>OY757312.1:123513943-124094580 GCA_963583905.1 Stenurella melanura
TGACGCTTTGGCTTCTAGTACATACACCGAATTTCAAGTTTCTGTACTCTTACCAACTTGTTTTACTTATATTCCTCTATTTGCCCCAAATTAACCCCCAACCCTTCAACCTACACACGAAAAATGTGACATTTTTTCACTTTCCAAGGGCCCTATCCACATAAATAACACAGACGGAGAACGCCACTGTGCGCTATTCGATTTCTCTCCCCTTACTGTGTAGGTACCCCTGATTTTTATCAGATTTTTCCTAAAACATAGAAATTTTGTCGCCCGATGATGATCACTTTCATACCGAAAGTTAAATGCCACGAAAAACACCTACACACGAAAAATGTGACATGTTTTCACTTTCCAAGGGCCCTATCCTCATAAAGAACGCAGACTGAGAACGCCACTGCGCTCTATTCGATTTCTCCCCCCTTACTGTGTACCCCTGATTTTTTTCAGATTTTTCCTAAAACATCGAAATTATGTCGCCCGATGATGACCACTTTCATACCGAAAGTGAAATGCCACGAAAGACACCTACACACAAACCACCTTTTTACACTTTCCGAGGGCCCTATCCACATAAAGAACGCAGACGGAGAACGACACTGTGCGCTATTCGATTTGTCTCCCATTATTGCACACCCCTGATATTTTTCATATTTTTTCTAAAACATCAACAACACATTTTGTCACCCGATGATGATCACTTTCATACCGAAAGTGAAATGCCACGAAAAACACCTACACACGAAAAATGTGACATTTTTTCACTTTCCAAGGGCCCTATCCACATAAATAACACAGACGGAGAACGCCACTGTGCGCTATTGGATCAAAGTTTTGTCACCCGATGATGATCACTTTCATACCGAAAGTGAAATTTCATAAAAAGAAACACCTACACACGAAGAATGTGATATTTTTTCATTTTCCGAGGGCCCATCCACATAAAGAACGCAGACAGAGAACGCCACTGCGCTATTCGATTTCTCTTCCGCGTACCCCTGATTTTTTTCGCAATTTTCCTAAAACATTGAAATTTTGTCGCCCGATGATGACCACTTTCATAACGAAAGTGAAATTCCATGATAAACACCTACACAAGAAAGAAATGAAACTGTTCCAGTTTCCGAGGACTCTACCCGAAGAAACAACGCAGATGGATAACGCCGGTGCGCGACATTCGATTTCTATCCCCTTACTGGGTACCCCTATTTTTTTCAGATTTTTCCTAAAACATCAGATTTTTATCACCAGATGATGATCACTTTTACACTGAAAGTGAAATGCCACAAAAAGCACCTACACACGAAAACCGATGAATAACCATTAAAATTTGAAAAAGAAATTCACAAAAAACATCTAACAATAATTAAAACTATTACTGCGTTATTAGATTTTGTAGATAGTTGCGATGGCTACCGCCTAACGTAACCATGAATTGTTTAATTATTTACAAACATCAAAACCTATTTCAAAAGTTACAAAGTAGAATATAAGGAACTGCATCATTTTTTATTCACTGCTGTAAATCCAGTCAAGGCTTTCCAATAGTGTCCATACGGCCCTGCAAAATTCTGTTGCCAACAACTGATTATGAAATCACTACTTATAGCTAGCCAATTTATGGTTCCTGTTGTATCGGCATAACCATTAGTTCGCTTTTTCTATATACGAATTTACTGAGGCGTGCAAACACATTCTTAAAATGAATTTGGAATGTAAAATAAAAAAATACGGGTCAAATAAAATTTTATAAATTACTTAAATATAAAAATTTTTTAAAATGGTCAACGATCCTATTGTAATCCGAAGTAGTAATAGTCAACAGTAAAATCACAAGAGACTTCTTTTTTAACGGATAAATATCTTTTAGCAACGAAATAATTTTTCCAATCAGTGATTTTATAACAAAAAGTGACATGAAAAAATCGACCGGAGTTCGAGCGATTTTGTCAAATGTCAGTTTTTTTTAACAAAATTACTGATTGGCAAAATTTTGAGTTAAAAAGAAATTTATCCATAAGAGAAAACTCGAATGTTTTTGGCAAGATAAATTAACGACAGAGTATGTGAACGAACAACAACAATAATTATCTTCATTTTAACAATTATATGAAGGTACAGTTACGTAGATGTACCTACTCTGCTTTTGAGGAACAGGCATGTTTATCGATGATGAAAAACGCACCTTTTCTATCGCTGTCAAAGTGACAAAAATGTGAGTGTCAAATAGACTTTTGCATATAGGAGTTAATTTGTCATCAATAAAACAGGAATCCCTTTATCACTGCTAAATAAGTAGATAGGCATATTATATAAAACAGATATTTAATGCGGTTGTTTTGTCTTTTCAATTTTATATAATTGATCATTACCTTCATACGCCTTCTTTCTTTCAAAGTAACATGATCCCTGCCACTACCAAAAGGTAAATTTTACTTAGGTTTTATTTTTATAGTAGCTGTTGCTGGATGGTAGTGAATGTGTTAAGACTCATTCTCGGTTTATATTTAAACTTTATTCTTCTCGGAGATTTAAATCATGTTGTAATAATCCTTAAACGTTTATGAATGTACGTATTTTACATTATACCCCAAACAATATTGCCAAACAGTGTGCTCAAACACATCTGCCGTTTTAGATTTTACGGGATGAAGCCGTAAAATTTTACGCGCTATTTAAATTGAGCTTTTTTTAAGTAGTATTTTGTTCTTAATATGTACGTTATGTTTCATTTTGCAACGTAATAGGACATAATTTTAAGCATATTACCTACCTAAGAAAGTATATCAAGTTATTTTTAACTAAGTGAGTGAAATTTAATATAAGCTTATTACGACATTTGATGTGGTAACTAGCTGCCAGAGCATTACTCGACAATATTAATTTCAGCACATAATTTAAAATTTAATCACTCATGATGTTCACGTAGCGTTGATCATTTTAAATGTACACCCACAAAATTTAATATCTGATTCTTGAGTTCACAATCCAGAAACTATATACAAAACTATTCCATTATTGCTATGACACATCTAGTGTGTAGGAATATAACAGTAGGGGAGCTAGCGACAGTAAACAAATGTTAATCTGCTCATCTAGGCTAACTACCAAAATTAAGGGGTAGAAAGGAACAATTGTGTTAAAATGCGGCAAAATATGACAAAACATGGCAAGGAATGGTCACCGTTGGTCGTACGGAGCAGAAATAAAGCATTTTTTTTGTTTTTTTAAGAATGTCTTTCTCTAAAAATTTATATGTAGGTACCTAGGATGCCGGAAAAAATTGTTATTGACGAATTACTGGAAAAAGAAAAAAAGTAAATTTTCGTTTCTTAACTTTGTGCTTTAATTATTTGTAATATTAAAAAGAGGACAATTTTTGCATTGTTTTTGAGTTATTTTGAAAAATGGGCTTCCTCGGATGGCTCTCAAAAACGCACCATGGAATTTAGTGGCACTTTGTGATTTTATCATTCTTAGGTGTTAAACTAACATACAGGGTGACCCAGATTTAAAGTGACATAGACCTATGAGAGATAGAGCACACTTTTCTGAGTTCAAAACACCCCCACACCTACCCTTGAAAGTGTATGGTTTTCGAAATACAGGATATTTTATGATTCTTGACTGAAAGTAAAATTCACCATATATTTGGAATGGGTAGACGTATTTGGATTACAGTTGGTACACATATAGTGCACTCCTAGTCCAATTAATAGCATAATCTACTTTGTAAAAATTCCAGGACAGGACTCAATTTTTATTATTTTGCATTTAGGATCAATTACATCAGCCTGTATATCAGTTTTCTGCAAATGGCGGATAACTATTGCAATGTATATGGATTGTTGTGCAAAACACTGTCATAATATTCGATGGCACGTTTATGGTTACTTCCTAGCCAATTTTCGAAAATAACGGTGAATGATATTTAAATTCTACAAAATACGCAAACAACCAGTTAACGTCGCTATTTTATTAATTTTACTTAAACACTTGTTTAATAATTATTTAATGTATTATTATTACTTAAATTTGATTCTAATTGCACTTAAAATTTGTACGGCCATATGCAATATTCCATAGAAAAACAGTTTGCTTAAAAATAAAAGTAGGCGCGTGTCAATTCTGACATTTCTAGTTAAATACATAGTAATGTAAGTCACCTTTAGAAATTAAGTCTAAGTATTCAAAGAAGTCGTTTGAGTATTTAAAATAAGGTTTTATATTAACAAATGTACTATAATAATTTTAAGATGCCATTCCAATTTACAAATGAAGAATATGCAGATATGATTTATGTGTATGGTTTTTGCGACGGAAATGGAAGAGCTGCAGAGAGAGAATATGAAAGACGTTTTAGAAATCGTCGTGCACCAAATCGTACAACATTTTCAGAAGTGTATCAATTTAGTAAGGAACATGGGCAATTTCCCTCACAGGCAAAACATGAACATGTGTCAGAGATTTTCAACAGCGAGAGGAAGTATTACAGATTGTTCACATAAATCCAACTGTAAGCGTCAGGAAAGTCAGTCATCAATTAGAAATTCCCAGAACAAGAGTATGGCGAACTTTAAAAAAAGAAAATTTATATCCTTTTCATGCTCAAGTAGTTCAACGACTTGAAGACGGTGACAGCCTTCCGAGTTTAACATTTTGTAGGTGGGTAGTTGCGCACAGACGAACAGTTTCTAGAATTCTGTTCACGGACAAAGCTCAATTCACGCGTGATGGAATAAACAACACCAGAAATCAGCATCTTTGGGCAACTGAAAATCCACATGCTACGCTTCAGAAAAATTCCCAACACAGATTCAATATAAATGTCTGGTGTGGAATATACAATAGTCATCTAATAGGTCCACACATTTTTTATGGGAGACTAACGGGTGAAGTTTATTTAAATTTCTTAATAGATGTGTTACCAAATTTATTAGAAAACATCAATGTCAGATGTATGTGGTTTCAACACGATGGTGCTGGACCCCATTTTTCTGTACCGGTGAGGGAGCATCTTAATCAACGTTACACCAACAGATGGATTAGTAGAGGGGGTGCAGTTAACTGGCCACCGAGATCTCCTGATCTCACCCCCATGGATTATTTTTTATGGGGCCACCTAAAGTCACAGGTGTACAGTGAAAATATTAATACCCGTGAACAATTAAAACAAAATTTTTTTAATGTATGTGACAATATTAGACACAATCCGGCTATGATCGATTGATCGGTGAAAACGCTTTTTAAACGTTCACAAAAATGTGTTGACGCTGGGGGTGTTCATCTCGAAACTTTGTTATAGTTTTAACTCATTGTACCAGTGTATAAAATAATGAGTGTTTTTTTAAAATTTGTGCTGTAAATTAAGATTAAGCAAACTGTTTTTCTTCATTTTTTCCTTTTTTCTGCTTTTCGTTTTTCTTTTCAAGTATCAATAATACATTAAATAATTATTAAACAAGTGTTTAAGTAAAATTAATAAAATAGCGACGTTAACTGGTTGTTTGCGTATTTTGTAGAATTTAAATATCATTCACCATTATTTCAAAAATTTGCTAGGAAATAACCATAAACGTGCCATCGAATATTATGACAATGTTTTCCACAATAATCCATAGACATTTCAATATTTATCCGCCATTTACAAAAAACTGATGTACAGGGTAATGTAATTGACCCTAAATGTAAAATAATAAACATTGAGTCCTGTCCTGGAATTGTTACAATGCTATTAATTGGACTAGGAGTGCACTATATGTGTACCAACTTTAATCCAAATACGTCCACCCATTCCAAATATATGGTGAATGTTAGTTTCAGTCAAGAATCATAAAATACCCTGTATCTCGAAAACCATTCACTTTCAAGGGTAAGTGTGGGGTTGTTTTGAACTCAGAAAAGTGTGCTCTATCTCTCATCGGTCTATGTCACTTTAAATCTGGGACACCCTGTATAACCCGGTCAAAATGGACATTATAGGTTACAATAATTCGCATAGAGCTGAAAATTAGTGCTAATGTCGAAAACACCATTATAACTGAAATGTGAAAAGTTCCCATCGATCCCACATCTGTAAAAAATTTATTCAAGGTCACAGTTCGCGAATATTGGTTTTTTGCATTTTTTAGACAGATGGTAAGTAAAAACAGGCCAGACAAAAATTGTAAATCATACAATTATCTATAAAAATTGTTCTTACACTTTCTTTCCTAAAAATAACCATTTCTGAGATATAGCGATTCAGCAAGTTGAAAAAGTTGTGTTCTCCATAATATGCACGAGTACGCCGCCTATATACATCACTGGACCCGTAATGCAAGTAAAAATATTGGTCTGTGTAACTTATACGTACAAATTGTACGATTCTGAGAATACGAACACAAAAGAAACCTAGTCCCTCATTTTACATGCCCGTATAACCTTGAGTAACATCTGTCTGCTATTCACTACGCTACTCACAAGAAGTCTCGGTTCGTTTCAATGTTGAAAGAAAAATTTACCACTGAAAATATTTTTATCAAACAAGCTGATAATGGCGCTGATGTCCTGATAATTGAAACGGCAATATAACAATTCAACTCAACAAATTCAACTGTTGCTGTTGGTGAAGATATTGATTTATTAGTATTACTTACTGCCCGAGCTCCAACCGAAAGAATTATTTATTTTTTGAAACCTGGAAAAGTTCAAGAGCGGAAATATATTCATTCAAAAGTTTATCTGCTTTTTCAAAATTCCAAAATCACGTACTATTTTTACACGCATTAATTTTCAGGAGGGGTAAAACAACAGTTTTTAAATGGGCCTTTCCCGCATGACTGAATTTTACTACTTCACTATAATCAAGCCATATAATAAACTGCAATATAATTTTATTTTAATTTAGTTTCTTCCAATTTTTTACGTTCTACCAAATATTTACATTACAAAATCAGTTTTATTTCAGGTAATTTGAAACGCAAGTTTTAAGGCGCCATGCGTGACGTCACACTGATTAGACCAATAAAAGTCGTATTCTTAATGAGGATCCTCTATTGCCAGATGTATGTCTTTTTACATGAACATCGTATTTCCGTTATCAATTGTCTACTTTGAATAGCGCATTTTTTCGTTACAACGTATTTTTCGTTTCTCCGACACTAAATAAAAGCAAAAATTGTATCAACTTTTGACTGTATGAGTTTCTAAAATCTATATATCAGATTTATATTCTCTATTTTTGTTCATTTGGTTCACATATGGTATAATGCCAGTTTCATTTGGCAACGCTGTACTGAAATGTTCAAACTTTATTCGATAACCTCACTTTCTATTGTTTACGTTCGATACGAAAATTAATTTTGCTCTCTTCTAATTATAAAATGCCGCTTAAAAAGGTTTGTTTTGTACCAGTGTGTCCAAATAATAGTGAAAATAGTACGAAGTTATTTTTGCGAGTTCCAACAAATTTGGAAATTCGAAAATTATGGTGGAAAGTTGCAAAAGTTCCAGGTATTGTTTATAATGCTCCTGGATTTTTCTGTTGCTAAGATCATTTTAACGTATGTATATATTGTTCTTTCTTTTAGTGGACCTTTTACAAATCTGTCTTCACATTTACTCATATTTTTAAAAGAAATTAATACTATAACACCAAACAAGAAGTAAACACGCTGGGCTGCACTCTCGTGATTTATGACAGATATCTTCTTGGCACTGTCAATGGGCGTCATAAACGCACGTTCTCAATTAAGCGTTACCACTTTGCAATATGAGATTCTATTGGTAGTTCCTCATAAATGTACTTCAGGCACCAATAGAATTGCAGGTTGTGGAAAGCAAGGCAGAGAAGTGAGGTTCTTTTTGAATGCACCTTCGTAGCTAATTCTGACGGCCGTTTAATCTCATACTGATTGGTGCAGTTTATGATGACGTCACATTGGCGCCCGAAAGCTATCGTTTCAAACTGCTGTTCATTTACGGAACATTTGTATTTTTTTTGTGGTATTTTATGCGCTCAGAAAAAAAATAAAAATTAATTTTTAGTAATATTTTGATAGGCTCTTTCCAATAACACAATAAAAAAAAATTGAGGGAAAGGCCCATTGTTTGAAAAACAAGATTTAGTTGATTGTACTAAAGATTATAAAGAGAGCAACTCTACTCCACAAGCTGTAATCACCAACGGAATTCGCTTCCTTCTGTCTATATATGGAACTCCAAAGAAAATTACCTGCTTAGATAAGTTTCGATACTTATCTTTTGCAGAAAATACTCGGAACAATAAACGAGTGCAATTAGCTTGTCTTCTCCCAACCTCTGCTTCTGCTCATCAACATCAATTTCGGGTATATTATCAAATTCAAGTGTCGCTGGGTAATCAACTGGACCCAGAAGACTGGGGTTGAGAGTTAAATGGCAATACATTGGAACCAATCCAGACTTTACTCCCACCTGCACCGGAAAAACTCCTCAATAAAAGGGGTGTAGTGCTAAGTGCGGCTACAAAAAAGTTGGATTGTTTTGTTCATTAGCATGTACCAGTTGTCAAGGCCAGTCGTGGTCCAATGTTGAATCGCCATCAGAAGAGGATTCCTACGATATCAGCGAGGATATATCTAATGCATCGCTGTTAGAAAAATTTACTGTTATCCAGCAGGAAGAAGAAGAAGAAGGAAGAAAAAAAGAAGAAGAAGAAGAAGAATACATTACACTTGAAGTTCCATTAGATAATTATCAATCACACGAATAGTTTTCCCCAATTACTCATAATTCACACCCCTTTCATCTTTCCCAGTAGTACCATTTTTTATTTAATACAATATTATTTAATTAAACAGGACCACAATAGATCGTGGAATAAGCCTACCGGGGAAACCACGTTAAAAAAAACGTGTTCATATTAGGGAGAACACAACTTCTTCAACTTTTTCAACTTTTTGAATCGCCATGTCCCAAAAATGGTGATTCTTAGGGAAAAAAAAGTGTAAGAACAATTTTTATGGATAATTGCATGATCTAGATCTTATGTTTGACCTATTTTTATGATGAAACTTACCGTTTGGCTAAAAAATGGAAAAAACCCATATTTGCGAACTTTGACTTTGAATAAATTCTTTTGCAGATGTGGGATCGATGGGGACTTATTTCATTTATAATGGCGTTCCCTATATACGTACCAATTGTCAGCTCTATGCGAATTATTTTAAGCTTACCTCTATTTTTCTGAGCTATTTTGACCGGGTTAATATGAAACAATAAAAACTCTTAAACGCAATTGTTCCTTATAGACCAGAAAACTTAGCACAAAAATAAGCCAAACTGTCGAAAACCTATGCAGTAAGACTGATCCAAATGCGGTTTTTTGCATTCGATTCCTTGGCTTGAGATAATTAAAAAAAAATCATTCGGTAATCCATGGCGGAAATTAGCCCAATTAAATTCCGAATCCGATGCTGGGCCGCTCGATCATCTGAGGTAATTTTTAAGGAAGCTAGGAGGGGTCAAAGTCAGAGGTTGCGACCATTTCGGTTCTTCGGCGACACGGGTCCACCTCGGAGGCAGTTGTATCATACCGACAGATCCTAAAAATTTGAAAAAATTCAGAGGTATGCTAAAAAGAAGAAGAAATCGTATGATGTAAACCAGACATCCTTGACGCCCTTAGTTTATGAGATACGGCTTTTCAAAATCACCGGATGGAATATTTCTAAAAAATATTCTCTTCTCAACGACAACAAGTGTGTAGGAAGGTAAGAGAAATCGAATGGCGCAAACTAGAACCGTCTAGTTGTTTTAGTTTTCGAGATAGGTCGTTGAGAACTGGGAAAAATTTTAGAAATTTTCCATCCGGTCATTTTGAGAAGCCGTATCTCGTAAATTGAGTACAGCAAGGATGTTTAATTTACGCCATTCGATTTCTCCATCTCTTGAACGTACCTCTGATTTTTTTCAGATTTTTAAGATCTGTTGGTATGATACAACTGCCTCCGAGGTGGACCCGTGTCGCCGAAGAAGCGAAATTGTCGCACCTCTGACTTTGATCCCTTCTAGCTTGCTTAAAAATTATTTCAGATCATCGAGCGGCCCAACATCGGATTCGGAATTTAATTGGGCTGATTTTCACCATGGATTACCCAATAATGATTTTTGTTAATTGCCTCAAAAACCGCACGCGACAAAATGCATTTTTCGATGCACAAGTGCAATTTCCCATTCGTATACGATCAAAATAGTTAACAAATTGAATAAATACATCAAGGAATCGAATGCAAGAAACCGCCTTTTGATCCAACTTACTGTACATTTTTCTACAGTAGGATGCTATATTTCCTCGTCTATTACTAAACGACATATTCAATAGCTCAGTCGTTCATATACTATTCTTTATTTCAATTTAGTTTAGTTAGTTTCAATGTGTTGTAGCGCATGCACACTATTGGTACCGACTCTTTAAAACATAAAACGTCAAATCATATAAAAATATTAATAAACTAAAGTTAAATTTAATCTAAATAATGGATAGGTTTTAAATTAATTCATCTTAGCGCAAGAAGCAACCCCCTTTCAATAAATAGTATGTACTTTTTAAGCAACAAACGGCTGATGTAATGGTTAAACACTATAAGTACTGTTAAATAACAGATAGTTAAATAACATATTGTCGCATTCACCCTCTTTGGGGGTGTCAGACCTATTCTTGAGTGTTATATGCGACGTCCGCAGGTATCTCCCATATTGTTCGGTTACCCGGAGTCCTATCGACGATATCCATGCCAGCCACTTTAACTCGCTTGGCATACGAGAGGGTTTAAACGAATTATTGAATGAATACTCTATTAAATAAAACATAGAGGTAGAAAACAAAGTACAAGTTTATTAAATTAAATTAATACAAAAAAGAGAGAGTACTTACATTTTGTTACAACCCCTGGGGACGAACCATTCTGGGGGAGGGAGTTGGGCCCACGCAGTACCCGGCGAACTTTCTATTTCACCACTCTAAACCCAACTGACTTTTCTCCCGCTCGCCGGTACCGTTATCCATTTTACTGATTCGACACTTTTTCCCTGGCGACAATGTAGTGCGGTGAACCTGCTTCCCGTGTACTCAGCTTTTTTGATACAAAGTAAAATGTAAATACGTTAAACAGATCTGGTGTAACAACCGATATCCGTTACTAAAGAAACGATGTACTGGGTGGCCAGGATAAATTTTAAGTACTGCGTGACACATCCCCCCCACCCATGAAAGCTGGTTCCCAGCTTTAAACATTTGGGTATACAATTACAAGAAAAGAAACAAAAAAAAATGAAGTACAGAAAATAGAAATAATTTTAAGACATTCAACAAAACGGCAAACACAGTATTCACATATTTCCAAAACAAACAATACACAATGAAACACACAAGAATAAAATAACAATATGGAGTAAAAATTAAAAAAAGTTAAAATTGAATCATTGTCATCATGTTTTAAAATAATTCACTATCAGTAGATCGACAATACAAAATACTAAATTCTCTATTTAACCTTAGTAGTGTAAACTCCAATACTTTGTAAACTATTATCAAAGGCCAGCTAGCAAAAACAAAATTACAAGATTAAAATAAATTGCATATTACTAAAAAAAAATTAAAGGATCCTTGCAATAATAAATTAGACGAGTTTTTAAATAAAGATGCACGATGAAAAAAATTAAAAAATATTTTGCTAGACTGTAATAAAATTCTGAGGGTGCTACTTGGACATCCAAAAATGTTTCATTTAAAAAATAATATATAGTAGTAATAAATTGAAGTAAATTCTTTTGAGAAAAAAAATAAACAATGAAATAAAAATTACCAAGGTAGGATGTAAAAGATTTTAAAAACGTTTGGGCACACAAAAAAAAAATCATTAAAAAATTAAAGCATCATTGTAATGATAAAACAAAATAAGTTTTTTCGCCAAAAATTAAAAAAAAAAATAATCAAAAATACTACGTTAAGGTAAAATGATTCTAAAAATGTTATTTGGGCACTTAGAAATGTTTCGCACTGAATAAGTTTCAGAAAACGGCGCCTCCACCATATGTCGCATTCACCCTCTTTGGGGGTGTCAGACCTATTCTTGAGTATTATATGCGACGTCCACAGGTATTTCCCATATTGTCCGGTTACCCGGAGTCCTATCGACGATACCCATGCCAGCCACTTTAACTCGCTTGGCATACGAGAGGGTTTAAACTAATTATTGAACGAATACTCTATTAAATAAAACATAGAGGTAGAAAACAAAGTACAAGTTTATTAAATTGAATTAATACAAAAAAGAGAGAGTACTTATATTTTGTTACAACCCCTGGGGACGAACCATTCTGGGGGAGGGAGTTGGGCCCACGCAGTACCCGGCGGACTTTCTATTTCACCACTCTAAACCCAACTGACTTTTCTCCCGCTCGCCGGTACCGTTATCCATTTTACTGATTCGACACTTTTTCCCTGGCGACAATGTAGTGCGGTGAACCTGCTTCCTGCGTACTTAGATTTTTTGATACAAAGTAAAATGCAGATACGTTAAACAGATCTGGTGTAACTGCGAGTTCGAGGGTATACAACTATCAGACGCGATAGGGCTAACAATAACAGGGGTGGCGGAGTAGCGGTGCTCATTAAGACAAATCTGGCGCACACACATCGTTTCTTGCAGAACACAACTGTAGAAAACGTGTGTGTGAAACTGAATGATGGCGTGAGCATCGTTGCTGTATATAATAGTCCAGCTAACCACCTCACAGCGGGTTGTTTAGAGAATTTAATCAACGCTGGTCCACGCTGCCTAGTCATAGGCGACCTGAACGCCAGACATCGCGCATGGAACTGCCATAGTAATAACGCCAACGGCAACACTTTGTTTTCCTTTGTCAACAATCATAACGTCGCTCTACAGTACACAGATACGCCTACTCATTTTCCAGATAATGGCGGTACACCATCTACCCTCGATATCATTGTCAATAAAGACGTGAGGGACTCTACACTTCCTGAAGTATTGGAGGAACTCACGTCTGATCACAATCCAATTCTGTTGAGATTGAACAATGTGTCGAGGGAAGACACCACATGTAAAATCACCTCTTATAGAGACGCTGACTGGCGTCTCTATAAGACCCACATTAATACTCACCTGCATATCACAAATACACTTAACGCAATCGCCGACCTGGAAGATGCAGTTCTCGTATTCGAGACTGTACTGCAGGATGCCAAACAGAGTGTTGCAACTACGAAAACAATTAACCCCTACAGAGACCGACTCGACGATGCGGTCATACAAGACATCAGGGAAAAAAATCGACTAAGACGGCTTTGGCAGCGAAATCGCGATGTTGGAGCCAGAATCGAAATGTATAGGTTGCAAAGACAGATTAGAACTGCCATAAACACCGCAAAAAACCGGAAATGGGGTGATAAGCTGGAAGCTTTAAATCCTCAAGATAACTCGCTGTGGAAGTTGGCCAAAGCGCTAAGAAATACGCGACAAGTTATTCCAGCCTTGACTGGGGTAAATAACAACGTACACACAGCAGTGACCGACTTGCAGAAGGCAAACCAACTAGCTGACAATTTCGAAAATATCCACAACAATAACATACCTAATAATCCGGAACATGACCGCATAGAAAATGACATTAACGAAATCATTGGCCATGATATTGAACTGACAAGACGAGAATTTCTAAAAGTCATGGTCAAACCCTCCGAAATCGTTAAAACTTTACGGACTTTACCAAACAATAAGGCACCGGGAAAAGACGGTATCGATTATAGGCTACTCAAATATCTGCCGAGGAAAGGTATTGTGCAATTGATGTATATCATTAACGCAATCCTACGACTCCAGCACTGGCCTAGCCGCTGGAAGTGCGCCGTAGTTGTGCCCATCTTGAAGCCGAACAAGAATCCGAAGATCGCGGGTAGTTATCGACCAATCTCGCTACTGTCCGCGATCTCGAAATTGATAGAAAAGATCATCCTGACCAGACTAGAATCTGTTCAGGATGAACTTAATATTAACGATGAGTCTCAGTTCGGCTTCAAGCGGGGTAGAAGTGCGGTACAACAAGTTGTCAGGATTGTTAATGACATCAGAGTTCAATACAACCTCGGTAAGAATACCACCATGGTACTCATGGATATCGAGAAAGCTTTCGATACCGTCTGGCATCTGGGCCTTATCTATAAAATGAACATGTATGGATTCCCGTTACACCTTACAAAACTTATTCACTCATACCTAAAGGACAGAAAACTCCAGGTGCGGGTGAATAATAAATTATCCACATTACGGAACATTCGCGCGGGCGTTCCGCAAGGGAGCTGCCTCGCTCCCAAATTATACAACTTGTACGTCTCTGATTTTCCGGAGTTCCCTAATACTAAGATTGCCAAGTACGCCGACGACACGGCCATGTACGCTCACAGCCACAATGCACAAGCATCTACGATGCTGCTGAAGGCGCATATGACTCGTGCCTCGGCTTATTACGACAATTGGAAGATTAAGGTCAACGCCGAAAAGTCAGAGGCAATGGTCTTCACACGTAATTATACTAAAAACAAAATTATTACGCCAATTTTGATCAAGGGCACCCAAATTCCGACCAGGGATGAAAGTGTGAAGTACCTAGGGGTACACTTGGACAAAAGACTAACGTTTATGAAACACATTAACGAACGAGTACGGACAGTCTATTCCATGTCCAGGAGTCTGTATCCGCTTCTGGCCAGGAATAGCAAAGTTAACAGACATAATAAGAAACTCATATACACCGTTGTAGTGAGGCCAGCTATAACGTACGCGGCTCCGGCATGGTGCAGCATACCGAGCACGACAATGAATAAATTAAAAGTCCTTGAACATAAGTTCATGCGCCTCATTACTAACACAACGCGATACATCCCCCTCAGGGATCTATATGCCTTATGTCACGACATTACTCCAATAGCGAACTACGTTTCTGAAATTTCACAAAAGTTTTATGCTTTCAAACTAAACGATAGTCCGCTAACAAACAACATAACGCGAATAAGACAGCATAATGCACCTTTTAGAATAAAACACAAATTACCATATCAGACGCTGCCCATTTTTCGGCAGCCACTTTAGCCACAATATCTGGACATTCTTGCATTACAAAATTGTATAATTCTATCTATCCCTTCTTTTCTTTTTGTACATTTTTGTTTTAAATTCATTTATTTCTCAAAATCCTTTTCAGAAAATCCTATTTTAATCAGAACTTTATTAATTCAAAAATGTATCCAAACATAAATTATTTTAAACCAAAAACTCTGCGGCATCGTCGACTGTTAGCAATGTAAGTCTTGAACGAATTGCATGGAGCAGGTGAGACGCCTTAGCACTCACCTGTATATGTCTACCACCAACGACTGAGCTTGTCTTTTTAACCATATTTATATACATGTTTTACAAATTATTTTAAATATTCACTTTTATATGTTCAATTTTGCCATCAGCTTTTGTAAATCTTTTATTTTAAAGATAGGAGTTAGTTTCATTGTTAATTATTTTAAGTTTTATATTCACTCACTCATCCAACCATTCAATTGCCACGGCGCTTCGCGCCGCGCATGTTTGGCTGGCTCTGAGTACGTAGATATAATATGTTATTACTAAATTGAATAAAAGAATTTTGAATTGAATTGAATTGAATTGGTGTAACAACCGATATCCGTTACTAAAGAAACGATGTACCGGGTGGCCAGGATAAATTTCAAGTACTGCGTGACAATATGGAGTATCACCAGGATAATATACCTTTTGGACTTCCAAAGCCTATTGCGTTATTTTTATAAACAATTTTGTTCTTTGGACAGCGCTTTATTAGGTAGTAAGGAGAGTATCTCTGGTTCTAGAGGTGCGATCGGGACAAACCAAAACTAAAATCTTCGTAATTAAAATTCCAACTGACTTTGCTACTGCCTCTTCTCAATACAGATACCTTCAACGTATTTGATAAGAGCATCTCTTACAGCAGAAACCCCCAAGTCTGTCGAATTTGATTCACTCTGTATACTCCTATAAGAGTTGGGGACGTATGTTTCTCTTCTTTTCCAGATATTAAATTGACTAATTGCACTAGTTGCGATAGAATAACGTAAAAGGATTCAGCAAGAGAGAGTAATGCATGCCGAGACACGTATGTTTTTAATCAGACCAAAGTGTGTACATCGCGTCCCGTGAAAGGAAAACAAATATTTAATTCTGTTCTGGATTCGATAGGGGCAATCTACGAATTACCCGATCGGTTTGAAGTGTTATTCATGATGTAGTGCCTTTCAATTCCCATTTCTATCCTGTCACAATAGCATTACAATGCTGGGTGAATCAGATGCTGACTGTATCACTGGTGTAGGCTGATAAATTATCTTAACAATAGTTCCGTTACATAAGTGGTTAGATATGCAAGAACTCAATGAAATATTCAAGTTAACTTTATTCACTTGTTTATAAATTACAAATTTACATACAGAGTGTGTCCAATAAGATCTCAGCACCCCACTAATTTTGTTAAATAGCCTTATACACACATAATGTGGATTATTTTCCTTTATTATTAGCCGATGTACTGGGTACTTTATATCAGTACACCGTGTTTCATGGGCATGAGAAATATTATGAATTGTGAATTTATTTTATTTTTAAAAATAAACATTAAACATTCATACACATATAACTCCAATAATAGCTATTAGTTAAACCCCACTACACTGCCCTCCGTGTCTCAAGGTTTTACTGTTTTGAGATATAGGCATGTTTTGAATTTTCGAAATCGCGTCAATATTTTCAGGTCTCATTAAAAACCAAGTTGTGCATTAATCTTGCAAGTCTTTTTTGTATTATGAATATTTCTTGAATATTATTATTTTCCGAGAAGAAGATTCCAAATCTCTCGCTAGATTCAAAATTAGGAAAGTATATAATTCGTAAAGATTTATGTTTTAAATATTTACAGATAATCCGAATGCTGTAACAAATTGCATTAAGTTTTTTGCTTAAATATATCATGTGTGTTGGCCGTGTAAATGCTCATTAATATACACTCCTAAACATTTGTCTTGAATGTTTAATTTGTCGTTTAAAATATTTACAGTTTTAGGCGTTTCTGTTTTCGTTTGTAGTGTTCTGAATAGGATAATGTTCGTTTTTCCAAAGTATAATAAAAATCAATTTTTTGTGAACAATTCTTTTGCCTTTAGCATTAAGGTATTACTTAAGTTTATTATCTCAGGATAATTTTCTTCTGTAGCTAATAAGTTGGTATTATCCGCGTAATTTGTAATGGAAATATTTTTTTCATTAAATATGATATTACCTAGATCATTCGTGTAAATAATAGACAAAGTTGGTCTTGAGATACTACCCTGTGGAATGCCTATATATTTCCTTTAATACCAGATTTTATTTCTTTTCCATTGTTAATAATGACTGTCTCTTGTGTCCGATTTGATAAGTAAGATTCGAACCATTTTAATGCTACAGAAACATATTCTTCATAGGATTTTGCAAACAGCAGAACAAATAACTATCTATAACTAAAAGAAAAACTTTGTGTAAAAATATTATTGAAATCTTTAAATTTTTTTGATAACCTGAATTCTGGTTATGCTAGCAAATTAAAATCCTAAAATGAATTTGTCTAATTTCTTGTTTGACAATTCTCATTCTAACACCTGTATCCACACAGTCCCCTACGGCCATGTAGATCAAACCGGTATCTACATAAGCCCCTACGATCACGAAGATTCAGTTAAAAATGAGAGCAAATGCCTAAAATGAATTTATTTATCTACCTTGTCTTAAAGAAATTTCATACTAATGGACTACATTTTCATAAAGAATATGTTTCAATACAATTATAAGCAAACAAATAATAATTGATTTGTAAACATGCATAGAGAATATAGGCTTCAATACTAGTTAGTTAATAGATAGGTGAGGTTGTTTTTATCAGTCATTATCAAATATAATTATTTCACACTTATTCATAGAAATTGTCTTGGATTTGCATGAAACATCTTTATGAGTGGCTTTATGTCTTTCTGATGAGCTCCAGAATAAGGACGAAAAACGTTTCAAAGGCTAAGAATTTCCAAGAAACAGAATGATAGATTTCATGAAAATGTAATTCATTAGAACGAAATGTTTTTAACGCAAGGTAGATGAATAAATTCATTTTAGGACTTTGTTCTCATTTTTAACTGAATCTTCATGATCGTAGGGGGTTATGTAGATACTAGTTTCATCCGCATGGTCGTAGGGGACTGTGTGGATGCTAGTGTTAGAATGAGAATTGTCAAATAAGAAATTAGACAAATTCATTTTAGGATTTTAATTTGCTAGCATAACCAGAATTCAGGTTATCGAAAAAATTCAAAGGTTGCATTAATATTTGTACACAAAGTTTTTCTTTTAGTTACAGACAATTATTTTTTCTGCTGTTTGCAAAATCCTATAAAGAATATGTTTCGATACAATTATAAACGAACAAATATTAATTAATTTTTAAACATTTTAATGCTGTTCCCCGTACTCTATATTCTTCCGTTTTTTCAAGATGGTATTCATGATTTAAGCAATCGTATGCTTTTGGTAGATAAAGAAATATTCCTAATGACAGATGACTTGCTTCGAACGCTTTTAAAATAATTTCAGTAAGCTGAAAAATGGTTGTTTCTATAGATCATTCTTTAATGTACCCATGATATCATGAAATTCACAAGACGATCGCACATTGCCATCTCAAAGTGTTTAGAGAAAGATTGCAATACGCTGATCGGCCTACGATTTTCAAACATTTCTGGGTCACCCTTTTTATAGAGGAGTTTAATTAATGCGAGTTTTAGTTGATCGGGAAAGATACCATTTTTAAATGAATTAATTATTCATTATATACAACATGTTGGTTGACTTATAAGCTGTATACAACATTTAATAATACTTGTGGGAATATTATCATCATCACTCATATGTTTATTTTTTAACCTATTAGTTAAAATAATTATTTCCTTCTCTGATACGGGTTTAACAAACATTGATTGATTATTTAATTGGATGCTACAATTAAATGGTACATTATCAACGCCTTTTAATAACTCAGGTATTACGTTTACGAGAAAACTATTACAGTCATTGGCTGCGTTTGCTGGGTTCTCCTTTAATTCAACATTATTCCCAGTATTTTACCAATAATTTCATTATGAATGCTTGTCATAGTTTTAATTTTATTATCTGATTTTTTTATTTTCTCATCGTAACTATTTTTTCTTGCTTGTTCTAATAGATTTTTATAATCTTTCTTTGTTTCACTATATATCTCTATAATTTGGATCATTATTTGACAATACATTTTTTTAGAGTCTTTTATTTCATTGTTTATAAAATGGTTGGTCTTTTTTTTTCATTGAATATATTGTAAGAAATTATTCATAAAAATGGTCCATTGTTGATTTAAATCGTTGGTACTAATGGAGTATACATCAGTCTTTATATTATTATTAATGCAAATATTTAAACCAATGATACGCGGTACACTTATGCACATCTGGAACTAGATTATATATTGAGATGAGACTGTTAAAGGGGGGGGGTATTGGGGAAAATAGGTGGAGGAAGCTAATAAGGTACAAAAACTAAACATTCGGCGTATATGCTAGAAAGCAATATTTTATATTTTTTTATGATCTACCTAAAATATTAATATTCTAAGACCAATTATTTCCACACACTAGAGTGCAAATGTACCCAAAATATTTTTCTTTAAAGAGAATCGGATGGAAAATCTGGATGTGGATGAAGTGATTCATTAGGCAGCGGTTTTTATGTTTGCATTAAGCTGCAACATGACATCGTTGACCTACATTATCATGACTGTGGAATAATCACAACTTTTATAGGGAAACTAGCTATATTTAACACGCCTTTATACTGATTGCATGTTGACCTTACTAAATGACTTTAAATTTCTTTGTAAAGGAAACTAATCTCCGAAAAGACGCTTTGAAGCTTAACTGATTTACATAAGTTGCGTGTCTCACAATCTTTTACAAAATTAATTCTTTATATTTTTAAGACATAGTAAAGTTCTGAACTTATGACGACAACTAAATCATGAAGATTCATTCGAAGTGTCATAGTTAGTTGCTAATTGATTGATAATATCCAAAAAAAATGTAAATGTGACAATTTGTTAATTGGACCTTCCTCTTCCTCTTATTCACTCTTCCTCTTCTTCTCAGACGTTGTGTGATTCAAGTAATATTCTAGTTGGTCCCTCTTTGCTGTATAGCGAGTCCGACAGCCTCACTTCTTCTATCGCTCCCAGCATAAATAAAGAAGCGAATTTAAAATATTTGACCATACTGCAACATTTCTAAAACGCTTATATCACATTATTAATTTTCGCCAACGGCCTCTGTAAGTGTACAAAAACAAAAATATTCAAATTCAATTCCAAGTGGGTATCTGCATAACATAAATCTTAAATGTCACGCGAACAGCGACAAATGACCCGTTGAAATTCTAAACCCGTTAACACATTTAAATAATGTTCAATCGTGACGACAATGATCTACATTAATTTAAAAATGGAACGACATTGTTTGTGAAGGAAGATAAATATGCTGCTCTACTAGGATAGTCTAGCAGAATAATTAATTCGCCGACCGTAATAAAACAATGAGTAAAGTTCGAAAACAGCCCGGTTCTTTTATTACCAAATATATAAAGAGATATTATGCACGATTAATAGATACAGTAGACCCTTTGGCTAACATTTGATAGCACAAAGTTGACGTTTACTGAGTGGCTATGAGTAATATCACTTTACCACTCGTCTCCCATAACAACGAATGATAAAGTACGATTACGCTCGTTTGAGTGCAATTGTCCTTACACAATGTATTTTTATTTACGATCTATCGATAAAGTAGACTTTTTGCTCAGCGCAAAGTTAAACTTTTGCTGAGGAGCTATGAGTAATACGACTTCACCGCTCGTCTTCCATGACGAGCGATAAAATACTTTATCGTTTAAGTGCATCTGTTCTTAACAAAATGTAATTTTATAAAATCACTAGTTATATAATTGTTGCATATTCTATGGGATACTCTTCGCAGTTTGTTTTGTAAATAATATTAGTTTTAGACATTTTTTGTTTAATTACAAAACATTAAAAAAATATAAAAACAATTAATAACCTTTTTATTTATTGATCGATTTTTTTTAAAAACAATAGGGTTCTTCGTCTAGATAACACCAACTTTCCAAATTTTAATACAATCGGACTTTTCGTTCCTAAGGACGTAGAACTTTTGCAACTCCTCACCTAAAAAACTTATAAAATGGTAACTACCTGGGCAGATAAAAATAATCTCTATTTAAATGTAAAGGAGACCGTATATTTACCTTTTTCTATACAAAAAATAACTCCGGATTCTATGAATGGATTGTCTGTTAATAAAGCAATAAAGTATCTTAGCCAATTCGACAAAAATTCTTGGAGTTTACTTCGACGGAAACTTGCAATGAAACCACCATATAGAGGCATTAACTAATAAATTGACAAGTTGCTGTTACGAGTTGCGATTTTTAGCTACCCATTGTAACCGTGATGTTCTGATAACGTTACGCACTCTTCCACTCTCATATGAGACACGGTATAATAAACTGAAGCAATAGTTCCTACATTCATCGTATATTAAATGGAACAAACGACTTACCTTAAGGAAGTTCGTTCCATATTATATGAACACAGTCTTTTCCAAATTTGAACACTCTGTATAGTATCACTACTTTATGTTTCCGTGCACAATTTTTAAACAATGATGATTCAGTAGGTTTTTATCGGCGCGAAGTTACATCACCCCGCTGGATCCGCCAGAACACGATTTGTGGCGATACCTCGTTTGCTGTAGGGAGTCAGGGAGGGTGGGTATGAAATTTGGAAAAGACTGTGTTCATATAATATGGAACGAACTTCCTGAAGGTAAGTCGTTTGTTCCATTTATTATATTTCACTTACAGTCTTTTCCAAATTTGAACACTCTGTAATTGTTTAAGTAATGCAAAACGAGGAGTATAAATTTTTCTTATTCTGGCCTCAGTTAATTATAAATCAACGTGTCCTCCACCCAATATAACAACCATTATTCATTTATTTATTTACTTATTCGACACGTAATACTGTATCTGAAATTATTGTTCTTTTTTCCCGTTGAGTGGCGATTGGAAAATTTTGCGAAAGTTTAACATTGCTTTGTCCACCCGGCGGCCGTTCTTGTCTCTTCTTAAGTCTCGAGTTGTTAGCACACTTTACAGTCCCAGTGAAAGCATATGCATACACACGGAGGCATGTGTATGTCTTATAGAATGATTCGTAAATAATTACATATTTTTGTCACTGCCTTTAAGTACTGATTGTGTTATGGGAAAAAGAATATGTTTAAAGATTAATGCTATATACAATATAGGATCTTCAATTTAATTCAGTTTTAAAATGGGCTGTTGTCGATTAGAATTTGACTTCTTGATTATTTCTGTGATGGATAATGATCGTAAATTGGCAATAATTCCTGGTATTTCACGACTTCCTAGACATCGGCGCTTGGTATTGCCAGGCGCTGAACCCCCCCCCCCTTTTTTAAATGATAAGGAGTTTTCTCTAGGGCGGACGTTAGGACTTTAAAACAAAGTTCCTTTTTGGTTGGATTTTCCATGACATTCGAAATATTTCAGAAGCATTTAAGTGTAAATTATTATTAGCCAGAACGGCTCTTGTACTCATGGCTGTAGTAAAACGGCCTTGAAGTTTTTGTAGTTTTGCAGTTATCCTATTCTGAAATTACATTGATTAGTTTTGGATTCATATCGGCTGGATGAATAGACAATTTTAATTTTCTTCGTTTTTCCGGTGCATTTCCATTTAACTGAAGCATTCATCAGATCTGAAATTAAATGATGAATATTTGTGGAGGAGCTGTGAAATATTTTTGACGTATTTTATTCTAATAAAGACAATAAGGCATTTTTAATTGTTTGCTAGCACAATGGCTCGCTTTCCTGCTCGGAATTTGCTGAGATGACATCTATTCTCCAGCATCTTGTTGAGCAGTTAAGTAGCTCTTCCGCAAAAAACACAAATAAAGTTATACAATCGATTAAAGCGTATATCGACAATGGAAAATTGTTAATTCAATACCTTATTTATAATTATTTCTCCTGCTGTTAAGTTAACTTGCGTTCAAAGATGTATGTACCAATGAAACTTATCCAGGTTGACTAATTAGTTGGTACTTAGAATGTGGTTAACTTTCATACCACAGAAAATACCCTTCCTAGGAGGCTCAAAAAACCTTAAGTCATAGGAAAATGTTGATTAAAATTTATATCAATAAAGCAGAAACACTCACTTTCCTTTACACTTATTTAAGCTGCTGTCAAGTTAACCTGTTCTCTAGCAGGACATGTGTGTCGATTAAAGATTATATCGACGGTATTGAAGAATGTAGAACGTGGTTAGAGCTTATACCACAGAAAGTAAATATGTTGATTACAGCTTATATAAACAAAGCTGGAAATCTGGTTTATTCACTTTTTTTGCTTTTACGAGTAGATAGTAATCTGCTGTTAATTTAACCATTTGTATTTAACAGAAGATGTGTGTCGATTGAAGCTTATATCGACGGCAGTGGATTAATTAGTACGTAAAATGTGGTTAAATTTAAACCACAGAAAGTGCCATTCCGAAGAATCTCGAAATTTCTCAAGATAAATCAGAGGCAAGTGTTAATTAATGCTTGTATCAACAATGCTGAAAACTGGTTTATTCACTATTCTTCACAATTACTTAATCTGCACTGCTTTTATTTATTTTTTATGTCGACGGTATTGAAATAGTAGAGTGTCGTTAAAGCTTATACTACAGAAAGTACCATTCCGTAGACGTCGAAATTCTTTAGGGGAAACAGGAGGCAAATGTTGATTAAAGCTTATATCAACAATCCATGGATTGGTCCACTCATACCACAATCATTCACAATTATTTAAGCGCTGGCAAGTTGACCTGCTTTTTAACACGATGTATGTGTCGTTTGAAGATATCGACGATACTGGATTGGTGTTTGGGATGTGGTTAAAGCTTATACCACAACAAAAATTTGCCATTTTTTAAGAAGGCCGAGCATTGTCACGATTAGAACCATCACTCATAGTAACCTGCTGTTAAGTTCACCTGCCTTCTAACAGGATATATGTATCTAGTAAACTAATATCTACGTTTCTGGATTAGTTTATATGTAGGGTGTGGTTAAAGCTTATACCATAAAAAAAAATTGGCACTTCTTAAGAAGGCCGAGCATTGTCACGATTAGAACCATCACTCATAGTAACCTGCTGTTAAGTTCACCTGCCTTCTAACAGGATATATGTATCGAGTAAACTAATATCTACGTTTCTGGATTAGTTTGTATGTAGGGTAGGCTTATATACCACAAAAAAAAAATTGGCACTTCTTAAGAAGGCCGAGCATTGTCATATCTACGCTTCTCAAATCTCTTAATTTATCTTTTTAAACTTCGCGCCGATAAAAACCTACTGAATCATTGTTTAAAAATTGTGCACGGAAACATAAAGTAGTGATACTATACAGAGTGTTCAAATTTGGAAAAGACTGTAAGTGAAATATAATCATGCTACAAAAATACGCAGTTCGAATTATTGCAAAATTAAACTATCGTGACTCATGCAGAAACTCCGTTAAACAATTATACATCCTTACAGTTGCTAGTACGTGGTATATTCGAGATATGTTCCTTTATTTATAAAAACATCATTATTTTCATTCATATTAATAAATTAAATCATGAAAATCATATAAGACACAAAGACACTTTGCAACCTAATGTACATCGAACAATTATGTACCAAAAAAAATTTCTTTTGTATTGGCTGTAAGTTTTATAATCATGTAAGTGATGATATAACAACATCATCTAATATAGATGTTTTTAAAAGGAAATTAAACATTTTTTGTATAATGTGTGTAATGTGTTCCTGTTCTATTAATTTTTAAGTGCCTGATATTTTTATTTTTGTATTATTAAGGTCCTGTAAAATTCTGAATTTTGCTGTATTTCTTGTGTATTGTTTACTTTGGAAACACTATGCATTTAATGTGGAAATAAATGATTATCATTATTATTATTGTTAATATTATTATTATATTTCAATGTATTTCTGCAACGCGAAATTTCAACTCACGACCGGCGCCCATTGAATTAATGCTCGTGTGGTTTGGCTCTTATTTGGCCTTTTTGTAATAATTGACAAAACAATACTGTATGTTAAATAGGCAGACAGAAAAAAGACTCAACTAAAATAATTAGTAATAATTGTGCATTACTAAGTAAAATCTTTTTCTGTTCCCAGTTAGACCTGCTACGTAAATATTTTCAAATGTTTATATTTATTATCTTCACTCTGTGTGTATGACACACTCCCACAATTGAACTATTGCCCGTTGAATGTGTGTTTGATGAAATACCTAATTAATGAATAAATAAATAAATTACTGTAAAATGCAAATTAATTTTTCATGTTATGTGAACATATAGCAAGTAAAGCTTTTGTGCCTGAATATTTAGATTTATATTTCTGTAGCACGTAACTAAATTTTTTCCACAAAATACGGTTTATACCTACATATGAATGAATCATTTGTTTAGAAAGAGAAATTACAATTCCACTCCAAGTACTCGAGGTTTCACAAAGATCGTGGAACGTGTATATCGTAGAGCGTGAAGTCAAGTACGTTAGAAGGATGTGGCACTGAGGAAAGTGAAAGTTCAAAGGTTACCTTAGCGACAGTGGACAATGCTTTGCATTAAAGTAGAAGCTTTGATCTGATACGAATACAGTGTAGTGTATTAAAATAGTAGCATATAATTATTATCATATAGTATTCTTGCTTGAATTCATATCACGTGATTGTTCAGGAATATACAGGGTGTTTCGTTAGTGACTGGCTATACGCTAGTGAGGGGTACAGAACCCTAAGATGATTTAAGAATGACCTTTATTACATCTCTAATGCCTCTCGTTTCAGATAAACAGCGTGTTTTCTATTTTTTGCCAAAATTTAGATCGGCTGTTTTACTAATAGAGGTCTATATAATTCATTATCGAAAACAAAAAAGAAATCAGGGCCTGAGCCCATTTTTTAAATTTTGGATCATACCTAGAAACATCATTCTGTATATGAATGTTGGCAATGTACAATACAGATTTTCAAAATAGTCTAATAGTGTGCCTTAACTATGTAGTTAGTTTCTTTGGTCTCTTTGACAAGAGGTTCGGTACAAATGAAAGCTAACAAGTTTTTCCATCAACCACAAAGAGTTCTACCAAAAATATTCAATCCCTGAAGAGTTATACGCGTTTTTGACCCTTAAAAAATCTCTCCCGTAGTGTGAAAATAATAGTAAGTTTTGACGCGCAATGGGGTGGCGGGTTCGATCTTCGGTGTGGGCAAATTTTTGTTGTTGTCAAATTCATTTTTTTTTCGTGCAATAAACTATTTCCTATAATAAAATAATTTTTAAATTGTAAGAAACGCTATAAATAATTATTATACTCTTCGCAAATACAAAACTAAGAGTATATTGCATTCGATCGGCACATTTCTAAAACCGATAATATTGCTTGTAGAGAAAAAAATTCGTATCACTGTGTTGGTGATCGAATTCTGAACGATTTTCAAAATGTCCGTCCGTCTGTCCGTCTGTCTGTCCTTCCGTCTGTCTGTACGTCGGTCACGTTTCTTGTAAGCGCGATAGCTAATTAAGAACGAAAAGTCCGATAGTATTGAAATTTGGACAGCAAGTTAGTGTTAGCTAGAGAAAAAACCCTGCTGTCTTTTAACAAAATCGATCAACAAATAAAAAAGTTATAAATTCTTGAAATTAAAAAAAAATATTTTGTAACTAAACAAAAAAATGTTTGAAACTAACATCATTTACAAAAAAAAATACGAAGAGTATAATGGTTAGCTTGTTTATTTTTAAGAACTTCATTAAATCCGTAACTCTCGAGCTGATGCTGGGCACCTGCTTTGTATGCTCTGCATTTCTTATAGTCGAAATCATGGAACGGTGGAATACTCTAATAGTTATTAGCGTTAATAGTTATTAATTGTAAATATTTGTAATTAACACAATAAAATAATAATGCCATTAAAATAGTTAAATCTTTTGAATATTTCTCATTTACAAATAACAAAATTGTTCGAGGTTAAGTGGACTATAGTTGGGGGGTTGAACAGAACTGTTTTAATTAAAGTCACCTGATAGATATTTCCTTATTTACATTTATTCACTTAGTACACTATTTACAAAAGTTCACTCGATAACTACCTATGTACATTAATTGCCACTAAATAACATAGAGCCACTTGGGCGTGTGTGTGTTGGTTGTTCTTACACTTTCGATGTCTTATGTGATACTGTATTTTTAAGGGGCTGGAGTCACAACAGGGAACAGAGAGTGACTTATGGGGGTGTGGCTATAGTGCACACATAGTAGAGTTATGCTAAAGCTAATTTTAAGTTGACTACACAACATCCTCCCCCCCGTTGAAATCAATTTTCAACATTATAAAAGGGCAAAGGACATAATTTGCGAATGGGTCTTGTAAATACACCGGTTCTAGTTTTTATTTTTACGACACGTACCCTTTGGTCTGATCCGGGAATTAGTATGCGTGCTAACATCCATTGCAAGGGAGGAACATTATCCTCCTTTACCAGAACTAGCATATTTTCCTTTAAGTTGCTAACAGAATGCCACCACTTTGGTCTATTTTGAAGTCTGTTTAAGTACTCCACAGACCAAAAGTGTTGACGCAATTTACTTACATGTTGCCAGTTCGTGAGCCTGTTGTCGGGAATAAGGGAGACGTCTTTGTCTGGAAATGAGGATAAGGGTTCACCTATCAGAAAATGAGCGGGAGTAAGGCAATTTAAATCGGTCGGATCATTAGATAAGGGACAGAGTGGCCATGAATTTAAAATACTTTCAATTTCATATAAAACTGTAGTTAACGATTCAAATGATAAAACAGAGTTGCCCACTATACGACGAAGATGATACTTAATAGACTTTACGCCTGCTTCCCAAAGTCCACCCCAGTGCGGGCTGTTTGGAGGAATAAATTTCCATTGGGTCCCACGAGTAGAGAGGTAAGTGACAATTGAATCCAAGTTATGCTTGGTTTTAAAAAACGTATACAAATTATTTAAAATGTTACTTGCTCCTTTGAAATTAGTGGCGTTGTCACTGTAAATAGTATTGGGATTGCCACGACGTGAGATGAATCTTTTTAATGAAAGCAGAAAGGCTTCCGTGCTGAGGTTGGAGACAAGTTCAATGTGAATAGCCTTGCTGTTCATACATACAAAAACAGCAAGGTATGCCTTAGAAATAATTGACTTACGTAGTCGAGATTCTTTCACCATGACTGGTCCGGCAAAGTCAATTCCTATGTTTTTGAAAGGTTTTATTACATTAACACGATCGGGGGGCAATGGTCCCATAAGTTGCTCTGCACTTTGGGCCTTGAATCTGTGGCAGATTGTGCAATGTTTTATAATATTCTTTATCTGTCTAAGAGCACTGAGAGGCCAAAATCTTAGTCGTAAATTATACAGTACGTTGTGCGCGCCAGCATGACCTAACCTGAGGTGTTCGTATCTCACTAATAATTCTACAAAATGACACTTAGATGGAAGTAACATGGGGTGTTTTTGATCGTATTTCAGATTAGCATGGACCAAGCGGCCACCAACACACGTATTATTCCATGTCTGTCAAGAAACGGATTAAGTGATAAAATGGATACTTTCTTCAGATGTTTATTTGATTTTAAACATTCAATTTCGTCAGAGAAATGTTTTAATTGAACACATTTTACCATTGTTGTTAATGAATTATTTAATTCATTTACAGATAGAGGGCCAGTTAGTTTATCGTTTTTGAACATACAGTTGTTCAGAAATCTAAGTACATACGCGAATGTGCGTTGTAAAGTGGTGAATTTCGAAAAATTCGAAAACATAACCGTATTATTAATAGAAGTATGTGTTACAACTTTGCGTTGTTCAGGAATTACTTCGAATTGTTCAATGTGAGTTTTCTTGTTTACTTGAAACAGAGGATTAGACAGACATTTTGGACCTGTCCACCAGATGACGCTTGTGAGAAACGCTTCTGGAGTAAGACCTCGGGAAATGAGATCAGCGGGGTTTTCTTCCGAAGAAACATGTGACCATTGACAGTTGACGGTAAGGTCCTGAATCTCCGATACTCGATTGGCTACGAAGGTGGACCATCTGGAGGGGGTTGATTGTAACCAACTGAGAACTATTTGTGAGTCTGTCCACAGGACAGTCTTATGTATCTCAAACGAGAAAATATTGCTTATTTTATGTACTAGTCTAGCCAGCAAGAGAGCTCCACAGAGTTCGAGTCTGAGAAGGGTTATAGTTTTTAATGGAGCGACCCTTGACTTGGAACATATTAAAGTACATGAAACTTGTTTATCTGAGTACAAGACACGGAGGTAGACTGCTGCACCATACGCGTTCATGGATGCATCTGAGAATCCATGGATTTCTCGAGTAATATGATTGGGAGCAAAGAACAAACACCTGGGAATTTTGTGAGAAGATAACTTATAAAGATTTTGAGAAAATGTTTTCCAAGCATTACATAAATCTATGGGTAGGGTGTCATCCCAATCAATTTTTGATTTCCATATTTTTTGCATAATAATTTTTGCGAAAACTATTATTGGACCCATTAAACCCATGGGGTCATACATTTGTGCTATGTGGGATAAAACTACGCGTTTTGTCATCAAAAGAGTGTGTGGCACATCTTCTGGAATTGTAAATTTAAAACAGTCGAATTGAGGGTTCCATGAGATGCCTAAAACTTTAGAACAATAATCTTCTGGAATCGTGACGTTATCCAGAGATTTGTCTGAAGTGGGTAGCGAGTTTAAGAGGGAAGAACTGTTAGAGCACCATTTATGCAAACGAAATCCTGCAGATTGCAATAGTGAAACAAGTTCTTTATGTAACTGAAATAATTCTTGTTCAGAGTTGGTACCTGCCAAAATGTCATCTACATAGCATTGGTTTAAAAGTGCGTTTGATGCTAAAGGGAAGTCGAGAGATTCATTTGCTAATTCTACTAAACATCTTGTGGCAAGATATGGAGCACAGTTTGTGCCATACGTAACTGTGTTAAGTTCAATGCATTTTAGAGGGTCATTGGGTGAATCTCGCCATAATATTTTTGGAGATGTCGCTGAGTGGGTTTAATTTCAATCTGCCTATACATTTTTTGTATGTCAGTTGTAAGAACATAAAAGAAACATCTGAATCTGCAGATGATATCAAATAGATCTGGTTGCACTAAGTAACCTTTAAGCATAATGTCATTTAGTGAGAAACCTGTAGATGTCTTCATTGAGGCGTCAAATACGACTCTAAGCTTTGTCGAAATACTATCTTCACGAATGACACAATGGTGTGGAAGAAAGTATTTGTTGCGAAGTGTATTATCGTTGAGAGATAAGGGAATATATTTGCCATGATTTAGTGCGATATATTCATCAATAAAGGCTTTATACTGAATATATAAATTTCTGTCTTTCATTAATCGATTTTCCAAAGATTTGTATCTTTGCAAAGCTGCCTTGTACGGTTGACCTAATTTTGATTGAATATTATCATTTTGGAGGGGTAAGTCTACCTGAAATCTGCCGTTTGGCAACCTTTTAGTGGAATTCACAAAAATGCTTTCGCATAGTTTGTCTTCAGGCGAGAGGAACCTTGTACCAGTAACCTCTTCCAATTTACAAAATTTAGGAATAAGTTCATCAATGTTAGGCTGTGCTGTAAATAGAGAAATGCTCAGATTTGATGATTGATGACAGATCGGTGCTGGGCCAGCTACTACCCAGCCTAACCAGGTATTTTGCATGGTAGGTAAATTAGGACCTAATTTTATTAAACCGAGTTTCAATAAATCGAAATATGCATCTGCACCTATCAGCATATCTATTTGAGAAGGTAGGAAGAACTGGGGATCGGCTAATTTTAAATCGGAGGGTATGTCCAGTTGATTTGTGTCCAATACCATTTCCGGGAGAATGCAAGTTATTTTGTCTAAAACTGCACAGGATAAATTTAGTTTAAAATTATTTTCTTTCTGTGATTCAATCAAAACATCTACCTGATATTTGACTGCGGTTTCCTTATTACCTAAACCGCAAACTTGCATAGAGCCCTTGTAATATTTTTTGTTTAATTTGTTAAAAAGCTTTGTTGTTATAAATGTGGTTTGTGAGCCCATATCTAATAAAGCTCGTGCTTGTATAATATGTCCCGATTCTGATCTTATATTAAGTAATGCTGTCGCCAAAACAATGGGCTTGTTCCGCATTTTTTTTTTATTTCATAAATCGAAAGTGCAAGTATAAATTAATGGATCTGCAAAAAATCAGAATCTTATTCGCATGTTTAGTATCTTAAAAAGTATTACAAATTTCCATCTCGCGAAAATGGGGCGTGGCCAGGCGCTACGTCACTATACGCATAGACTCGGCGATCTCAATAGACTTGATGCTCCTTATTGGTTATAATTATAAGTGTTTTCGAAGTATTGTTTGTTTTGCTTACTACTTGACAGTAGGGGAGTATAATTTGGTGAAATGTCAAAAAATTACAATTTTCTCTCGCTCCTGCCAGAACGAGTTTTCGACTTCGACCCTGCAATTTACGATTGTAATTCATCGCCGACCTTCTCCTTTCCGTAGACACATAGTACGAACTTCCACTCGACGTATTTATTTAGTTACCAGCGTTTAAAAATTCCATGTTTTTCGACTTTTCAGGTTAAATTTGAAAGGTCCCAGAAAGCCATTTTCTTACGTCACTTGCGTATAGTGACGTCACAAATGAGTGCTCGGTTTTTGTAACTATTACTAATTTCAACTCCTTATATCTTGAGAACGGAAAAAGTTAATAATACCAAATTTTAAGTGTATAATGAGAATATCGAGTACTATATGAAAAAGTGTAAAAACCATATAAAAAGAATATCATGGAACAAGCCCATTTGAGATTTGTTGTGGTTTACGCTCGTCAATGAAGAATCATAAACACTTAAATTTGCTTGATGTACCGTTGGGTCTAAGGGTTGACTATTGTTTGTTGGTTCTAAGAAAGACGACGCCGACGGTTGTGTGTCAGGCCTAGTTTCATGTAATAAAGAATGGTGCCGTCTTCCACAAAACCTACAATTCCTCGACTTGCATTGAGAAGCGGTATGTTGAGTACCCAAACAGTTTAAACACTGACCACTTTTTATGGCATGTTCCTTTCTTTGAGCTACAGTAATTTTACTGAATTTATGACAAGTGTAAATTGAATGATTAGTGAGATTGCAATAACTACATTTTTGTGGAGGCAGTCTGTTAACTGTTGAATTTGTCACGAAAGAGTGTTTTGTAGTTTTGGGTTTATTAGTGTCGGTGCTTACTCTTTCTAAAGCTAAGCACCTGTTTTCGAGAAATTCTAGCAGTTTGTCCATTGTCGGATACACATGCGGCTTTTGTTCTATCTCATATGCTCGGTGTGTATAAGTATCTAATTTTTTTGGTATAATGTATACTAAGATAAGATCCCAATGATCTACTGGAACCTCTAAACTTTTAAGAGCATTTATATTTTTTCGAATATTTGTAATAAATTCTCGTAATGAGACTGAGGTTATTTTAGTAATCTGAGGTAATTCTATCAACGATTTAATATGTGCATTTATAATTGACAACTTATTGTCGTATCTGTTTTGTAAAAGATCTAGTGCAATTTTATAATTTTCGTTAGTCACTTTTAAGTCTCCAATGAGCGAGAAAGGCTCACCCACTAAAGCTGTTTTCAGGTAAAGAAATTTTCGTACATCACTTAGTTTTGAGTCGGAATCAACTAGTGCATTAAATATGTCTATGAAAGATTTCCAATCTTCATAGTTTCCATTGAATTTTGGTATATCTAAATTTGGAAGATTTACTTGAGAGGAGGATGAAGCGTCTTGTTCACTACTACGAGAATTTGAATGTATGTTCATGACCCTATTTTTACTAACTATTATTATTGATTTTAATTTTGACAGCAAACTCAGATATTGATCTTCTACTTTGTCTCTGTCTGTTACCAGTGAGTCATCCAGGTCTTCAATAACATTCTGAATTTCAATATAATCATTAAAGGCTTTCTGTAAATGCTCTTCTCGGACTGAAAAGTCATGTAATGTAATATCTGGATTATTTTCATGTGTTTTTAGAAAATTCTCTATTCTAGTAATAGTGCTTTTCGCACGTGCTCGCGTTTTAATATGACCTTCCATTTTATTAACTATATGAATTTTCAGTAGGGCTTTGGTTAAATAGTACAAAAATTCAATTTAAATATGGTAACGTATAATGAGATAATAACAGTTTTAATATATGTAAACAATTGTTTTATTTTTCGTGTTGCACTTCACTTAACCTTGCTCGAATTTAATAGCGAAAGAATTCACTGAATTTGCATGCATAAAAGTTTAGAATCTACCTTATATCTGCGTCTTCTTTGCGTGTATTACCTGTGCTATACCTGTTCCTGTGTTAAGTTCCTTGGTATTGAGTAAGAGTGGTCCCTGTGGTTATTTAGCAGCGAGAGAGAGGGCGAATGTCGATGGATGCTGTATCGTTGCGTCACCGTGGGTGTGTGAGAGTGAGAGAGAGAATGTAAGCTTGGCTTGCGTCCTGAAGTGCGGGGTGTGTCCAACGTAGAACTTGGCTTGGGCACGCTTAGGGGTTGCTTTAACTTCAACAGCGATAATAAGTAATTACCAATGGCTTGAACTCATGCTGATGCACTTGTAATAAATGCACTATACTGATATTCTGTAGGTACCTTAAGCACTTCAAATGGGAAATATCTTCGTGGCTGATTTTTTAATAAGATCCGGCTCGAGGGACCATCATGTTCGGGGTTAAGTGGACTGTAGTTGGGGGGTTGAACAGAACTGTTTTAATTAAAGTCACCTGATAGATATTTCCTTATTTACATTTATTCACTTAGTACACTATTTACAAAAGTTCACTCGATAACTACCTATGTACATTAATTGCCACTAAATAACATAGAACCACTTGGGCGTGTGTGTGTTGGTTGTTCTTACACTTTCGATGTCTTATGTGATACTGTATTTTTAAGGGGCTGGAGTCACAGGGAACAGAGAGTGACTTATGGGGGTGTGTCTACATGTGGCTATAGTGCACACATAGTAGAGTTATGCTAAAGCTAATTTTAAGTTGACTACACAACAAAAATGTTCATTTGTTTCACGAGACGTGAACTTTTTTTAATTATGAGAAAAAAGTGAAAAAAAATATTGTCACTTTTTTATTTTTGGTCGTTTTTCGGCAGACGCCCCCCTCAAATAAAGTAAAACAAGCCTTCTCTTTCACAAAAAGTAGTAAAAAAAAACAAAAACTACCAACAAACCCTCGTTGGACAAGAACAATCATATGTTTGTTGCAAGATAGCCGTTTATTTAATGAAAATTGCAAAAAAAAATTACTTATGACGTTTTTAAAAATTTCCCAGAAAATAAAGACATTTATTATCATTATCATTATCATACTTGGTTACATGAAAAAAAGCAAATTTGACTAAAAAAAATTTGCCCACATCGAGGATCGAACCCGCCACCCCATTGCGCATCAAATCTTACCATTTTCACGTTGCGGAAGAGATTTTGTTAAGGGTCAAAAACGCGTATAACTCTTCTTCTCTTGAATATTTTTTGTAGACCTTTTTGTGGTTGATGCAAAAACTTGTTAGCTTTCATTTGCACCGAACCTCCTGTCCAAAAAGTTGTTAATAAACAAATTAGAGTCTCTCACGCAATGTCAATTTTATTTCCGGTTACGTTTATCCGATCAAGGTTTTTCTGGTCTCAAAATTTTCCTTTTTGCAAAACCCTATTTCGATACGTTTACCCAGAGCCGAGATATTCGATTTGGTAATTTGCAAAATTCATTTAAACTTTAAATAACCAAAAGCAAAAAGTTGCATTCGTGCAGACTTCCATGGGGGTTATGCCCGACATCAATATTTATCGTTTAAAGTTAGTTTGAAGTCGATCAAACTATCGAAATAAAAGTTATTTGCTAATTAACAAATTTTGCTAATTGTTCAAACAATTAAAAAGCATTGAAGATATCGGGCCAAAAAAAAATACAGTATGTTCTTTGGTATAAATGGCATAATATATTTTGAAAAAAACAATATCTTGGCCTCATTAGTTTCGGAGTAATCAATTTGTTAATTATGAAATTTATTTTGGCTATAACAAATGAAAGGATCGACAAAATGAGTTGTGCCTGCGCCAAACGACGCATATTGAAAATATCTTTCGATTGCATCAAGTTTTTTTCGGATCCGCCAAACCGTTTTCATTTTATTAAATAATAACGAAACAAATTTTGTTTAAACAATTACTTGACCATGAAGCTCGCGGTTTAGTAAAATTTTTCAGTGGAATTTTTCCTATAAGAATCCGTGGCTAACTCAAATTGTATAGAAAATTTTTGTGAAAAATCCCAGTCAGACTCACCTATTGACTATTTTGAAAAACTGTATTGTACATTGCCAAAATCCATATACAGGATAATGTTTTTAGGTAAGATTCAAAATTGAAAGAATTGGCTAAGGCCCTGACTTTTTTTTGTTTTTGATACTGAATTATGTAGACCTCTATTAGTAAAACATATCTATTTAATTTACTACAATTTGCTACAGCCATTAAAAAAATACGGCCGATCTAAATTTCGGCATAAAATAGAAAACACGCTGTATATCAGAAACAAGAGGTATTAAAGATCTAATAAAGGTCCAATTGTCAAACAATATCTTGCAATTGCAAAAAGTCAAGATCACCTTGTATTTCATTGTGTAAATGTATAAATAATGATTGTCTAAATAAAAATGACTAATTTATTTGTCTTGCTTTCATATATTGCCAAATATATTTCTATTTGAATTCGCTGTTTTCTGTTATATGTATTTTTTAATTAATAGTACATGTTTTTTATTATTACAATTTTTGTTTTTTATTTCATTTAACAACCTATCATTACTTTCATCACAAGAGGAAAACTATAAATTATGACTGAAATATTCATTAAAATGACTCAGTTTCATGTACTCCATCGATTTCCTTTATAGATAAGAGGAGGTGGGAATAAAAAAAAACTGACCAAAAACTGGACCAGCAAGATCCAGATTATTAATCTTTGAGCTATTCTCAGCTAATATCCATTGATAAAATGCGGTCCTCACATGTTGCATACTCACTTCCTTCTAGCTCCTGGTCTAAGAGGATAGATTTGTGGCATTAGAGTATTAATTGTTAAATAAACAATTGTATTAAACAAATGTAATATCTCTAAGGATATTATTCCGAATGAGGTAAAATTTGGTTTCTAGGGCTTTTTGAAGTCACTTACGATTATAAGGCTAAAGAGAAACTGAAATTCAAGATGGTGGCTTCAAAATGGCAAATGGTATCGAAAAAACTTTTAAAAAATTTAATATTTTGCACAAATATGTTTTTAATAGAAACAAAAATATTGGAAATAGTATAAAATTCAAAAGCAAGTAATTAAGGTGCCGTGGCTAAACCTTCAAATTAATAAATAAATAATAAAAAACCAACCATTATAACTTGTTGTTAATAGTTTTTAATAAAATTCAATGCATGGATCAAGATTGTATGGTCTAGGAAGATATTCAGTCCCGTAAAATTATGCAAAAATGGCCGTTTGTGGTCAAAGTATGAGAAATGGGCCGAAACATGTTCCTCCTCTCCCCTTTCGAGGGTGCTGAACACGATGGTGACAATAAAAATTATTCAATCTTTTGCGTTCCCTCTATGGTCAAACATCCCTCTCTGTGGGATTCTCGAAAGAGATGTCGTTTGCAATGTTGTAAGGGAGATTCCGAAGGCGAAGGGATGGAGGCACCTCAATTTTTTTGTTTTGTTTTTGGTGTTTAACTGGATGGTAAGTCGTCTAGACTTGTTCACGCTGGGAATTTCCACCTATAAATGGTTGAAACGACTCTCCAAATGCGTAGAAATCGACTTCTTTGGGAGGTTATTTTAATATAATTGGATGCAAATGCAACTTCCCAGAACTGTAAAAGCTCTATAACAATAGAATCAAATGAATAAATATATTACCGGAAAACACTAGTAAGGTCACTTGGGGTATTTGGGCCATAATTTTACAACTTGAGCGAGAAGATTATACTTTGAACTTGCCTGAGAACCACTAATAAGTTATATAAATATCTGAAATATTTTTTTATATATAATACAATATATAATATAATATAATTTTCTTTATAATTATAATTAAATAATATAAAGTCTGATGGGCCCAGTTATACCCCTAGAAATTGGGGCAACTGGACCATACGGGTCTTGGTATCATACAAACAATTGTTATTTGAACTGGGGTAAGTGGGCGTATTGGTAAACATGTAAACTTCGCACAAAAATTACCACAAGTCACTTAAACCACACCATAGTCGAGTGGTCGACGATGTAAGAGAACTACTACATAACAATTAGGTGGAAATTTATTCAAATTTAGGAATAACACAACTTCTGTTAAAGTAAAAAGGGCAAAATTAAATGTAAAAAATATCCAATTTCAAGTAAGCATAAATAACACAGGCCCACAAAATAAAGTGATCTACACCAGGGACCGGACATAGTAGGTAATCCTATGTATTTCGATGTGCTGAACACGAATCCAATGTCCGTTTAGCTCCGTTACCCGCCAACTTTTTGTAAATCGCGAAAATAATCTACAGAAATAAGGTTGCTTAGGCTATATTCGCGATTTACAAAAAAATGGTGGGTGATGGAGCTAAACGGACATCAGGTTCGTGTTCGACAAAATACATAGGGATTAATATGTCGGGTCCCGGGTTCAGATCGCTATTGTTTGTGTGACTGTGGGCAGTGATCTACATCTACCTAATAAATAAAAACAAAAACAACATACTTAATGTGTTTGGGGTAACTTGGTCCCAGCCGTGCCCAGATGCCTCAACTAACTGGCCCACTTACCCCATTTTTGAAAAATTATGGGGGTAACTGGGCCACCCATTCAAGCTCATGAGCTAACGCAGAATACATGCTTGCAATAACATTTTAGGGATATATCATGCTTCTAATTTATGCTAAATTAACTGTGACGTTGATAATATATACAGTAAACCTGTAGTATTTCATAAAAATCAAGATTATATCACGTTGCTATGAAAATTTTGCACTACAAAATTTAAAAAATTGCTACATGAAAGCAACAACACTCAGAAACATGAGACTAATTGTTGTAGTGAGATGGCATTGTCCTTCAGTGCTGCCAACTGCTTGAAGTGAAATTACCCCCACAAATTCTATGGAAAAAAACCATGGCCCAGTTACCCCCTGGGCCCAGATACCTTAATTATTCTGTTACAAGACATTTATCACAGAGCACTTTAAATAGAATTATAAGAAAGAAAATATGCCCATTATGTACAGTACAAGTTTATTATAACGTTATTTTTAATTTAAAATACCCTGTTCAATGGAACCAAAGACAATCAAAAGAATAGTACTTACCGATATACCAGTAACTTTAGAGCATCCACGTACACGTGTTTCGACATTTATCCGGCTTCTTCTAAAGTTGACAATCAACTTAAATATGTAAGCAAATACTCGTGTTATAACACGAGTTCTGTAAAAGTTAGAATAATTACTAGTGTTTTTCTTTTAATACATTTATTCGTTTGATTATAGGTTGCTTTAATGCATTATGGATTGAAGTGCCTAGCGGGTACAAATCTAGTCGACTCTCCACCCAGATCCCTACCAGAAACAAAAAAATACCCTTTTGGAGGGTTGTCTCAACCTTTAATGTGGTGAAATTCCCAGCGGGAACAAGTCCAGTCGACTTTCCACCCAAAACAAAAAGAACATTTTCCACCCTATCGCGCACGGGGTTTGGGCCTCGATCATCCCCTTTGCAACATTACACACGACATCTTTCTCGAAAATCTAGTTCCAATGACTCGCCACACACCAATACCCTACAAATCCACAAGAAGTGGTGTTTCTTGACCATAGGGGTGAACACAGGGGGTTGATGAATTTTCAATGCCACCATCGTTTTCAGCACCCTCGATAACAGGGGGGACATGTTTCGGCCATTCCCCATATTTTGACCAAAAAATCACTTTATTCCACTAATTATAGATGTTTTCTGATATAATGTTATATGAATTTATGTTCCCGAAATTAGTTGCAGGCAACTTTTTATACCATTTTTATATAATAGAAACACTTAATGTGTTCTTCTATCTTCGGAGGTATTAAGTTTTATAACTTTGGTGCTAGATATAAAAAAAATGGATTTATAATTTTGATTGTTTTTAATGAGTAAGGTTTGTGTTACATTTGACAGCTATGGTTAATGTGCACTTCTTTATCTTTATAGTGAAACATGATTTGCTTGGGGAGCTGGTTTGGAGAGGTTGTCCCAGTGTTCTGTTAGTAAATAAATAGTCCAAATACAAATAAACGGGTACAGGTAGATCATCGCAGTTACATAACATATAAGTTTCCGTATCTTTTAAGGGGCGTTACTTGTTTCGTATATGGTTTCGAAGCGGACCAGAGTGTAATGTTGGCAATGTTGGGGTGATTCGTCATGGCGTCGATAGCATGCATTGGGTACCTTTTGTCTTGGCTACGTAGCGACGTCGGATAAATAACAAGTGACACAATAGGTCCAAGCTTAGCACGCTGAAGGAGTCTAGCGGTTTTATTATATTAAATCGGTTGTGGTACGTTGCACTGGAGTACTAACTGTAATGAACCAGCTCAGCATGCTGAAGGCCAATGATAGAAGAGCACTGAATTGTCTTGAATTTTGTCGCGATTTTATATCCGAAATCCTACACATGTGACTCATTGGGACCGTGTGCAACTTTGGATCCGCGTCTAGATTTCAAGTACATCGGCGATTTATCATTATTGGGTACGTGTGCAAAATGGGTAAACGGAAATCTAGTAATATGACATGAATTTATGAATGACTGATTACAATAGATTCTTGTGAGAATAGTCTAAACAAAAATTTGCCTGAGTTCAAGACCATTTGAAATGTCATGTTTCTTTATTTGTTACAGGTATTACCGAAAACCTCCTGCCAACGCCATATACAAGAGACCATCTGCACTTTGTTTACCTGTAGCCAGTCAGCCGGATCCAGCAACGACATATCGACGACCCAAAAAATCTAATATGGTTGAACCCCAGTATGGCTTCTCACAGGTAAAGAACCATATAGTGCAGGGGCTTGTGTGATTCCGGGATTAATGAAGAAATAGTATAACTATATGGTATGGACAGTTCATCAACCATACAATTACATATCACCAGGACGTCGATTCTCGAGTACATGTGATGCGGTAATTTTGTAATTGATGCGATATGATCCCATCACACAACGTTCTTATGAATGTCAAAACGTGTATTCTCGAACTGATGCAACCATGGCGCGAAGCGATCGTTTTCCCTTATTTCATGGGAACGAAATGAACATAGTTGCCACTTTTAATCTACTGTTTGGACCAATCGGAGTCAGAAATTTAAATATGGCGTGTTGCATTATAAATTTAAAAAACCACTCGCTATTAAGCAACAAACTGTTACAAATTGTCTTTATCATTTTTAAAATGGATTGTCAGGAATCGGGAAAAAAACTAATGTCACGTGCCACTCCAATTACGTCTAGATAGAAGGAGCTTCTCATTGATTACATAAGAGTTCATGAGGAGTTGGAAAGTGGAAAGATCTCCTCAAAATTTGCAAAAAAAAACTGCCAGAGCCCTATGGCACTCAAAGGTGTATTGTCACGTCTCACAATACAATAAAAATGTTTTTTAACGTCAACAAATCACACGAATTAGAAATTAATTGCAATCAAACTTGTACTTTCCAAAAATAAATTTGAATAGTGCCATTAACAAATGCCAAAAGTAAAATATTTTCATGAGATCGTCCGCATCACACCGAATTATCATGGGAAGCAGCTTTCCCATGTAAAACTAGTGATGCAACCACTGCCCTGATTCAAGAACACATAAATTTGTCGGTTGAAATTGTCGGATTTTCATGTGAACTCCGCCCACTTTCTCATGAGAACGTTGATCACACAACTAGAGAATCGACGTCTAGTTGTTTTGTCGGCTATTGTGTTAGAGGACCTATAAGACGTCATAATTTCAAGACGGTCAAAACCTCTCTAACTTATTTGTGGTTGGCTCTACGGAAATTTTGCTAGGAATCTTTTTTGTTCCTAATAAAATAAAGAATAAGAAAGGTTAATATAATTTTCTTGACCTCTGTTACTGTTTCTCAGATATAATTTATTGTTCGAACACTGAAAATGTCATAACGTGTGATTGCTTGGTAACTGTGAAAATAATACTCCACTTGATTTTTCTATGAAATAAAGTTATTTTATGACTTGTACATTATCATTATACATATTTTTTAATTGGTACTTAAATATCTACTAGAAAGTTTCACAGGTCATCATCTGAGTCCGAAGATTCCTCTCATTGTCTGGAAACTCATTGTTATTTCAGATCTCTTCATCACCACCACACTTACACATTTATGTGCACCTTAATAGTACGGCAACCCGTGACCAAAATCAACTGCTATCACCTAATGCTAATTTCGATCACCGGCTTATAGTTTATTACAATACAAATCCGATTTTCCTCTCAATAAACTCCCATAACGTTGCAGTAGCCAGGAAAACGATTATCCGTCCCCTAATGTCCGTTCTCGATGAATTTTTGTTATAGATGTCGAATAAAAGAATAAGAGAATAAGAGAATGGTATAAAAAAGTTTCTCCCTATTGGCTGAAACCTTTTTTAAATGATAAAATATGGTTCAAATAATCGGAAAAAGAAGTGAACGGACATTTCGTATGCTGTACAGATGCACGAAATACAGTGAACTGGCATGTTGACGCAGTGGCGTGCGTACTTAATAGAGATGTTATATATACTAAATGCATCTCGACGCTATATACAAACGACAACCGCAACCTAGGATGTTCAAGGTAGTATACAAATACCCATTTCTAACGGTGTTGTTAATATTTTCAGTTTTCTAACACGAGTAGGACCCAAAGAAATAATAAAAACTTCCCTATCAACAGTTCCCTTTTCACCAACAGATGGCACTCCTATGGGCAAAAAAGTCTCCTAAAACGGGATTTTCATTAATATCGAAGCGCGCATCGGTTTTTTTTTAGTTCAAAAAATAATTCCGCGTTGTATACTAACATCAAAAAATCAGTTTGAACTTCGACATTAATGAAATTCTCGTTTCAGTGCTGTTTTTTTACCCATAGGGGTGCGTCCGGGAGGATGAGGGGTACTGAGACTACTGGCATTCGAATAAGCGCCCAAATAAACATAGGGTGCGAAGTTTTACGCAGCTGTATCAACGTATGACACGTGCTCCTATTATTGAATTGCGACGGAACATGATTTTTTCAACACATCAAGTTGAAAATTGTCCGTTCATATTCTTCATACATGTTTTTTGATATAAAACATCATTTTGATTAGAGAACGGACATTAGTGAGTACAAAAATTAGCCTAAAAGAAGACGCAGAATTAAAATGTAAGTACTATGATATGCAACGATTAAAACGTCCGTTTTCATTTTTTTTGTCGTAGAGAAACTTCAGAAATAGTCGAGAATTATCGGAACGGACATTTGGTGATGACATAAATTTCGACCGGTTCCCAGTTTTCAGGATATAAATAACCCCTTATATCTTCGCGCAGCACTCAAAATTACCGTTTTCGTTTTTTCCTCGAACTGTGCATATTTATACACCTAGAAACAGTAAACGGACATTAGATGATTACTCAGATGATCCGTTATTTTTTACATGTTCAAGGATACAGTGCAACCCTTTCGCGACGCTGAAAATGTCCGTGCTCTGAACTTTTTTTATCCTTGTTCAAAGAAATGAGCATTGGCTCGGGAATTTTCCATTAGGCGATAAGTCGAAAATTTTGGTTATGGGCTGCCGTACTATAAAGACTGCTTTACACTTGCAATTTACAGGACACTGTCCTTTCTCACAACCACAACGTACTAGATTAAGTAACCATTCTGGTGCACATGGTATCGAATTCATCGTAGGAGAATACTGGTTTCTAGACTGCTTCCATCCAAATTGTGACGGTTCTGGGAGGTTTCGGTGTTGTTTATCAGCACTGTGCTACTCGAATACTTGGTAATGTACTCTTAAGATATATGGTGTTAGGGACGATCTTGTGGGGAGTACATTTTGCACATCTTTTTAGTGTGGTAAGTAAACTTGACAAATGAATTACTCGACTTTTTGTTTCTTCTGGTTTAAATTCTTTTAGAGATCCAAGAAATACCAAAGCGTATCTGATAAGTAAAGCCGTATTACATGCACAGAAGATTAAACAAAAACTGATAGTTAGTTCAGGGAATGATGCAAGGTCACATCACATGGAAATGACGGTAGAGGACTTAAAATCACGCAAGAAGCAGATACAAAAATTATTCTACACTTATTATATATCTCACGTCATTCTACGACCCTGCACATATATTCACCAGATACTGATGTTTTTATCCTTTCTCAAAAGACAGCATGCTTGTTACACGAGTTGTTGCTAATAGACGATTTATTGATATCAGTCTTGCTTATTCTAGTATAAGGCAGACAAGAGATAACGAATTATTAGCTCTTGATGCACTTTGTGGCTGTCATATTACTAGTCCATTGCATTTAGACAGAAAACATCATAAAGTTTTTCAAAAAATGCATGATTGGAGATTTTAGAACGAAATAGAAGTGGGACATAGGTAGAGTCTAAAACCAAAAACTTGGGACTGTGCCTGCTGGCTTCCGGTCTTACTATACTTGTACTAAGGTCCTTAAATGCACATTTAATTGAATACATTTAGTTTTCAATAATCTTATTAGTTAAAGTTAACAAGAGGATACTATGGAATAATTTTGTGTATAATGTTTATTATCCTCTGTTGAGTGAGTAATATTCAGTGATATACGGATTCGATGTTTTCAGTAAAACTAAAAACAAAATGTTTAAGTAACATTTGTAGTCCCTTCGTTGGAGTACAGCCGGTACTTGCTCCTTATGGAGGCACGTGTCGGATGTCGGTTAAGTGTTTTCATATAACGTGGCTACCGTACAGGATATGCTGATTTTCTATAAGGTTTGAACACAGCTGCTTTTATTAAACCTATGTTGGGATATTCCCGAATCGCAAACTCAAGTATTATTTGGTTTTCACTACATCTCTCTAAACAACAATATCATAATCATTAAACATAGATCTGTGGTCTCTTCTCATGTCATTGCAAGCATGAGCCAACATTTTTCGAGAACGTAACTGCTTTAACCGGGATTCTGGTTGGACTATAAAGAAATTAAAATACGACAGTTGTCGTAAATACCATATAATTTTTGTAGTTGCTTTTTGCATTCCTATTATTAATGGGCCATTTTCCAGAGTTTGTGTCAAAGTTTACATAGACACGACTACTGTTGTTATAACAATATTGTCTTTGTTGTTTATATCGCTAAATTTATTTATTCAGCAGAGGTAAATGTGACGATTTTTCGCAAAGAATTCTTTTCACTATCTGAAATTATTGACGGTAGTCTTATTTTTATTTCATTTGCTAGTACGAATATATTTATAGATGATGCGTGACAATTGTCTGATAATAAATGCATTAAAATGTTTTCTGCCTTTTTTAAATTATCTTACCTTTCAGAAATCAATACTAAGTACACATATAAGGTTTATGAAAATATGTGTAAAATAATAATTAAACAAAAATAAAAATAAATGAAATAAACGTTAACAAAATTAAACTTACAAATCAAATTATTACACATGTTCACTTAAACAAAACTCCGTTAAAAATGATGTGGAAACACAAATTTTTTAAAATTTTTTACGAGCTAAATGAAAATTGACGGTTACAATCTCAGCAGTTGCAGTTGTTTTATCACAGAAATGTCGAACATGAAGCGACAAGAAATGCAATAATGGGGCAATATGGGCTTTAATGCGCGCAGCGGTTGTGCATGTGAGACCTTACTAGGACTGACTTTGCGGCTCCATAACTTTAGAACTATTAGTCACAGATTTTCGTTGAGTAGTTAAATTAAAGGTAATTACGTCTTCTGTAAGTTTTATTTCTAGTTTAACACCTGGAAGTTTCATTTAATGGTTGAAAAATTGGAAAGAATATTTTTCTTTTCAAACAGCTCTAACTTTTAGAGTTCATTCCTACAAATAACAATTAAATTGAAAATGAAAGATAAAATGATTTTCTATAACTTTGGTTCTCATAAATTTTTCTAAAAAGCCAACAGAAATGGAGATACAACGTCATTCGCGTTTTCCAAGATGGCGGCCGGAAGCCAGCAGTACAGTCCCAAGTTTTTGGTTTTAGACTCTACCCATGTCCCCCTTCCATTCTGGGTAAAAATCTCCAATCGCGCATTTTTTCAAAAATTTTATTCTAAATGCATTAGACTGTACTGGGAACTTCAAAAATAAAGGCAAACTGTCTTTTCGGAAAGCTCTCTAGAGCAGAGAAAGAAGTTCTTGATGCTTCAACCGTCACAATTTAGATAGAAGAATTTTGGAAACCAGTATGAAACGGTTACTTAATCTAGTACGTTATGGTTGTGAGAAAGGACGATGCGCGATATGCTGTAAATTGTGTAAAGCACAATTTTTAAGGTGCACAGAAATGAGCAAGTGTAGTGGCAATGAAGGGATTCTGTAATATAACAATCACTTTGCGGACAAGGAAGAAGAATCCGAACTCGGAGGATGACCTGTAAAATTTTCTACTAAATATTTACGTATCAATTAATGTATAATAATAAGGTACAATTTATATTATAATTGTATTTCCTAAAAGAATCAAATGGAGTATTATTTTTATTGGTACCAAGTAATCACATATGAAATTTTCTGCGTTCGAATAATAAAGTATATCGAAGAAATGGTAACAGATATGAAAAAAGTAATTCAACCACTATATTTTCTTGTTTTATTAGGAATAAAAAGCAAAGAGTTTCACAAATAGAGGAGACAAGCTCCATAAGCGTAATGTATAAGCAGCGGGAGGCTGTAGGCTTCTCATCCTTCTCACACAGTTCGTCTCTCTTTGTCGCACAGTACATGAGGGTAGGTGACGATTGTACATTGCAATACAATGATGACAGATGAAGGTGTATACCGGTATTTTACGTTGAGGTATATATGCTTTTGGTGAAAAAAGTGTAAGAGAATAATGAGTTGTAAGAAAAGGAAAGATGTGCTAAAATGTTCAGTGGTAGATTGGGATAATACTAGCTCGAATTCGGAATTGAATCTCCCACATCGAATCCATTATTTCCACATGAAGTAGCTAAACGTCAGACATGGTTACGTGCAGTGCGGAGGCGGCAAATGACTTAGTTTTTCTACAAACTATACAAGTATACACCATTGTCACAAATAAAATAATTAATTAGTATACAAATTAAACGTTATAAACAGAAGGAAAAGTTGAGAAAACACGTGTAATTGTAAATAAAGCAGAACGCTATTCAAAATAAAGATTCAAAATTGACGCTATTTGAAATCAAAGCGCACCGGTTAAGGCTGTGTTGCTTTGTAAAGCAGAGTGGAGAGAGAGGGTACGAGGTGTGCCACAAGGACGAAGAGCCTACCGTCTCCAAGGCAACCAAACCGCGACTCCCGGCAAATCGCCAGCTTGTCTTCTCTAGTTATTAAACTCTTTGATAAAAAGTATTTCCAACAAAATTGTCATAGAACCAACCACAAAAGAGTTACAGCGTAAAAAAGAGATAATGGTCCGTTCTAGCGGCCATATTGAAATCATGACGTCATACAGGTCCTCTGGCACAAAAGGGGGGAAAACACCTGATAACCCGTAATTGTATGTTTCATGAGCTATAATTCCATATAGTTACACTATCCCTTCAGCCTTCAAAATCCCAAGGACCAGGAAAGATTTACTTATGTCTCTGCACTAATATTTTAAATCGAAAATCTATAACAATTATTGATTAAATCTGCCGCAAGATCCTTTTATGTTTGCTACTTTATGAGAGAGTAAAATACTATCATTATTATTATGTTCCTTTGCATACTTTGCACTTCCAATTCAAACGATGAATTACTCGTCTCTCATTCCTCCATGTAACTCAAAAGGGACAAAAGAACAGTTCCATGAGCTTGTTTGCTGAAATTTTGCTCCTCGCTTTGCTTGGGCCTAACTTTATTCACGTAGACACTTCTTTTGGTACTTTGCATGCCCCCGCAGCACTCTAGTTCCAACAAACAGCAATATTTTGTCGCCGCGTCGTCTGGCGTGGCGGTGCAGTCCAATAGCTGTTTCTCACTATCACAAAGAATGCAAGTGTCTTCAATATAAGGGCTGATAGACGAGTTGATTCGTGATCTCGTTGACGCTGAACTTGTTAGTTGTACATTTTCAAGTTAGCCGTTTTTTCTCTTTTATTTTCTGAAGTCTACTACTACTAAATTGAAAGTAGCAACTTGTGTGGTAAACTGCATGGTTTATTTTTAGCTGGTCTGCTAGATTGATATTTCCACGAATTAGATCAATATCAATATTTGGCGACGTATAGCCTGCAGATTCAAATACCTCCAGGTTTTTGCCAATTTAAAGTATCGATTGTCCTTATTTTCTTTGGCACTTCTACATGGATCCAGTAGGTCCTCTCCATTTGTTACACATTGGAAAACCACGCATTTATACCAACCAAAAGTTTTGCACTTTTTGGCGGCAGTTGTAAAAATTCATTGCGGTCCACTAATTTCAAAATTGGTCGTATGGGCTTCATGATTAGACCCAAGTAACGAAACAGATTTAAAAACTAGCTCTCAAATACTCTCCATAAAATAAAACTACAGCAGAGAAACTTTCAAGTACAGACACGCAAAGCAGTTGAAGCCGACGGACTTGTGCCTGGCAACAATGCAGGAGACGCGCAGGCGTGGGGGGGGGGGACGTTCCGCAGGGTCGGCTTGAAACGCGAGCAGCCGTGTTGCCGGGTCACGTGGCAAATATAGTTCGCTTGACGTAGTACCTGTTGCTTGTTACTTTTATTTGACTACTCTTCTACTATAAATAATAAGGGTAGGGGTGTGTGCTATAACGTCGACTTTGTGTGTGTGCATACATCATAAAACTTAGCTGAGTTTCGCCATCTGCGCTAAACCATGCGCTTTGTACTATACCGAACTAAATATTGGGTTAAGATGATGTTGTCTGCTATAGCGTACACTCCAATATGACCTTTCTAGACCTCATTGAGGTTAAATAATGAACAAGATTGGTCCACTTGCGACGCTGATCGGGGAAGTTCAAAATTCACGATTTCTGTTTCCTGCCCCTTGAAGGTAGGCTACCTGCATTGCTCGGCCATTCCCGACCTTTTCATCGTAGAGAACGTATCATCTTACGCAAATAGAACTACTAGCAGAAAAAACCGCCCGCTACACGCGAGGAGGCCACCTTGGCAACACGTCTTAAATCGAAGGTATGGGTCTATCTACAACATTCGTGCAAAAAGGCATCTCGGTGCAACTGCAAGGTGGTTGTGGTATTTTGTTGCTTACCATCCGGACTAACATTTCCATTTTACATTTCTTCATTGTGGAGTCCACGAAGTATGTTATTATTGCGCACATACGTTGAGTTCTCAGATATTAAACAATCCCACTGTGGGGAATGTTATCTAACTCATTTTTGTAGTCCACCCATGCTATGCTGAGATTTACACCCCATCTTTGTAAATAATATTATCATTATTATTTCCTGACTATAAACTTATTCTCCATACATACTTATTCACAAGGTTCTGACAGTGGTCCTCTAATCTATATATTATTTTATTCTTGACACAGGTGTCTCCAGGTTTACATCTCAAATGCACTGATGTGCGTCTGTATATTTAACAATCCAAGTCTTCTAGGCATAAAGAAGATGGAGATAGCTAGGGTGTTAGCAAGTTAGCATCTTAGCTCGACGTATTTATTGTTGAACTACTGACTGAACTTATTTGTAATTATCACAGGAAATCTCTTACACCAACGAAACTCCGAGTGGGCCGATTCTCATGAAAGAGCAAAGTCATCCCGACTTAACAGCCCATAAGATGGATTCAGAGGGAGACGTAAACAGGAAGATTTCTAGTCTGGATGAAATAATGAGCCAATTCGAAGAGAGAACTGAACGACTGAAACCAAAAAGTAGGTGTGACCTTGCCAAGTATGCTCGTTTCTTGAAACCCAGGGTGAGTAAATAATATAATCTGGTTATCATTAAACCATTAACCCCATAAATTCATTTTCATCATACAAACCATGAGCCTAGGCATATTAGATGAAATTTTATCGAAACTTTGGAAAAAATATTAACCTGTACATACCATAATAGTGTGGGCGAGCTAGGTTTTACCCTCAAACTGCAACCTCAACAAAAAAAAAATACTCACATGTAGTTTGCGATGTCTGGAAGAAGTTGGTATTATTTTGGAACAGGAATTTTTGGTAAAATTTGCAAAAAAAATGCGAATATTGGAGAAAATTGGGTTTTCACCTCTTAAAGGAAAAGTGGAACTCAATTGGCCCAGTTTTTCCCTCGCAAATTGCAAAAAAAACACTAAAACTGCAAATTTTACAAAAATTCATAACTTCGGTTCAAATACATATTAAGCGCTGAAATTTGCACACGTTGTAGTTTTAGTACTCCTTAAGGTATTTCTACCGAGAAAGTTGTTAACGTCAGATTGATTTCAAAATTCGGCAGGATGTAGATAATTGTTTGGTAAAACCACCAAATTTTGAGAACGATCTTGTGTCTGCTTTTCCAGTTATGATACATCAAAATTCACGTTATTGGCAAGGAACCAATAGAGAAGAGTAATTTCCCGTCAATTTATCGCCATAATTTATATCTCAAACGTCAGACTCTTTTAAATTTTTGACTATGAGTTTGAATGGTTGTTACAAAAGTGTACCCCCAGTTTGAGAAACTTCTTGCGTCTGGTTTTTAAGTAATTCATGATACAATGTCTGAAAACGATGGGACTTTCACGCATATATGAAAACTGGCAACACCGCATTAGCCAGTCTTGCCAGCTCTCCGAACACACGAACAGGGATTTAGTTTTCTTTCCTTCGCTAAATAACGATATCTTTAGAATCGTTCGTATCTTGCGTTAGAGACAAAAACCAATTTTTCATCGCACGTTAGCTAATGTATGCACGTTAACAGCCATCGTTTCAAAGTGAGCGAGCGCTCATACAGTGCTATGAATAATAATATAATAAGCTTTACTGACAATATGTTCTTGCCTGTATTAACAGGTGTTACTGCAGAACAATTTGTACATTTTATAAAAAGTTGCTAATGCAGGCCACTCCTTTTTTCACTCTGAATGTTCTTGAGGAAAAGACCACCCTTACATTTACCACACTTAAAATTTTGCCAAAAATATTCCATATCAATTATTCGTCTTCCCTTACATGGAAAATCTTGAGAAGATCGAGCAGCTGGGCTAGCTTTCAACGATTTCCTAGTCTTCCACAATTTCTTGACCTGTTCAATTTTTCTCAATTTTTTTTTGGTACTAAATTTATTTTTGTATTTCAATGGTTAAGATATTTTATTACTTGTTTCAATAACTTTATGAGAGAATTGTACACACGAATCTTTCAAATGTATGCTATACAGACATTCTCAAGTCATTGTGTCCGTGCGAAAATCCGAGATGAAAGTTGCGATATTGCCACGTTTCGTCACCTCGTGCTATCTCGCTCCCACCGTGTATTACTCTCTCTCGCTCCGATAGAAATGCCTTAACCTACCGTCAATATTTCAATCTAAAATACCGTGTGGTACTTGCAAACCGTTACTTTTGTAGATAAAGGCACTTTTTTGCACAACGCCGCGGAAGCCCTGTGTCGGTCGGACTAATATTTAACTAGCGCGGTTTAGTCCAGTAACCATGTCATCAAAAAGGAGGGTTACCTGGCGTCAAACAAGGTATCTATGTTTTTTAATATGTTATACAGGATTATGGATGAATATTAAATCCAAGTTTACGACCTCCGCAGACCTCCGGATCTTGGTATGGAGTTCAAGAAACTGCGAGATTTTTGCCTTTTTTTCAGTTTTTGTCGAGTTTGGCCCCTAAGGCCTCCTTTTTCGGCAAAAGCAATTTAACGCTTTTTTAATGAAGACGGAATTTGCTACAAGTCGTTACCAGAACGGACTCTGTATATCTAATAGTCTCCGAAACACAGCTATTCAAAGTTGGGGTAATTTTTCATATTTCGACATATTTACCTATTTTTCGGTTTTACTTCATAAGATTGACCTCAAAACATAAATAATGTTTCTCTGAATTTGAAAAAGACTTTGAATAGCTATATCTCGGAGACTATTTGGTCTACAGAGTCCGTTCTAGTACCAATTTGTAGCAGATTTCAAAAAGTATTGAATTGTTTTTAAATACGGAGGTCTGCCGAGGTCATAAATTTTGATTTAACATTAATTTATAATCATATACAACATATTAAAAAATCATAGATACCCTATTTAATGTCAGGTAGGATGTATACAGTTACTGGATTAGTTGTATTCTTCGAGATCTACTCTACAACGTGTTTTTTTGTTAGTTTTGCCAAATGTCGATTGGAGGCATGTGATAAACGCCATTGAAATTTCAGCGCAGTGGAAGAAGCGGCGAAGAGTGGGGGTAGCCGAGTTCTCCTTCGCTCTCGCTACCCCCACTCTTCGCACCTTCCACAGCGCCGAAATTAACGATTTTCGATTGCTTTTTTCGCATGCCTCCAATCGACTTTTAGCGAGACAAAAAAAAAAAACATGTTGCACAACAAATCTTGACGAATACAATCGCGTCGGTTAAATATCAGACCGACCGCCACAGGGCTTTCGCGGCGTTGTGCAAAAAAGTGCCTTTTTTGCAAAAAGCAACGGTTTGCACAAACTAGACACTATTTTCACTTCAAATATTGAGGGTAGGTTAAGGGCTACTAAAAGTCCAACGTGTGCAAATTTCAGCTTTTAAAATTTGCGAGGGAAAAACTGGACCAATTGAGTTCCACTGGGGCTCATTTTGTTCGTTTGTTTATTGCGCACATTTTTATTTGAACGCTTTTTTTCGTATAAATTCAACTTTTCCTTTAAAACGCGATGAACCGTTTTTCACTACATTTCGCATTTTTTTTTGCAAACGCCACCAAAAATTCTTTTCCAAAATAATATCATCTTCTTCCAAACATCGCAAACTCCATGTGAATATTTTCTTTGCTGAGGTTGCAGTTTATCTGGAATCTGGGTCCCTGAAGAGATAGCTCGCCTTCACTATAAGCCGGGAGGCAGGCATTTTAGATGAAATTTTATAGGACCAAATCAAGTTATTAGAATTTCTCTGCCGATTCGTACAGAAAACATTTGTATTTGCAATATTCTTAAATAATTTTTGTAAATAATTAATGTGACCATTTTTAATTATTTGGACAACTAATGTAAGCAAATAAAGCTGTCTTTCTTCAAATTCCCCTTTTTGCCAAATTCAGTCTGTTGTAAAAATATCAACAAAGGTAAAAGGCTGGCGATTGAATATGTTTTAATTTATACAGACTGTCTATTTTACGAGGGCCACACCAAATATCTCGCTTAATATCTATTGTAGAAGAATAAAATTTTAGAGACAGTTATCCCATTTTTTGTGAGCTATATTTCAGTAAAAAGAAATTTGAAATCCATAGCCTACTTTATGAGATATATTACAAAAACCTGAAAAATAGGAAAACCACAAACGGTTATAGCTTCCTTATTTGAGGAGATACGAAAAAAGTTAAAGGAATGAAAGTTGACGGCAAAGACAATAAGAATAATAACGTGTAACAAAAAAATCGAAAAATGCAGTTGGCTTTGACATACGCTATTGTGCAAAAATGAAAAATACATATCTTAAAGTAGGCCATGACGCCATTAATTCCGTTATTTTTTTTTCATTCCAACGATATAAAACATGTCACAGAAATTTTAACCGATAGTGTCTTCTTCTTCTTCTTTTAGCGGGGCGCCTGGAGGTCGCCGCACTCAGGCCTTGTGGCCCATTGTGCTACCGCTAACAAATTAAGGAGCTCCCCCGTACAGACCGGATTCCAGCCCAAAGGCTGAAATCCTTCCCACGGGAGAACTCCTTATTTCCTCCAGCACTGGAAAGCCAGTGCCGAAGTGCTTGTACCTCAGGTTCATCAGTCCTGGGCAAGAAGTGAGAACGTGGATGGAAGTCTCCTCCTCGTCCTCACAGAACCTGCAATCGGGGTGGTCAACCACCCCCATTGTGTGTAGGTGTTTCCTAAAAGAGCCATGTCCGGTCAGGAGGCCTGTTACGGCTCTAATTTGCTTTCTGCTTAGACGCAGAAATTGCTTTGTTCTCTCCGGCAAGGGTCCTGAGATTAGGAGCTTCGCTTGCCGGAGTCCTGGATAGGAATCCCAGAGGTCAATGAACTGGAAGCGAGTCCAGTTATCTATCAACCTCTTGGCTTGGGATCTAGGGTAGCCGAGAGCCGGCTCCGGACCGAGCAGAGGTTCACGAGAGCCCCTTCTGGCCAGAGCATCGGCCCGCTCATTACCCTCTATGTTGCTGTGTCCAGGCACCCAGAGAAGCCTGACCCAGTTTGATGAGCCAAGTTCGCAGAGGGCCTGTTTACAGTTTTGGACCAGTTTTGACTTGGTCCGATTCGATGCAAGGGCCTTGAGGGCCGCTTGGCTATCGCTACATATATATATGTGTTTATTGGAGTATTCCCTTCGGATGTTCTCCTGTGCGCAGACCAAAATAGCGAAGATCTCGGTCTGGAATACCGTGGCGAATTTGCCCAGGGCATAGGAAAGCTCAGCCCTGGGCCTTTCCCCAAATATACCAGCTCCGGTACTTTCCTCTAGCCTCAATCCGTCTGTGAACCAGACAATATCTGCAGACCTTAGTATGTCCTCGAGTTGTCTCCAGTCTTCCCTTTTCGGGAAGACTACCTCGAAGGGTTGTGCGAAGGAGAAGGAAGGCATCACGTCGTCACTCCTGGCCTCCAGAAGTGAGTGGGCTCCTATCGCATCAGCTAGAGCCCTTGTGTGACCTGATTGTTCTCCTCCTTTCTTCCACTGACCTCCGCATTCCAGTCTGTAAGCCGCTTTCCGAGCCTCGGCCACAATCACTAGGTGAAGGGGCGCAAGGTCCAGAAGGACCTCCAGAGCTGCTGTGGGGGTTGTGCGTATTGCTCCTGTGACTCCTAAGCAGGCAAGTCTTTGGAGTTGTGTTAGCTTCTGTCGTATGGTTGACCTGGTTGTGGCAGGCCACCAGACAACAGAGGCATACGTAATCATTGGTCTAACTATGACAGTATAGTACCACATTGCCACCCTGGGGTTTAGCCCCCATGTTTTGCCAAAGGTTCTTCTACATACCCATAGGGTTGTAGTGGCCCTTTGTACTTGTCTCTCTATATGATCTCTCCAGGTCAGCTTAGAGTCCAGGATGACCCCTAGATACTTCACTGTCCTTGAGATCGTTAGAGTAGTGTTGTAGAGTACGGGTTCGACGAAACCGTCTAGCCTGCGTCTCCTAGTAAAGATGACCATTTGCGCCTTTGAGGGATTGACTCTAAGGCCCTGGTCATTGCACCATCTTTGTACGATCTGCAAGGCCCTTTGTAAGAGTCCGCTGACCGTATTTGGGAATTTTCCCGAGATGATGATTGCAAGGTCATCTGCGTAACCTTGCGCAAAAAGATCCTCGTTCTCGAGTTCCTGTAATAGGCCATCGAGAACGAGGTTCCATAGCAGAGGAGATAGGACACCCCCTTGTGGGCAGCCTCTCCTTACTGAAACTTTAACTGCCGTTTCCTCATTGGCAGCTGTTATTTGCCTTCCCGCCAACATGGCCCTCAACCATCTAATGATGGTGTCTTCGATGCCATGATAGGCAGCGGCGGCGCAGATTGAATCGAAGGAGGTATGGTCAAAGGCTCCTTCGATATCTAAGAAGTGTGAACCGATAGTGTCAATATTTAATATTTTACGAATACCACAATTCATATAATTGAATCGTAACAATCAGCTGTGCCATAATAGTAAAAATTCACTTTATAATAATTATAATTTCGTAATTATTTATTACAATTTAATACAAACCAATAAATATCTCATAAATAAAAATACAAGTACAAAACGAACATCCAAAGAAAAAAAAGAAAAACTATGTATAACAGTACTACCTACTACTATATTGAAAAGAAATTGTGTGTATTTATTTTTCTAACTACAAATGCTCAAATTGTGCACCATGCATTTTGACACATAAACGTGCTCTACGAGACACGTCACGCATTACATTTTGGAGCATTTCAGGAGTAATTGCCTCACATGCGTTTCGAATTCTGGTTTTGATGTCCTCAATATTTTCAGGGGCAGTTTGAAATACCTTGTCTTTAATGTAACCCCAGAAGAAAAAATCCAAGGGAGTAATATCTGGTGATCCAGCTGGCCATAGAATGGGTCCATAGGTGCCTATCCAGCTATCTGGCATAACTTGATTTAAATGATTTGTACATATTACAGCAGTGTGAGGTGGAGTCCCATCTTGTTGAAAATATGAATAATTTAATCTTTCTGCCACTGTTAATTCATAAAGAAAATCTTGAAATTCGTTTTGCAGGAAATTAAGGTATCTACGAGCGGTTAATTTGCCATCATAAAAATAAGGTCCAATTACTTTAGTCCCTAAAAGACCCAACCAAACATTCGTAGAAAATCTTTCTTGGAAAGCAGTCTCTCTGCACCAATGTGTATTTTCTCGTGTCCACTTATAATGCATATTTCTATTGAAAAATCCATTATTAGAAAAATTTGATTCGTCCGACCAAAGAATTTTGCTACATATCAGCGCGTCATTCCTTTTCTTATTTAATAACCATCTACAAAATCTTACTCTCCTTGGCTTATCTCCCTCATTTAAATGTTGAACTTTCCTCATTTTGTAGCATCGAAATCCGTTTTTTTTTCAATATTTTTCTTGCAGTCTTTTTTTATGCGACAGTTTCTCTGAATTTGTCTCAAAGAGGTTTCCTCATTTTGGTTAACATAATTCATTACTCTATTCACTTTTCTTACATTATCCGCAACATGCGCTCGCCTTTTTGAAAATGAACCGTGCGTTTTTAGATTTTGAACTAACTTCCTAAACATAGTTCGATTTGGCTGCGGAGCATCTGGAAATCTATCTCCGTAAACCGTGACTGCCATCTCAGCGTCAAAATTGCACTGACAATAAATGCTAATCATATCGAATTTGTTATTGGTGTACACCATAATTACTGATATAAAATTTGTCTTAGAACTCGACAACGCAACATACAACATACAACAGTGACAATCTGTCAAATTTATTAATAACTGTATACATTGTTTTTCACTAATTATGGCACAGCTGATTGTTACGATTCAATTATATGAATTGTGGTATTCGTAAAATATTAAATATTGACACTATCGGTTAAAATTTATGTGACATGTTTTATATCGTTGGAATGAGAAAAAAATAACGGAATTAATGGCGTCATGGCCTACTTTGAGATATGTATTTTTCATTTTTGCACAATAGCGTATGTCAAAGCCAACTGCATTTTTCGATTTTTTTACACGTTATTATTCTTATTCTCTTTGCCGTCAACTTTCATTCCTTTAACTTTTTTCGTATCTCCTCAAATAAGGAAGCTATAACCGTTTGTGGTTTTCCTATTTTTCAGGTTTTTGTAATATATCTCATAAAGTAGGCTATGGGGTTCAAATTTCTTTTTACTGAAATATAGCTCACAAAAAATGGGATAACTGTTTCTAAAACTTTATTCTTCTACAATAGATATTAAGCGAGATATTTGGTGTGGCCCTCGCAAAATAGACAGTCTGTATATTGTTAGGTATAGAAAAAAATTGTCAGACAAATCTCTTGGTTACAAATAACTGCCAGATGAGTTGTTAAGAAGGGTAGTATTTATAATCTCCTTGTACAAAACTGAAATTAGGAGGAAATTTTCTTCGACATATTTTCAGAAAGTATATTGACGGCCAGACAATTTGGTTAGTTACAAATACTTGCCAGATCAATGCATTGTTTGCTATATTCAATGGGAGTACAGGTCAGAAAGACGAATGTAGATACATACGCGCGAAAGAGAGCCGATAGAAATTATGACTATGGTGAGAAAGAAGTGTTTTGTTATAGAAAGTAAAACATAAATTTTTATTAACATAATTTGGATACACTGTATTTTTAATTGATTACTAGTCCATCACTTCATCGTCTTCAGAATTTAAACGATCATCAATTATTTCTTCACTTTCTGAAAAAGAGAAATATATGAAAAAAAATTGTTATACCGGGTGATTGAGTTTGGTATTCGCGCCCCTGTATCTTTTTTATTTCAATAAGAAAGTACAACAAACCATATATATTTGTAAATCGTTTCTCAACATCTATGGTTAAATCACCTTTATGATCAAAGTAACGATAGAAAACTTTTCTTTCATACAGTGTGCTGTACTCTCTTTTGCCGATTGTTGTAGAAATTCTTTTTCTGCATTCACCTGCGTAAAAAAAGTATACACTTCCATAAGAAAAATTTCGAGAAAATTAATAAAATATGATAATCTTCATTCAAAGGTTTTGTTTCGGAATCAACATAGTTAGCCATGGAAACAATCGAATTTTAACATTGTTAGTAGGTATTGTCAAATTGGAAATAGTGTTATTTGTGATTGTGTTATTAGTTTTTATTCTATGCTATACTTATAAATAGATTTACTCTAATGAAGAAAAATTAGACATGATATTAATTTATGGACAATTACAAATAAATAATAATTACCAATAAAAAACTGCTAACACTTAAGAATAATTAACAATTAAAAAAATAAATATTTTATTAATTGCCTCGAAATTTTTGTTATGGAAGTGTATACTTTCTTCACACAGGTGAATGTCCAATTTTTCTTCATTTGTGTAAATCTTTTATCGTAAAATAAAAACTAATAACATAAACACAAATAACAGTATCTCCAATTTGACATTACTAACAACGTTAAAATTCAATTTTTTCCATGGTAGTGAGATTAAGCAAAAAAATGGCCAAACCCGGACATTCAAAACAACAAACGTCTCATGGGCTTGTTGCATGATATTCTTTTTATATGATTTTTATACTTTTTCGTATAGTACTCGATATTCTCATTATGCACTTAAAATTTCGTATTATTAACTTTTTCCATTCTCGAGATATAAGGAGTTGAAATTAGTAATAGTTGCAAAAACCGAGCGCTCATTTGTGACGTCACTATACGCAAGTGACGTAAGAAAAATGGCTTTCTGGGACATTTCAAATTTAACCTGAAAAGTCGAAAAACATGGAATTTTTAAACGCTGGTCACTAAATAAATACGTCGAGTGGAAGTTCGTTCTATGTGTCTACGGAAAGGAGAAGGTCGGCGATGAATTATAATCGTAAATTGCAGGGTCGAAGTCGAAAATTCGTTCTGGCAGGAGCGAGAGAAAATTGTAATTTTTTGACATTTCACCAAATTGTACTCCCCTACTGTCAAGTAGTAAGCAAAACAAACAATACTTCGAAAACACTTATAGTTATAACCAATAAGGAGCATCAAGTATATTGAGGTCGCCGAGTCTATGCGTATAGTGACGTAGCGCCTGGCCACGCCCCATTTTCGCGAGATGGAAATTTGTAATACTTTTTAAGATACTAAACGTGCGAATAAGATTCTGATTTTTTGCACATCCATTAATTTATACTTGCACTTTCGATTTATGAAATAAAAAAAAATGCTGAACAAGCCCATTGTCCCACGATGCTTTTTCTTCCTTCTGTACCCCCTGAAAAGTCCAAGAGATTACAGCGTCGAGTTTTGGGAGGGAGGGGGGTGGGAAGGGTCGGAATGTGTTTTTTTCCTCTTTTTCTCATATATCTTAAAAAGTATGAGGTTTAGAGCAAATATGTTCCTATACAAAAAAAAGGTTCTTTTCATTTCTTTTATAACACCAATCGTTTCTGATATATAGGGAGCGGAAAATGGGAAAAAAGATCAATTTTTACTAAAATCGTGGATAAATATTTGTAAAATCGTTTTTAAGTCTTTTTTAAATAACTCTTGGCCTATTGGTCGATTCATTGTTACATAATTAGGTGCACAGATACGTTTTTGGTCAAACTGCAATGTACTTATGTGTAGGGGGGGGATAGAGAGGATTTATTTTACATGCGTTCGATGTTAGTTCAGTCAATAAAGGAGGTGTAGAGTGCGTAAGCAGGGACCTAAGCGATTCCTTTAGAAAGTTATTCAGGATGCTTAGGGAGTGAACACACTGAAAGTCCTGACATCTAGGAGGTGAGCCGGAGGGGGGACACACATGAAATTCTCTGCAACTTTTGTTTTATATACTTTTTTCGAATTCGCAACCGTTTTCGAGCTACACGCTCCGGAAAAGTGAATATTTCCGAAAAACAGATTTTTACCTGAAAAATAGAAAATTGTATTTTAAAGATGATAAAAAAGTCACATATAAGGTAAGTAATTTTACTCGATTTTAATAATTCTCATTGTTCTCACTCAATAACTTCTCAATGTTAAACTCTCAATTTTTTCTGGATTCACGTTTTCATCCACTTTGGCCTTGATACTCCTGGCAAGGGCTACGTCGTCTTCATCGTCGTCCTCGTCGTAAACAGACATGCCATTGGGGTATATCCCTAGGCAGGGGAGGCACGCCACAGAACAGTTGAGCATTGCTTTCCCGCATCCACATTTGCCACTACCACAATCCTTGGAGCAGCGGCAAAATATCGTTTTCAGTAGAACCTCCGGTGCTGGTGGATCTTCTGTTGTAATTGGCACCATGTGTCTCCTACATATTTCCACCTCCCACTCTTGAGGCGGCAGCTCATTCCCGAGCCACTGCTGCACTTGGTGGTAGGTGCGCCGGGAATGCTGTTTAGCTGAGCTCTCAGTTGGTGGGAGGGAGCTGATCTCAGACTTAATATTTGCCACTGACCTCATGAACAACTGGAAGCGGTACTGGTTGAGGAAGGTCTGTCTTGCTGGTGCCCCATACCATTTGAGGAAGCAAATTTTCCCAGCCTCTTCAACCTCACCTTCAGTGGAGGAGAGGTTGTCAAAGATCACTATCATTTCCTTGATGATTTCTGACTTTAAGTACAATTTTGAGAAGCTCACCTTGCTTTTCCTTAAGGTTGAAGATGTGAGGTAAAAATCTGTTTTTCGAAAATCTTCACTTTCCGGGGTTTGTAGCTCGAAAACGGTTGTGAATTCGAAAAAGTATATAAAATCAAAGTTGCAGAGAAATTCATAGCATTCATTTTGTATCAGAAAAATTTTCCTTACGATGCACCGTTTTCGAGATATAAGCGAAAAGACCAAAAGTGGGACTTTCTTTGTGCCCCCCCCTCCCCCCGGCTCATCTCCTAGACGTCAGGACTTTCAGTATGTTCACTCCCTAAGAATCCTGAACGACTTTCTAAAGGAATTGCTTAGGTCCCTGCTCACGCACTCTACACCACTCTTTGGGCCATTCGTTGACTGGACTAATGTAAAGAGATCAGAGGTTCCAGTCACGACTTGTTTATTAAAACGAAAAGTGAATTAAATGAGCAGGTAGCGATGGGTTTTTTGAACAATGTAGTGGCACGGGGTATGGGGAAACTCACAACGGAAGGGGAGAGGAGCATTGTAGGGTGAGAAGGGGAATCCGTTTGTGTGTGCGTCTCTTCTCAGCCGTTCCAATCAGTTGTTGCTGATCCCTTGGAAGAGACTGTAACTGGTTTATGTCATTATGTTGAAAACGGTCGTGAGATAAGTAAATGTGCGTTAGAGCCGTGTCGGGATGAGGGAGGGGAGCTAATAAAACTGACAGAAAGGGGAATAAGAACAATTATTGCGTGCAAAGAGATAAATCAGGATGGTGTAAAAGATAAGTTTGTGAATAACTTAGTTCTCGAAGTGCATTCTTAGTGTCGCAAATGTACACCTGAAGCCCAAAAGTTCCACCTTGCGCATCCACTGAACCTTAGCAATATCCTTTACGTGGACCAACATTTGATTTCAACGGCTATTGCTGAGTCACGCAATACAGGTGCTGAAACTGTTGTAATTAGGGAAGACACTGATTTGTTAGTTTCGCTGGTTCACCAGAATACACAGACTTGAGAATGCTTGTCCCCGGCAGAAGGAACCAACCATTTAAAATTCAAGTCATCAGTAACATTCAACGTAAATTGGGAGATTTGAAGAGTGCTGTTCTTTTGGTATACACCTTCACTGGAGGCGATTCTACCTCATGCATTTTTCGGAAGGGTAAAAACCTTGCTTTGTAAAAAATCAGGCGTGATAGATTAGAAATAATTGAAAGTTTCTACAACGCTGATGGCTCACTAGATTCAGTAGCTGAAGCAGGTGAAGCTTTGTTCTGTGGATTCACTTCGCCACAAGTTGTACACAAACACAATTGCAAAGTAGCCAGTGCTGCGCAATTTAATTTGGCTGCACTCCCTCCTGCATCAGGGGCACCTCGTCAGTACTCGCTCCGAGTGTTCCACACAGTTCAGCAGTGGCGTGGAATTGACCCATTACAATGGGACTGGTAGATCATCAGTGGGAATTTACGTCCAGTCACCACTCTCAAGGCAGCTGCACCTGATGACCTCTTCCACCTAATCAGCTGCCGCTGCAGAGATGATTATACGACCAAGTGTGAGTGTTTTAAAAATGCACTGACATGATCAGCCATATGTGCCAACTGTGTAGGCCATAATTGTTGCAACAAAGACATAGCTGATGAAATAGTACCTGAAGATGACTTTTTTGTTACAGGTGAGGATATTGAAATTGAACAGACCAAGAGGAAGTTGATTCAAATACTGAGAAAGTGACGTTTACCCACAAATGGACATCTAGAGACTGTGCTACCATGTTTATACTAAGCTACTTGTATTCCATTAATATTAATAAATAAAACTGGTTTTGTTTGATTTTTTTAATAAAACAAAAGCATGATTTATATAAACATGCCCACTTTTTTGTTCCTGTTCAATCATTCATCCTCCTCCTCCCCACTCCCCTCACATATATCACAATTACACCAAAAACGTAACTGGACATTGATAACGTAATAACCAATCAACCAATAGGCCAAGAACAATAATTAAAAAAAGACTTAGAATCGGTTTTAATAAATTTTACCCATGATTTTCGCAAAAATTGATCCTTTATTCCATTTTCCGCTTCCTATATCTCAGAAACTGTTAGTGTAACAAGAAAAACTGAAATAGACCTTTCAAGCAGGGAATTTGGTATACTTTGATTATGTATAGGAACGTCTTTGCTCTAAACCTCATGCTTCTTGAGATATTTGAGAGAAAGAAAAAAAATACATTCCGACCCATAGCACCCCCTCCTTCACCAAACCCGACGCTGTAACCTCTTGGACTTTTCAGGGCGTACATAGGGGAGGGTTTAGTGACATCAAATCCAAATTCCCAAGATGTTAAATGGAAACTAATCGAACTATATTAGTACTCATGTGGACATTATATTATAGAAAATGCTAAGTTTTGGCTGTGTTAATTGTGGAAGTGTGGCAATAAGAAATGACGCCAGTGTTTATTAAATTGCCTCGATTATTCAACTAGGAAAAGTTGAGGTTGGATCACGCCATCTTCGTATGCTTCGACTTTTTAAATTCTTGGACTTACTCTTTTAATTATGTACTCATAGAATTACAAAATATAATTACAATATATGCGTGTGTAACATTCAGAAATACATCGGCGTCTGTAATATAGTCTTCTTTGTTAAATACATAGAGATTTAAATTGATAGCACCAACTTTTTTCCATACACCTATACTGTACATGGCTTTTCACTATCAGGCTACATAAAACAGAAATGGTCTAGGGGTACATGAGCATTGCAAATTTTACAATATATTTCCCCGCATGTATGTTGTCTTTCACTCTGTACTGTCTTGCATCACTCATCGCATCGTCTTATTTAGGACAATATCGTAAAATATAATCTCATATCCATCTTAACAAACAAAATTCACCACATGAATTGATTAAGAATAATTTTGGATGTTAAATAATCCAAAAATAAGTTTTAAAACATCACGAAATCTGCAAAATATACGGCTAAAACAACGCGTTCGATGAGTTGATCAAAGCGGCAGCCATTTGTATTTTAGTAGTCTGGACTAGGGACGCTAATCTAGTAACATAGAAAATTAGTTTTAATAATGTGTGTTGAATAGAAATCGATTTTGATAATTTTAGTGTTGATTCCGAGACAAAACCCGTTGAGTAAAGTTTTATCATATTTTATTAATTTTCTAGGATTTTTTTATGGAAGTATATACTTTTTTTGCATAGATGGATGCAGAAAAAGAAACTTTATAGCAATTGGCAAAAAGTACAGCATACCATAGGAAAAAAGTTGACTATCGTTACTTTGGCATATATGATCACAAACATGATTTAACGTCATTTTATATAGCTTGACAAGCGATATACAAATATATATGATTTCTTGAAATAAAAAAGATACAGAGGCGCGAATACCAAACTGAATAGCCCGGTATACACTTACGTATGTAATAAATTTTTTTCATATATTTCTCTTTTTCAGAAAGTGAAGAAACAATTGATGATCATTTAAATTACGAAGACAATGAAGAGATGGACGAGTAATCAAATTACAGTGTATCAAAATTATGTTAATAAAAATGTATGTATGTCCTGTAATTTGTTTTACTTTCTAGTACTATAGTCATAATTTCTATCGGCTTTCTTTTTCGCGTATGCATCTACATTCGTCTCTCTCACCTGTACTCCCATTGAATATGGCGAACAATGACACTGGCAAGTATTTGTAACCAACCAAGTTGTCTGGCTGTCAGTATACTTTCTGAAGGTATGTCGAAGAATATTTTCTCCAAATTTGAGCTATGTACAAGGACATTATGAATACTACCCTTTTTAACAACTTTAGGCTCATCTGGCAGGTATTTGTAACAGAGAGAATTGTCTGGGCATTTTTCATACTTAACAATGTACAAATTAAAACATATTCAAACGTCAGATTTGTAGGAGTACATTAATTTCTATGATTATTTTGCATTTTCAAAAATGTAGGGGGCGCTTTTGCAGTCGCGTCAACCCTGCCAGATATTGATTTTCTAATTTAACTAGAATTAAATTAAGTATACACAAAATTGTAGCTTTTTACCTCGCACGTTAGTCGAAGTGGCTGCCAGCTCTCCTACTATTTGTGCTCTGAGTGCTGGGCTAAATACCATAGGTTCATAAACAACAAATTCTCCAAATTCTGTTTCGTTAACTCGTTGTTTAACAATTTAGTGCAATAAACCATTTATAAATCCATAAAACTTTGGTTCAAACATTTAAAAATTAGTCTGACCTAGGTGCCGCCGTCTATTATAAAAGAAAGAGTTCAAAAATCGAAATTCAAATCAAGGCCGGTATCAGAAATGGTCGTGGAGCAATTCCCCGATGCCACTGAAAACGATAAGAATTGTACCAAAATAGATATGCAAGATGTGACGGAAGATTCTCTAGAAAAGCTACTAAATCAACTCAAGAAATGTGAATTAGAAGAAAGCTTCGATAAAAATGAGGCCAAGGACGATATAAGGGCAAATCTAAGTAACGAGAGGAGGAAGGAAAACGATGGCTATAAAAATGAAACAGAGATCCCTGATGCGATTGATGAGGAGGTAATATGTCATGAATAAAAAAATACAAATGTTTGCGTGTATGTCTGTATAAATCACTATGAAAATCAACGTTTCAAACAGTGTCTTGCACATAATGTGCCAATTATTCTTATAAAGAGTACTATACAGGGTGTCTTACTTTCCATTTTCTCGACAACTAAAATAAATGAGACATTTTAATTTTTTTTTAAATAATCGCCAGAATATATAAATGACTCAGTTTTGAGCAAAACTGAGCTCTTTATAAATTGTGGTGTGGGTGAGGCTGCGATGCAAAGACATTTTTCGATCCAAGAGAGCTTCTAAAGAGGCGTATGCGATAGGCAACTATTATTTTCGAAAAGTAACTAATATTTGAGATATCTCAATATAACTTTTTAAGTAATGAAATTTCCACATCCCTCGCTTACCACGGAAAGTGTTGTTTGTATTCGTGAAAAAAAAATACCTTCGGAAATTTATATTTATTTACTATTTTATTTACCTCTAGTTGATTCCGTTGAAGGGGTTGGGGGTCCAATTCAACGGAATCGTCTCAAAATATAATCTAGTTTCAGATGTCGCACAGTGGTAGAAATTATAACTCTAGACGCTCAAAACCCCTCTTCGCCATTAATCTAAATGGGTGTCAATGCACCACAGGATAATTCTAAGAAGACCATATCTGGTATATTAAGCATTTTTCCGGGAGACTCCTTCTAGATACATATTAAGCGGGTAAAGCAGGTAGCAATCTTAGCAAATCATCAAGATACATTCAGACGACTTTTGGTAGTTATAAATAACGATTCGTCTTGTGTTTAGTACAAAGTAATATTAAGTGATTGTGTTATGGAGAGAACAAGTAGAGGTTTGTTTCTTATTTTACAAACAGTTTATTTTTTAAAACGTACTAGTTATCTTTTATAACTATTTTATGTAATACAGGGTGTAATCAGTCTCATGTCATTAAAAAAACTGGCAATGGGGACCGACTAGACAAACAAAAAACCTTTATGACTTTTCACTCTAGGGGCACTTGAAAAAAACTGACAACATTTTAAATATATATTTTTTTAAATATTACTGTAGAAAATAATTGAGAACCACTGCTTTTCTTGGTCAATGGGCTAGTAGTTCCCAATTATACAACTTTTAAATTGTCATAAAAAAGTGCAAAGGCTTTGGATCATCGACCGCCTTTGATGGACCGCCTCAACCGAACTGAGGCAATTATAAAGAGGTGAATGATTCGTTATCTTTTCCTGCACAACTGCAAGCAAATAATGGCCATAGAAGTTTAAACAGAGCATTTCTTTACATGTGTGTCTTTTAATTTGGAACAAAACGTTGGATTAATGTTTATAATTTAGAATATTTAAATGTGATTTATTAACGTTTGTAACATAAATGAGTGTCCTGGGTTAAAAGCTTACCACCTAAGTAAATTATTCGAAATCTCTGCATCTGCATCAATACACAGTTCGGTACGTCAAATTAAGGACATACGTACTCCGTTCAACACTAAACAATAAACTATCAACTAACGTTGTCAATAAAGAAAAATAAAAGAAAAACTTGGTCCAAAATCCAAAACGGAATACAAAAAAAACGAAAAAGTAAGTTGTGTCTGTACGTAATCAAGAATTTAACGACTTGAACAGTAAAGTCAATAAAATAAATCTTGGACGTGTGAACATAACGAAACACCCACAGTAACTAAAATATTGCACAAAAGAGAGAGAGTAAGAGTATAGTTTTCTTCAGATCAGAACTACTAAACACTCAGAAAACGTCGACGTCTATCATCTTATTTACCGCATCGCTAAAGACCGCCGACATTTTATAGCTATCTACACAAATATTGAGTATCATAGGCAAAGACACGCGCGACGATCTAAACCTACCTCGATATTCCAGCAGTTCTCAAAAGATTTTATTGAAAATTTGCGAAATTTTTGTTTATTTATTTTTTCCAAAACTATGAGCTTTAGACCTCATGTTATATAAGGTTTTTTGTTTGTCTTGTCGTTCCCTACCACCAGTTTTTTTAATGATATGAAACTAATTACACCCTGTATAATGTTTTTAAAGTAAGTAAAATGAAGACTCCTAATTTGACGAAGTATAAATTCTTTGGAAACAATTTGCACTAAATTTTTTAATGATTGTCCTTCAGAGTATTTATGCTATTAAACCATATAAAATTAACTATAATAATCTAACACAATTTCCTTTTATTTCTAGATGTTTCCAAGGGAAGCATATTACGACAAGAGGTGTTCTATGTATGGCTTAATGAAGCTAACAAATAAAACGCAATCCATGCTTTGTGTTCATATATTATTGATAAACTTAAGTTACAAAAGTACGAGAGTATAATTAGCGATGATTTAAGGCGAAAATGTGATAATATTGATAAGCAAATTCGTCATAAATGGCGAGAATGCCACTTTAGTATACAAAACTTCCTACATAAGTATACAAAGTAGATGGATGGACATTTTATATTTGACGACATTTTAGAAAAAATTAGAACTACACCAACAACTAGTGGAACTACAGGTAGGCCAAAAAAATATTTTTCTGAAAGTTCCGAATAAACAAAAAGGTTTAAAGGTCATTCTCTTCTGAAAAGGAGCACAGAGAAACTTGAATTTGCTACCCAAATGAGCCTTCGGTCACAGGGCCAACGCACTGCCACAGATATAGTGTGTCAGAGTCACCAAAAAAAGTTCTATGATATTAAAAGAGCTATCACTGATATTACCAAGAAACCAATAAAGCTCATTGCTGATGAGGCCTTAGCCTCCTACGTTCAGAACCGACTTACAAAAGTTCAGTATATTGCAATACACAATGAAACTAAGGACATAATGGTGATATATATCCCATTTACGATGATGTACTATTAGCAAAGAAATGTTCTTATCCAGAGGAAATGGAAATAACAGAAGTACCAGCTGAAATAAAATTTCAGTCGGTATTAGATCACACCATTCGGCGGTTGATGTTAGTGCAAAAGAATCTAGTGTGTCAAGTGAAAGAAGGCGATGTTTTCCAAGAAGAGTGACTGATGTTTACAAGTGGGAATGTAACGGTACCTCCGGTCTTCAAAAGTACAAACAGCGCAGAAAGCGAACATACAGGGCACGATTATTCGTTTCTGTTTGTTGTCTCTTTTGTGCCTTTGCAACTTATTGGCGAAAACGAATCAATACTGTGGCACAATCAACGACTATCATCCAAAACATTTTGTAGGCCAATTAAAATCTCCTTCGTGAAAGAATCAGAACAATTCGTTAAAGATGAAGTTGCCAAAATAAAAGAAGAGATTGAACATCTAACGGCAACTGAAGTGATCATGACGATTTTGCTTTTTCTGTGGAACATAAGTTTAGTTTAACTATGGTTGATGGTACAATATGTGGATGTCTCACTGAAACATCATCCTCACATTGTTATATTTGTAATGCCACCCCAAAAGAAATGAATGACATGGAGAGTCGTTCTATACGAGAAATAAATTCGTCGGCTCTTTTTGGATGTCAAGTTTGCATGCTTGGATCAAATGTTTTGAATGTGTATTACACATTTGTTATAAATTAGATACAAAACGATGGAAATTACAAAAAGAAGACAGAGATATTGTTGTTTGGAGTTTGGAGTTTGTGGGAGGGCAGTCACAAAGAGTGACCGCAGCACCTAGGCCCCATTGGGCCCCTTGTACATCGTCCCGAGGGATACAAGATTCCACCTAGGCCTTCAACCATCCTAATCTTGTGAAGAAGGTGGTGATGCTGCCTAGGGGAATATCCCTCAAGTTGGCCAAAGTAGGCCAACGTTCTCCCAAAATGGATTCTCTGCTAGAGGAGACTGCTGGGCACTCACAGAGTACGTGTTGGACAGTCTCGTCTTCTTGTTCACAGCCTCTGCATAGGGGTGTGTCGCTTAACTTCATGTTATAAACGTGCTTTCTCAGCTGGCAATGACCAGTAAGAATTCCTGTCGCGAAGCGCAGGTTCTTCCTGGACATTCCCAGGTAGGTCATCGTTGTATCCTTGTCGGGGTATCTAAGCAGATCCCTGGCCAACTGACAACTACGAGTTTCGTCCCACAGTTTTTAAGATTTCTCTGGGTGTTTTCTTTAATCATTAGCATTATTGCTGAGGTCGGCAGTATGTTAGAAGGGCCAGGTCCAAGTATACTTAGACTGGCTGCCTTCTTAGCCAGACTGTCAGCTTTCCTGTTGCCTCTGCACTGTGCATGCTCTTTGACCCAGCATAGAATGACACTGTTCATGCTGGAGGCGCCCACAAGTGCTTGATGGCATTCCCATACTGACCCTGTTGTTATTTTGTGTCTCTCTAGGGCCAGTAGTGATTGTCTACTATCAGTGTAGATTCTGATTGTTTTTCCCGTTATTTGTCTACGGGAAATTTCTTTTGCGGCTATGGTTATTTCCGCCAGTTCTGTTTGTGTTATACTGGCTTGTTTGTCCATAGCCCATTTAATTTGAATTTGCAGGTTCCTGGAGTATACCCCACAACCTGTTCCTTCTTTCTTTTTCGATCCGTCTGTGAAGATATTAACTGTTCCTTCACTGACAGCCTCATTGCTACTGTTGGTGTGTATTGCATAGGGTCTATCAAAGATGAACTGTGGAGAAATACCATCTGCGCGTACCTGCAGAAGTGGCATCTGTTTGATTGCCTCATTCTACAGCCGGCATATGGTTGCTCCACATCCTATGTTTGGCTGTATACCAACGGATTTGAGACGTGCCATAGTAGTTAGGGCCACCTCTTCTAGATATATGTCTAGTGGTGGCAGGAATAGCATCACTTCCATTGCTCTTGTTGGTGTCATTCTCATAGCTCCAATTGTGTTTAAACAGGCTACTCGTTCTACCTGGCTGAGCTTACGTTTCGCTACAGTCTGCTCACTCTTAGGCCGCCAGACAATGGCTCCATAGGCTATATCGGTCTTATTATAGCAGTGTAAATCCACATAGCCACTTTGGGTTTCATTCCCCAGGTTTTCCCTATGGTTTTGCGGCACTGCTCAAAAGAGATGTAAGCCTTCTTTAGTCTTCTATCTAAATGAAAATTCCAAGTTAGTTTGTCATCAGAGATATTATTGAGACCCGCAAGAAATTAATTCAGGGCCGTCTACGTAAAGAAATGGGACTTCTTGTAGATATTCCAAAACCCGGTTTCGGGACTACAAACGATGGGAATACAGCTAGAAGTTCTTTTTCTTATCCTGATCTTGCTTCACAGATCACAGGGATAGATAGAGAACTAATATACCGCCTATGTGTTATTTTGCGAACAATAGCGTATGGTCTATCAGTTAATCCCAGAAAATTTGAAGAGTACGCCCTAGAAACAGCCAACCTTTATGTATCTTTATGCAATTGGTATTTTTTGCCCCTAGTGTGCACAAGATACTGATTCATGGGTCAGTTGTAATGAAATCTGCTATTGTTCCAATAGGTCAATTATCAGAGGAGGCCCAAGAAGCTAGACACAAAGACTGTAAACGGTTTCGACATAGCACTAGAAACATGTCTAGAAAAGCAACGATGGAAGATTTGATACATATGCTGCTAATTACATCAGACCCCCTTATTAGCAGTTTAACATCCAAATCATCCAAAACAGTGGTCTATTATTATCAGATGTAATTAACATGCTTTATTGTTCATATGACCTTCAGGAAAGGAAATGTTATTTTATTCCATTACTCTAATAGTTATGACATAAGAATAACATTTAATTTGTAACGATAATTTTGTTAAGAATTCAGATGCATATTTTTCATTTTAATGGATTAGAAAATGTATTGCTTATATTTTTCACAAATAAATCATTTGGTACTTGAAAATAACAGTAATTTATTAATTAGTTCATTGAATTATATTTTGAGCGCCTAAAGTAACGATTTCTACCACTGTGTGTCGTTATAATACAGTACCGAATTTCATGTGAATATCTCAATTTAATTTTATCAGCCTCTTTAATAATGGAGTGGGGGTGGTCGAGGGGTTGAAAATTGTTATAAAAAATATGAGGCTTTGGCTTCTACTATTTACACCAAATCCAAGTGTCTATGCTCTTACCAGCTTGCTTTAATTATTTTCCCCAATTTACCCCTACTTACCCCCGGACTCTTCACCAAAATCATCACAAAATATGATTAAATACAGATGTGGTTATAATACGTACATGTATCAAATTTTAAGTGAATATTTTCAATGTTATTTTATCAACAACTTTAATAATGGAGTGGGGATGGTGGGGGGATGTAAAATAGCATAAAAAAATTTGAGGTATAACCCAACTTACCTTAGTCCAAAAGTGCATCCCTGGGGAAGTACATTCTCTTAAAGTGAGACAGAAAATATACATTTTTTCCAATAATTTCCGTTATATTGAAGACAAAATTTTCAAAAGTTGATGGGAGCTGTATCACTATAGGTACTCTGTGTGAAGTGGATAACAACCAAATATCTTTTGTTTTCAATTTTTAACCTCTCCACAAAATTGTGGGGGGTTACTAAAATTGGCCCAAAATCGAAAATTGAGATAATATGAAATCTTTACGTTTTGAGGTCCCACGAACCCAAAAAAACGGTTTTTGAAAAATATCTGTGTGTGTGTGTGGATGTGTAAGGTAAATCCCCTTGAAGCGTCTTATAGTACACATTTCAAGCTTTAAAGATGGTACCTACAGAAGTCTAATAACGTGATTTATACTCCGTGCGCTCAAGAGGTGCAGTAAGGCCACTCTCCATTTTGCTTAGACCATTGAGGGCATCAACCAGCTTCACACGCTACAAATTTATAAAAGCGGCAAAATTCAGAAATTATTGAATGGTATAATAGATTGTATATATTCTTTTATATTATTACAAGAGAACCAGCGAGGAGCTGTTGTTATTCAACAAATACACTTTTTAACAATACTGATTGTGTAAATTAAGTATAAATAAATAAAACAAAATATTACCTACTACATATACTTTTTGTAATCACAAGGTTCGATTACTACTCGTAAGAAGAACCAAGAATAAACTTACGAGAGGTACCTATCTGTATAAATATCTACGAAAACTAGGTGCTAACGCTATGACAATAATGTATAAAAATAAATATTACATATTATACATACACCGTTATTAACTAATAAACTTAAAAGTTATGTATTTACAAGTGAAACTTATTTAATGGAATGGAAAATTTATTAATTGTATTCTAAGTAATAAAAAAAATCACTAGTTTTGATGTTTACGGCACACTTTGTTAGTTTGTCAGCACTGGATTGCCTCTGGAGAGGTACAGCAGCGATATTTCCAGCCTGGACCGTCGTCGTCGGGTCGCTCTGCTCCTCCGTGAGGACTTTCTAGATCCTGGAGAGATGGCAGCTTGGCCGCTGAAGGTGTTTGTGGTTCCGGTAGCTATGAGGTACACGAGCAAAGGACACTGTGCAGGCGCATGCGCAATAGAGGGAGCAGCGTAGGTTGTTTATCAGCTCCTAAATTTTATTCTGTGTCATACGGCTTTTAGTCCATTTCCGATGCAGACGATGAAGTGTCACCCCCCACATGAATTATCAGTGACTTTACTACAATCTCACTTTGCGCATGACGAATGGCATTCTTCCAATTTTCAGCAGAAACGATTCCAATGGCTTGCTGAAATAATTGGTGAAGGTCTTTCACTTTAAACGTAGTATTGTTCCTCGCTATTTCTCCTTTTATTTGGCCCCATATTAATTCAATCCGATTGAATTCATAATGATATGGAGGCAATCGGAAAACCGCATGACCTTGTTCTTTTGCCATTTCATCAACCACATATTTTGGCATAACAAGAGACTGCTTGACAAGATGTAGGAGTTCGGCTTTTAGCATATCTGGGCTGTAACAAATCGACGTACTTGTCAACCATGCTTATATGTCTGCTTTTCTCGTGCCGGAATTCGGAATCGGAATTTGTGAAAACCAGTTTTCGAAAATATCAGCAATTATTTCTTCATGATAGTCCCCTGTTTTCTTTGATTGGAAGCATAGCAAACCATCCTAAACGAAACCGCCCTCGGAACCTATGTGAAGGACTATTAGGCGACCTCCCTTGCCTGATGGATCTTTTAACCCCATCGTTAATCCCTGAATAAACGCCTGCCTCGGATTGAGGATTGTTGTATCCTTCCATACTTTACTTACAGTATGGCCGGCGTTTACCCAAGTCTCATCTAAGAAGTACAAGTTCTTGCCTTCTTCGCGGTAATTTCGGATCTCTCGCAGAAAACGTCTTCTCCAGGCGATGATCTCATTTTTTTCTCTAAGGACACTATTGCGTGATCTTTTTGAGAACCTGTAATGCCAAAATATGTAGAACATGTAGAATTTAAAAAAAATTTACTCACCGAAAGACAATGTCTATGATCAATGTTCTCAAAGTAGTCCGTTTAAATTCAGGTAGATCTTCATTTGCAGCATGCAGCACTGCTAACATTTTATTCAATGTCGGTGGTTCATTTCTTTCAAAAAAATAATGAATTAAACATCGAACATCACTTTTGGTTTTCTCATCGACGTTGTCCAAAATTGCTCGTTGTCGGTGATATGCTTTTGGCTCCTGAAGTGCATGTGTTTCCTGATATTCATGAAGAATTTTGAAAACGCTCACACCTAAATTATGTATAATTAATATAGATAATAATAATAAACTCAAATATAAACTATAATAACTATACATTGTTAAACTGAGAATGCCTCGAGGGAAAGTACTTTGAGCATGCCTGTATGTTACAAAAAAGAAAATTACCTTCTGCCTTTGCAGTAAACTCTACGTTTTGTGTCGTAAGGTTGTCTGGGTTCTCTGCAGCAGAAGCCTTAAAGTTATTCACAATATTTTCCTTCTCTTTAACCGAAAAATGTTTGCTTTTCCGTTTTTTCGGCGGAGAAAGGGCTTGAGCTTGATTCATAATTAATTTGACAAGAATGAATTTTTAACTTAAAAAAGGAAAAGTGGTTCTGACATTTAATCAATATTATAAATCGCTATTCTATTAGGTGAATAGGGAAGTTAGATTTGTGCTAACAAAAACTAAGTTTTTTAAAAAACGAAATTTATTGAATAAAACAAGTTACACGTCGGGAGATTGAATAGAACTGACTATCTTAGTACATTTACATATATTTATAACATAATGTTATCTGTGCAGAGTAAGCATTTATTTTATGCTTATCGGCACGTACAGTATTATAACTCCTCCGGCCTTAGACTGAAATTATCCCAGAAGGGGTTAATTTTTGGGGTTTTTATTACACAACATTATATTACTATGTCCGAAATTATTTTTTCTTTGGTAGAAGGAGTTTTACAGGTTTTCTTACGATTATTACAATATCTTATAAATTTAATATATATAGTATAAAGTAATATTATTATTAGTATAACATATAAGAGAATTGTCCAAATACTCACATTGTGACTAACTGGGTCATTATTTAATTCCTTGATTAGTTTAGTTTGTTCGATTAGAGACCTTTGGGTCTCCAAAAGTTTATGATTATTAATAGTTTCGATTTGTAAGGGTCCTGGATGATAAGTAATTATTGGTTTTTTATTGTAAGTGAAGTTGAGTTTGGGAAGTTCAAATTTTATATTATGCTGATTTTGTACGTGAGTTTGTAGTAATTGACTCTCGATTAGAATTTTACATTCTTTGTTTAGATTAATTACAAATGTTCCCTGTAGTCGTAGTTTGGTAATTATTTTGTTGCAAGTCTGGGTGATTACTGTTTCTTGAGGGATTATGGTGATCCACTCATTGGGCTTTAATTTTTGAATTTGGATTTCTGTTATTTCAATATTAATTGGGTGACAGTCATTAAGGTCTGGGAGGAGAGCAGAGCTACTTCGCATGGTGCTTTCTCGTGAATTGGAACAGGATTCACGTCTCTGCATAAATATTCGTTAATATCTATGAATATGCAATTTTCGTTAATAAATACATAATGGTTAATACTCAGAGCTATGAATTTAGTTTTAGGCAGTAGCAATTGATATTGTTGATTTAATTTTACAGGTAACGTATACAATTCAAAAAACTGAAAATTCTCCTTTTCAATTAGAGGAATTTCTAACACAAAAATTATCGTGAAGCCCTTAGAATATCCTTTAATGTTGATAATCTTTTCATATTTAAGAACGTTGTTTATATTTGGCTCAAAAGGCAATTTCACATTTACTAAGTATTTACTAGTTTCTTTTACTTCAGTTAAAAGATCTAATGGATTTATAATTGAGTTGTGGAAGGTATTTAATTTAGCAAAGGTTGCGGCAATTTCGATTCTTTCCAGTATATCGTAGATATTTTGGAATAGAAATGTTATTTGTGTTAATAGTGAGTGAGTCAAGAAATATTGATAACTATCGGTCTGGTGGTTTAATATATTGGTTATAGTTGCTTCGATCCGTTGAATTCGTGATTCTAAGATGATCTGGTTGTGTGACAGATTTTGGGCCATTTCGTTGAAATGAGAAATGGTTGAATTTAGTATGGTTATTTGATTTGATAAGATTGTTTTAATTTTGTCTTGGTTGTGATTGAGAGTCATAATTTGTTTGTCGTACCTTTCAGCGTCATCTTGGTCTAGGTTTCCTGTTATTACTTTAATAATGGACCCTAATCCGTTTAGTATTCCTCTTTTGCGTCTGTTGGGGTAGTTCAAAATCGGGTTTAGTTGGTAAATCTGACTTATAATTTTTTGTTCCAAATTATCTAATAATGGGAAGGAGTTAGAAAATTCTCTCCGATATGCTGCTTCTTTGAAAAGTTTGGATTTTAGAATTTTATATTGCTGTTGGATGAGATTAAACTCATCTATTATAGGTGATAAGTCAAAAATTTGTATATAGTCCCAGTAGTCGTTACTAATGAAGGTTTGTCCTAGTTGTAGTGGTAGCAAGCCAGGATTATTTGTTATTTCGGTGATTGTTGGCTTTGTGGGGGTGATGGTGCCTGTGCAGCATCTGTAACAGGTTTACGAAGTTCTTTTAAGTGAATAACGCTTATTTTATTATTTTTTGGGTTTTTTATTTTGGCTTTATTGAAATCCAATAGTTCGGTAATTATGTAGGGTCCAGCGAACTTATTCTTAGCTTTAGATCTTTCTTCTAATTTTTTATACACCTTTTGATTAATTCTGAACTCAAATTGTGTATTACCTTTGGTGTTTCGTTTTTCGATTACTTTTTGTTTTTGAGTGGTTTCTTTGTTATTGACGAGTTCATATAAATTTTTTGTGCGGTTCTTGTGAGCGGCTACGTAATCTGTATAAAATGTTGTCTCAATAAGTTCTAGAGGGTTTTGTGAGTTTGTGTGCCCGAATGTAATTTCAAAAGGGGATAATTTTAGATTTGATTGTATCGATGTATTGTAGGCAATAATAGCGTAAGGCATTAGTTTAGTTACCGCCGAGTCAGGTTCTCTTTCTTTCAATAGTCTTAGGTGTTCAATAAGGGTGGAATGAAATCTTTCAGCTGGGCTGTTACTTTCATGATGTTTAGGCGTTCCGAAATGGATTTTAATTTTGTGGCTTTTTAATAGTTCTTGGATATTTTGGTTTTTGAATTCTGTTCCACTATCCGAAACGATAGTTTCTGGGGTACCATAAAATGAGAAGTATTTAATAAGATTGTCATGAATAGAAATAGCGTCCTTTGTGGCTGGCAAAGCTTGACCAAGTTTTGAAAATTTATCAAGAATTGTAAGGAATGTTTGATTTTGGAAGGTAAACATGTCTATGTGAAGTATTTGAAAGGGTTTAGACGGCGTTTCCGTCACTACTAGGGGAGTATATGGTTTTTTTCTAGCATACTTGGCTCTCTGACAAATTTCGCAATCATTGATGTAAGCCGTGATGTCCGATCTTTGATTTTTCCAATAATAATTGTTTTTTAGTTTTTGATACGTTTCATCGATTCCTCTATGATTAGATTTTCCTTCGTGGTGATTTCTGATGAGAAGTAGCCGTTCGTCTTTATTTCGTATAGTATTGATAAGTTGGGTACATATGACAAGTTTCAGATTGCTAAATTTAGAATTATGAGTGGTTGTAAATAAGGGGATTAATTGTTTATCGTGAAAATAAATATAATTTGTTTTTGACGGATTTGTATGATCTCTAAGAAATTCGGTTACTAAGTCTTGTGAGTGTAGAGGGATGTTGATATGCTTTATCATGTGCCCATCGATAATTTGAGTATCAACATCTAGTCTGTGATGAGGATTTCGTTTTACTATAATCTGGTGGGGTTTGTTATTAATTATTTCGTCTAAGATGGGTATACCATAATTATCTACTCGGTTGGAGGTGTGAACGGTTAGATCGGGTTCGTCGTCATGTGTTATTTCAGGAACTTGCAAATTTGGGTCTTCTGGTATGTGGATGGTAGGGTATTCAGGTACTATCGATATGTCTTGGATGATATTTATATTAGGGTTATTGCTATGAGGGTGACTTTCAGTCTCTTTGGTGTATTCTGTCGTAGGGTTAAGGTCAGGGTGAGTTGTTGGGTCTTCGGCAAGCTCTCTTAAATATTGTGTGACGTCTGCGTTTATGTCGCCGGGTTGGTTTATTATTGATTCTGTCTCAAGTGCATTTAGTTTAATTCGTGATAGCGCGTCAGCGTTTACGTTTTGTTTGCCTTTTTTGTAAATTATCTCGTAGTTGTATTCCTCGAGTTTAAGGCGCCATCTGACTAATTTTGAGTTAGGTTCTTTGAGATTAAATAGCCAAACTAAAGGTCTGTGGTCCGTATAAATATAGAACTTTCGACCGAAAAGGTAGGGACGGAACATTTTGCACGCCCACACGATACTTAGCAGCTCTTTTTCTATCACGGAATAGTTGCACTCGTGGGTGTTAAGAGTTCTCGAAATATAAGAAATAGGTTTGTCATTAGGCGGGGTTCCTTGGGATAAAACTGAGCCTATGGCGAAATTGGAAGCATCGCTGGTTAGTACAAACGGTTTCGTAAAGTCTGGGAATTGTAAAATTGGTGCATTGATCAACAGGTTCTTAAGATGGTTAAAGGAATTTACAAATTCTGGGGAATGATTTATTTTTGAGTCTTTTTTAAGACAGGATGTGAGAGGTTTTGAAATTTTTGCGAAGTCTTTAATAAATTTTCTATAATATCCTGCTAATCCCAAGAACGACTTAATTTCCTTGGGTGTTTTAGGAATTGGAAATTCTTTGACGGCTTTTATCTTGTCTGGATTCGGTTCTATTCCTTTAGGGGTAATTACGTGTCCAAGATATTGTACATTTTGTTTCAGGAACTCGGATTTATCGAGTTGGACTTTAAAATTGGCTTCTCGCAAGCGTTGAAATATTTTTTTCAGTCTGTCTATATGTTCCTGAAGGGATGTCGAGAAAATAATGATGTCGTCTAAGTAGACTGAACATATTTCGTTTTGATAACCCCTTAAAATGTTATTCATGACTCTTTGGAAGGTAGAGGGTGCGTTCTTGAGTCCAAACGGCATGCGTTTAAACTCATAATGTCCGTTTTCAGTGGAGAAAGCCGTCTTTTGCACGTCGTCGGTTTCCATCTCTATTTGATGAAACCCGTTTGCAAGGTCTAATGTAGTAAAATAATTGCACTTTCCTAGCTTGTCCAAAATGTCAGTTATGTTCGGTAAGGGATATTTGTCGTCGATCGTCTTTTCGTTGAGTTTCCGGTAGTCTATGACCATTCTCCATTTAGTTTTGCCTGAGGCGTCTAATTTTTTTGGTACAACCCATATCGGAGATGACCATGGAGAGTTTGAGTGCTGAATAATATTAGACTCAAGCATTTTAGATATTTGTGAGCTAACTTCAGCTTTGTGAATATATGGGTAGCGGTAAGTCTTGGTGAAGATTGGGGATTCATCTGTAAGCCTGATTTTGTATTTGATAGCGTTTGTAAAAGTTAATGGAATATGTTCAGAGTGAAAGATGTCTCGATATTCATGACATAGTTGTCTGATGGCCTTATATTCTTCTTGGTTACAGTGGTCTAGCCTAAGATTTTTTAAATTTTCCTTGTATAACTCGTCTAGTTCGGAGTAATTTTGGGGTTGTTTAATATTCTCAAGAAGGTTTATCTCATTGCAATCAAAGGGTTCAGTTTCTAAGAGATCTGTCAATGTCAATTCGATCGAGTGGTCTGTTTTGTTGATTAGAGAGGTTAGTGCAAAATTATTTTCAATGTTTACAATGGCTGTGGGAGTTTCTAGTTCATTAAATTGGATGTGATTAAGGATGGCTGTACCTGATTTTTGAAATGTGGGTAACATAACTATCTGTTCTGTTCTCGGTGGAATTACCAATGAATATGGTTGTTTTAAATGTGTTTTGGGTGATTTAAGGGCATTTTGCGATAAGTTTTTAAAATATATAGGAATTTGGGTTTGGGGAAGTTCTAATAGTCTTTTACTAATATTAATTTTTGCCTTTAATTCGTCCAGAAAATCCAGACCTATCAAGCCTTGGAAGTTGTTGGAGAAATTGAATAGGTAGAACGTGTGACAGTGGTTTACATCAAAATCTGCCAGGAGCAATAATTTGACAATTTCGTTGTGAAATGAGCTTCCGTGCGCTGTTTTGACTTCAAAACTCTTTTGCTCTATGAGATTGGAAAAGAATTGTTGGGCTAATTGGGGTTTTAGGAAGCTTCTTGTGCTTCCTGTATCGATTAATATTTTTGCTTTGAGGGTTGGCAGATAGATGTAGGGAAGGTTTTGATCGAAATTATTTAGACTTATTATGTCTCGGGTTTCGTAAACTGGATCGGTGGAAAATTTACTTGTGAAAAATCTGATGGTACGCTTTCGTTATACTGCTGGTAGTCGTATTGTTGATAATTAATATTGCACTGATGGGGTATAGTGTCATCACTGTAGCCAAACGAAGTTGTATCTGGGTATTGGTAATATTCCTCAGAGTTGTGGTTAAATTGGTTATTACACTGATCGTCAATTTGATGATGGTATAGAGTGTCATATTGCTGGTCAGATTGATTCTGATATTGGTTCTCATTTTGCGCATTACTCGAGGTCTCTAGGACAGAGGATTGGGTACTAGAATCAGGTGATTCGTAAACAAATTGATTGTGTAGTCTGGTAGAAAAGGGTTTCGTAAGTCTAGTGTTACCAGACGTCGTATCCATAGGCGTGGGTTTAGGCATGAATTTCATTACTTGTGACTGTGGTTTAAACACATTGGTCGGTTGCGGGTTGTTAAAGGTGGGGTTATGAGCATTATACTGAAATTGATTTGGGATGTTATTCTGGAAACCTGGGCTTTGATTTAATGGGGGCCGATATGAGTTTTGGTTGAATGGCATTCGATATGAGTTTTGATTGAACGGGGGTCGATATAAGTTTTGATGGAATGGGTATTGATACAAATTTTGATTGAATGGGGGTCGATATGAATTCTGTACAAAAGGTGGTCGGTATGAATTATGGTTTGAATTAGGTCTTTGTCCAGTTGGATTTTGCATATTTACCGAGTACATGTTTCCTAACATGGGCCCATTCGAATTTTTGTTCTGCGAGGTTTGCGTTATTTGGTTGTTTTTGTTTCTAAATTCAATAAAATTTAGTTCCTCTACAGTAAACCCTAATGCTTGCTCGATACTATCAGGATTTTTTAACCTAATTGCTAACTGTATATGGTATGGCAAATTGGTTATATAAGTTTTTAACGCAATTTCATCATAATGATCTAATTTTACGATTTTAGTTTGCCTATCCTCATTGCCATTGTTTAATTTAGAGATTAATAGACTTCGGACATTTTGAATTCGATTCCCGAATTCTAACAGCGATTCGTTTTTATTTATTTTTAATGTTATTAAATCCTGGAATAAACAATCCAGACTTCTTTGATCTGCAAAGCTAGCTATCAATACTTCTTTAATCGAAATCCAAGAGTTAAGCTCTGACCTAGGGCAAATCAAATCTGCCGCTCTACCTCTAAGTTTTGAAAATATAGTATCTATTAGACATATGTTTATAGGTGCATTTGGATCAGTTGTATTTTGAAAAGCTCTTATTAAATTTTCACTTGCAATTATAAATCTTTGAAGTCAAAATTTGGAATATTGTCTGCCTGATATCGTAATAATCCGAAGTTAATTTCGGGTGCTCTGCTTGGAGCTGGTGTTGATGCTGGATTAGTTTGCATTATGTCAAGTTCGCTGTTTACGAATTCGTTATCTAATTCTTCAGAAATAACACTTAAACTCGAAAGTTTGTTTAGAAGTTCCAGTTTTAAAATTTTTAATGAACACAAATAAATAAAATGTTATACTGTAACTTTTCTTGAGTTTGACTCGTTTATTGAAAAAAAAATGAACTTTAATTCCTTTACTGTACAACGAGGGACTTACTGAGGGTGTCAGGAGTGCTCTATTGTTTTTACGCAACGAGGGACGCACTGACGGTATCAGGGTGCTCTACTGTACAGATTTGGATATAGCAAAAATGAATTTGAGAAACTCAAAAATAGTTTTTATTCTATTTAGCTAAAATTAATTACCTAACTTAAAATTAATGGATCTGATTTTTGGAATTAGATTATTTCGCTAGTTCAAGTTTGTTTGAAATTGACTTACATGAAAATTATCCAAATTCCGATCATCGGTCGAAGTTACTGTGACTTCTTACCTATAACCTCTAGGCTGTAAGGGAGTTTCTATTCTGATGTCTTCAGGGTGAGATTCCAGGTTAAATCTGGTCCAATCGGTGGTGACAATCTTCTCCTGCTCCAGGTTTTGGGAGTACAGACTTGATCTTCCTTTTGGTTACTCAATTCGCCAAAAAAATAGTTTTCAGGCTACTAAATTCACCTGAAGTGTGTGTGCAGGTCCAAACAACTACTCCGCCACTGATGCCAGGTCCGGTATTGAATTATAGAACACTACACAGTACACAGATTGGTTCGTTTCGCGACAAAGTGTTAAAACACAAGGTAAAATTTCCGTTAAGTCCAGGAATTACACGAAAATTGTGCTCTGGCCCTGGGGCATTCACTGAATTTCGACTTAACGTATACCTTCACGAAATCCTACCGACTGCGCCAGTTAGATTTGTGCTAACAAAAACTAAGTTTTTTAAAAAACGAAATTTATTGAATAAAACAAGTTACACGTCGGGAGATTGAATAGAACTGACTATCTTAGTACATTTACATATATTTATAACATAATGTTATCTGTGCAGAGTAAGCATTTATTTTATGCTTATCGGCACGTACAGTATTATAACTGGGATAATAGCAAATAACAGCAGTTAATTCTAAAAACCATACATCAGATTTGGGGCTGAAAACGATTTGTCTCTGAGAACAAATACCTCATATTTTAGCGTTTTCGACATTGTTGTAATATGGGTTTTAAAAATTCAACCAATAGAAATATTATATTCAAATGTAGCGCACATTTGTGGGGAGTGGCTTAGCTGAATCTCTTGAGCGAACGGAGAATAAATCAGAGTAATGAGTGGTTAAAGTTAGTTATACTTACCTATCAAATTTTATCACTTTGTCAATATTTTGAAATTTTGGAAGTGCACATCTTCAAAAAATTAATTTTTTTGATTTTTAGCACTCAACGGATCTTTTTATACATTACTTCAAGAGTAATATGTGAGAGTTCGAGGTGTCTATTTTAAAAAATATGGAGATAGTAGAGCTTTTACAGATTTCATCGGAAATCTCTTTATGTTCCGACTTCACATATGTACTAATTCCTGCATACATTCATTGATATGTTAGAAAATATAATAATCTAATAGCCACATATTTCATTTACGCTTTGTGGAGCTCAATTTCATTAATTAGTTCAAAGGTTATAACAAATTTGGTATAGCGCGTCCGAGGTCGCGCGCACTTCACTCACCGTACTTATGTGAAATTTCCTATAATTTCGAATAGCGCAATTAGTTTTCTATAAGAAAAAAAAATAGAATTTGACAATAACTGGCACCTTACAACTAATTTGTTTAATAACAAATGATGTTCAAGGACTATTGTTGTTAACTTTTGGTATATTGTTCCTGACGTGTTCAGGGATGTATTCTCAAAAGTTACCGGTTCTCGGAATTTTTCCGAAGTGAAAATCTCTATTGACTGCTAATATTGTTGAATATTTTTAAAAGTTTGGGTTTTAGTTTATCGCATACTTTTTTCTTAATGTTGGGTGACTGTGAACTTACTCTATATTTGTAATTAACTACGTTTTTCACCCACAGAGCAAGAATCAGGCAACAATCAAGAAAGCTGGAATGAAGAGTTTCAATTACCAGGATATAACCAACCAAATGTTGAGGTCTCAAAGCGATACTAAATCCTCAGAATCAGCCATTACAGCTCACTCCAGCATTCAAGATATCTCGAAACGTGTTCCTTCAACTGTGTCCGCCGCCATGTCCCAAAAAGCTAAAATCCTTATACAGAATCCCCCTTTGGATGATCACTGCGCAATAGAACTGCATAGGTCGAAAAGCTACATAGTTAATCTTATCGACAGGGCGCTAAGTAAGGAACTAGGTACGGTACCTAATGAACGCTGCCAAAAAGAGGTTTGTATTTGTTTTAGTAGGGAACCGAGACATCTAAATTTCGCACCTTGTATACCACTCGAGGACCTAAAGAAACTGAACATGGGAACTTATGTAAAGCGACCTACTGCATCCGAATTTCTTGGTCGCAAATTAATTCGGAATTGCGAAATAAGTGATATGTGGGGTGTTTGTATTTTTTTAAAGGACACCGCACACATGTGAAATTGGCTTTCGCTCAAATTGTCTGAATTTTTTATATGTTGTAGCCCGAGTCATTCTGATCCAAAATCATCCTCTACGGGCTAATTTCGGCGCTAAAGAGCGCAATGTCGAAGAGTACAGTAATATTATTGGTTCGTCTTCACCACTGACATTGTAGTGAACCTTCGAACCAGTTACTTAAGCTAATTAGATCTCTTTCATATTGTTGCCTCAACATTGCCACGCCATTATTTCTAGAGTCCGAAAAGCGAGAACCATGAATATCGAGTATAGAGACTGTCTACTTTACGAGGGCCACACCAAATATCTCGCTTAATATCTATTGTAGAAGAATAAAGTTTTAGAAACAGTTATCCCATTTTTTGTGAGCTATATTTCAGTAAAAAGAAATTTGAAATCCATAGCCTACTTTATGAGATATATTACAAAAACCTGAAAAATAGGAAAACCACAAACGGTTATAGCTTCCTTATTTGAGGAGATACGAAAAAAGTTAAAGGAATGAAAGTTGACGGCAAAGACAATAAGAATAATAACGTGTAACAAAAAAATCGAAAAATGCAGTTGGCTTTGACATACGCTATTGTGCAAAAATGAAAAATACATATCTCAAAGTAGGCTATGACGCCATTAATTCCGTTATTTTTTTCTCATTCCAACGATACAAAACATGTCACAGAAATTTTAACCGATAGTGTCAATATTTAATATTTTACGAATACCACAATTCATATAATTGAATCGTAACAATCAGCTGTGCCATAATAGTAAAAATTCACTTTATAATAATTATAATTCCGTAATTATTTATTACAATTTAATACAAACCAATAAATATCTCATAAATAAAAATGCAAGTACAAAACGAACATCCAAAGAAAAAAACGAAAAACTATGTATAACAGTACTACCTATATTGAAAAGAAATTGTGTGTATTTATTTTTCTAACTACAAATGCTCAAATTGTGCACCATGCATTCTGACACATAAACGTGCTCTACGAGACACGTCACGCATTACATTTTGGAGCATTTCAGGAGTAATTGCCTCACATGCGTTTCGAATTCTGGTTTTGATGTCCTCAATATTTTCAGGGGCAGTTTGAAATACCTTGTCCTTAATGTAACCCCAGACGAAAAAATCCAAGGGAGTAATATCTGGTGATCGAGCTGGCCATAGAATGGGTACATAGGTGCATATCCAGCTATCTGGCATAACTTGATTTAAATAATTTGTACATATTACAGCAGTGTGAGGTGGAGCCCTATCTTGTTGAAAATATGAATAATTTAATCTTTCTGCCACAGTTAATTCATAAAGAAAATCTTGAAATTCGTTTTGCAGGAAATTAAGGTATCTACGAGCGGTTAATTTGCCATTATAAAAATAAGGTCCAATTACTTTAGTCCCTAAAAGACCCAACCAAACATTCGTAGAAAATCTTTCTTGGAAAGTAGTCTCTCTGCACCAATGTGTATTTTCTCGTGTCCACTTATAATGCATATTTCTATTGAAAAATCCATTATTAGAAAAATTTGATTCGTCCGACCAAAGAATTTTGCTACATATCAGCGCGTCATTCCTTTTCTTATTTAATAACCATCTACAAAATCTTACTCTCCTTGGCTTATCTCCCTCATTTAAATGTTGAACTTTCCTCATTTTGTAGCATCGAAATCCGTTTTTTTTTCAATATTTTTCTTGCACTGTCTTTTTTTATGCGACAGTTTCTCTGAATTTGTCTCAAAGAGGTTTCCTCATTTTGGTTAATATAATTCATTACTCTATTCACTTTTCTTACATTATCCACAACATGCGCTCGCCTTACTACTTTTTTTGAAAATGAACCGTACGTTTTTAGATTTTGAACTAACTTCCTAAACATAGTTCGATTTGGCTGCGGAGCATCTGGAAATCTATCTCCGTAAACCGTGACTGCCATCTCAGCGTCAAAATTGCACTGACAATAAATGCTAATCATATCGAATTTGTTATTATTGGTGTACACCATAATTACTGATATAAAATTTGTCTTAGAACTCGACAACGCAACATACAACATACAACAGTGACAATCTGTCAAATTTATTAAGAACTGTATACATTGTTTTTCACTAATTATGGCACAGCTGATTGTTACGCTTCAATTATATGAATTGTGGTATTCGTAAAATATTAAATATTGAAACTATCGGTTAAAATTTCTGTGACATGTTTTATATCGTTGGAATGAGAAAAAAATAACGGAATTAATGGCGTCATGGCCTACTTTGAGATATGTATTTTTCATTTTTGCACAATAGCGTATGTCAAAGCCAACTGCATTTTTCGAATTTTTTGTTACACATTATTATTCTTATTGTCTTTCATTCCTTTAACTTTTTTCGTATCTCCTCAAATAAGGAAGCTATAACCGTTTGTGGTTTTCCTATTTTTCAGGTTTTTGTAATATATCTCATAAAGTAGGCTATGGATTTCAAATTTCTTTTTACTGAAATATAGCTCACAAAAAATGGGATAACTGTTTCTAAAACTTTATTCTTCTACAATAGATAATAAGCGAGATATTTGGTCTGGCCCTCGTAAAATAGACAGTCTGTATGTCCATTGGGAGCAACAATTAATGCTGGCTTTTGAAGACGATATCCCTTATGTGTGCAATACGACTGACGTAACACTTGGATAGTTCTGGTTTTGGGGATTTTTATGTATGTCCCGTCAATATACGCTATTGCTGTTCGATTTCCTGGTTCAGGATTGTACATAGTGTTTGCGAAATCTGTTACATGTTGAGCAACGTATTGGTCCCTGGTTATGTGCTGTAAACCCAGATTATTTGGCAGAAATTGTTCTACTAATGAAACACGGACTTTTGTGAAATTGCCAAGCTTACAGCTTGGCGACTGAAGTAACAGTCCATCAAAACATTATCTGAAAGTCCCTGTCGTAATTTGCATAAGAAACATAATAAATCCTTTTTGGTTATTATCCTATTTTTTTGGTAAATATTAACGCGATCATAAAATTCAAAAAGTTCCCTAAACTGTACTTTGTTTATTGAAGTTAATGCTTCAAACTCTTGATCGGACAAACTATTTTCACTTTCAAATATATTCATAGATTTATATTTCATGGCAGTGTTCAGCACTGTATTTAGAAAATGTTTTAAATCATTTAATTTTAAATGAAATGGTCTAGTAACACCTCTAAGTCCATTGAATAATGGTGGCAAGAGAAGTCCTTCATCGGCCAAATGACCCCTACAAATTCTTACACCTTCAGCTATAAAGAGGTCAGTCCAGAAAGATATCAACTTTAACCTTAACTTACTTAGCTTAACTTAATCTTAACCTTCTAAAGAAAATCTGATGAGATGTTCAAGTCCACCACATATGAAACATGAATTTCGAGTTTTTCCATGCAATATTTTGAGTACAGTTGGATCCGGTTCCTCTGCGTAATTTGGAACTTCTGCATTTATACTCAAATCACAATTGTGGCAAATCTTTGTTTGTTCCGTAATTGGTATTTGAGGCAATTGCAATTCGATTCGACGATGTTCAGATGCCCGACGATATTCAGATGCCCGACGATGCCCCTTTTTTCTTCGCCCAAACGCACTATTTGTCTCGGTAATCCATTATATTCGCAGATGAAACACTCTATTCTTACTGCAATATTATATGCCCTATTCAGCTGGTACATGCACTGTGCTGAAAGCTCAGTTCAAAAAAGAAGAAAGCAAGATTATAGAACTTACAGATACTAGCTGACCCCAATATCACACTGTCATTACGAAATGTCAACTGACAGACTGTAATTTCACAGCTCGCGCGGATAGGTGGCGCCTCTTATTTGTCGAAAAAGTTTTTTCTCAAAAATAATTTCTTTCTTCGACGCCCTCTAGCGCCGAAATTAGCCTGTAGAAGATAGTATCTTTTTAATGATTTTGGATCAGAATGACTCAGGCTACAACATATCAAAAATTCATTCAATTTGACCGGAAGCCAATTTCACATATAGAAGTGTGCGGTGTCCTTTGAGATTTTTTGGTATTATTTGTTTAACTTGTCATATTTTTTTGATTAGCAAGTTTATTAATCTTAAACTTAAAATAGGTGATATTGAACTGCTTCTAATGACGTCGAAATGATCAACGTAAACAAATTTAAAATAGTTAATACCCTATTAACAAAAAAAAAAAAAAAAGAAATACCGTTACTTTCTGTACTTTGCAGCATAAAATGTAGTCGCTTGTTAACTTTGTTATTATTAAGGATAATTAGGTACTATAAACGACAAAATTGTAGCCAATGTTTCAAAGAAGTTTTTTTACTGACACATTTTTTTCAAATTTTGTTTAGTTTTCGAAAACTCAGTTGTTAAAGAGAGTATGATTTGTGCATTTGATCGGTACATAAAACGGATAATATCGCTCGTAGAGAAAAAAGTTTAATATCACTGTGTTGGTGACCGAATTTTGAACAACTTTCAAAATGTCCGCCCATCTGTTTGTCTGTCTGTCTGCCCGTCTGTCCGTCCCTCACGTTTCTTGTAAGCACGATAACTCAACGAAATGATCGATTGTATTGAAATTTGGACAGTTAGTATTTTTTAACAAAATCAACAAATGAAACAAGTATATAATTATTTAAATTTAAAAAAAAATATTTTTTTATGTTTTATACGATATTTGTACGAATGTTCCGCAGATTTTAATGTAATATAAACAAGATAACCATTATACTCTTCGCCGATTTACTGCACTTTTTATATAATTGTTGCACATTTCATAGAATACTCTTCGAAGTTTTTTGTAAATAATATTTGTTTTAGAGAGTTTTTGTTTAATTATACAACATAATTTCTTTTTTAATTTAAATAATTAATAAATTTTTGATCATTGTTTAAAGAAAATGGAGTTTCTGCTCTAGCATGCACGAACTTACTGTCCAAATTTCAATACAATCGGACTTTCCGTTCTTAAGTTATCCTGCTTACAGGAAACGTGCAATGCTAAGCGTTTGATATGGCAAGAAAAGCAGAGAGCGCGCAAAGGATGTTTGGGTTTAACTTACTATTACTTTTTTTACACTGAAGTTAGAGACACAATATGTTCACTAAGAACAATTATGGTATTTTTGGCGATATCTTGTCGCTGACTTCTTTTTAACGATTACTCAAAATATCACTGCACAAAATCGACAATGTCTTATAAACTTGTAATTAACTTCAAGACGAAAACAAGGGAACACAATTTGACAGCACCAATGTTATAGCCAGATACTATCAATCATTAAGCATTAGTTCGATAACTTTCTTACGAAGATATGACTTGAGAAGTATTAAAAAATGTGTATTTTCGATTTCTTGATTTTGAGGTAAAATTGACATTTAGGAGGTGTTCGCAATTCCGAATATTAACGCGTACTCAAAAGTCAAATGCAGCAGGAGATCTTCTATAGGAAACCATTTTCAATTTTCGTAGATCTTCGAGTGGTATAGGCCTCTTTTTACAGGCGTTATTCAGATGGCTCGGTTTCCTGCTATTAGGTTACTTCGATTTATTTCGTCAATAGGTTCGAGCAGATTCGGCAGTTTCAAAGATGTACTATATTATATAGTGTGACATACTTGAGATGAGGACACCCTGTGTATAATTTGTTTTTAGAAGTAGAGACTTAAATTTTGCTACAGAGGTGAAACTTCGGGAGCTGCTTTTCTTAGAGATATCGAAAAAAGTTACTAGAACAAGTTGTTCAGAATCTTATGTTAACCTTGGATACAGAGTTTCGAGACAAAATTTGAATTTTGAAATTTGTATCATTTTCACTCGGAAGCTAGAATTTTTATCAGTTTTCACTAGCAAGCCTTGGAAACAATTAAAATTGTCAGTATTAATAAAATGCCACAGTAAATTGTTTAATCAATCAAATTCGAACAGGACCTACAATTATCATAAGTAGTCTCTTTTAACTAACCCACCTTCAAGTATGATGCATTAAAATTTCAAAATCAACATTCTGAACATATTTAAAAAAAATGAATAGTTTTCTTAAGATTACTATACTTCCACTCCACTCCGTGGATGTGGAAATAAAATAAGAATTTCCTTAATGAAAGAGTTTAGACAAAAATAATACAAACATTGTCCAAAAACATGAAATTATTGATCTTTTAACTATTTACCTAGAATAAAATTAGTTCCAATTTAATATCAGGTATAGATAGACCGAGCTCCCACGACAAAAATGGTACCCCATCGAACACCTCAAATTTAAAAGGTGAAAATTGTCGCAAAATATTTAACAATCATGTTACGTCCGCCAGACTAGTAAAAGTTGTCATTTTTTATAAATTTTTTAATTTAGCAATAATAAAATGATTCTTCTCTTCAAAACGTTTGCTTGAAACTTACCCAATTTGTGGTAAATAATGAACGATTTTTGAAAAAAATTGTCTGCCTGACAATTCTTGTTAATTAACCTTTAACCTCTGACAGAGCATTTGTTGGAAATTATTTTTTTTATGAAAGTGCACTTCATAACACCTCATTGTATCTTGTTTTAAAATGAAGTTTAAGATCTCTTCTATCTATTACAACTTGTCTGACTGACAATTATTGTTAATCAATTTGTCAGACTTAATTTTGAATACGCAGCATCAATGCATCTTAATCAGTCACTGGCATTTCGTAACACCTTAAAAAAAGCAACTGAAGTTTAAGATCTCTATGCTTAAAAATTTGTCCGTCATTGATAAAATGTTTTTCACCATGTCAGATTTAATTTCTTAGAGCCGTGACAACATTTTCTTTACGAGAATGTTGTCGCGGCACATAAAAATGAAGTCTATCGTAGGGAAAAACATTTTTTCGCTGACAGACCAATTTTTATGCATTAAAAGATCTCAAACTTAATTACAGACAAAAATTAAGGTGGTGTTTTGTCGAAGCCATTGTAAAAGTTTATTTAAAATAAAATAGCGTTGTTACGGCCCTTAAAAATTAAGTCTGACATGGTGAAAAATATTTTTTCAAAAATTTTGGTGGTGTTTTGTCGCGGCCATTGTAAAAGTATATTTAAAAAAAGGTCATTGTCACGGTCCTTAAAAATTAAGTCTGATATGGTGAAAAAAATTTTTTCAGTGACAGACAAGTTTTTAAGCATAAAGGAGATCTTAAACTTCTGACGACAGACAATTTTTTTCAAAAATTGCATAAATTTCAAGCAGGTGTTCTGAAAAGAAGAATAATTTTTTTTAGCTAAGTTCAAAAATTCATAAAATATTAACAAATCTTTACTAGTCTGGCGGGCATAACATCATTTTTAGAGGTTTTGCAACCATTTTCACCTTTTAAATTTGAGGTGATCGATGGGGTACTGTTTTTGTGATAGGAGCTCGGTTTATTACTAGGATACTGCAACCAAGAGGAACATGCGAAGCACAGCTGTGTTAAAAATACCTTGAAGGAACTTACCTGTATAGGTTATCAGTGTGCTTTAACGAAAACGATTTTAAAATAATATGTTCGCCTGTCTATAACGGCACAAAACTTATATATAGAATCTATTTTTAGACTTTGTAAATAATACCTCCTTATTTAAGCCAACTCGACTCCAAGTAGTACAAGTAGAAAAACAAAAACGCAGGCTTATGTTGCGATAAGAAACAATACGCGGGGCCATAAACCACCAGTGCAGTGTTTAAAGACACAGCCATATTAATATAGGTAACCCGACAATTTGATGTTTACATAGCAGGCACAGGTCATTGGCAACCAGTGGCGTAATTTCAGCATTTTTATTGGGTAGGCAGGGATTTTTCACAGATAACCCAATAGATGGAAGCAAAGCGATTCCTGTAATTCTTAAGCGACAACTTTATAAACCCAAATGGCTGAGGGAAAGTAATTGTTAAACGATAACCCTATAAACCTAAATGACGGAGGGAAAGCGAGTTACAAAAAGTAAACCTAAATCCAAATGACCGAGGGAAAGCGAGTTGATCACTTCACAGATAATATTAAACTCAAAAGAGGGAAAGCGAGAAGTGTGAAGCAACAATTTGGTAAATAAAGCTCGCGCCAAAATCGGAAGACCTGACGATGGTTCACCGAACGATTTTGTGAACGTTCCCAAGACGATGGTCGTTGACATATGTTGGCGAGCGCTCGCTGATTTGTAGAATTTGAATTTTTTAATAACTCCGAGAGCATTCGCAATTTTATAAACAAATTGTAAATAACATGATTTTCGATTCCAAACTACTTCTATCGTAAAGTATGTGTCAAAAAAAGAAAAATGTTATCTATGTTATGTCGAAAAAGTTTAAAAAGTTGTTAACCTATAAACATTGAAGAAATGCGTTTTTTAGCCTTTTTGCCTTTAATAATTTTGGAATTGAAAGAAATTTTCAGATTCTGAAAAAATATTCTGAAAGTGTAAAGCTTCAAAACGCCGAAGGAATTATAAAGATTAGATCAATGTCAAAGTTCAGATTTCAAAATTGGGAGTTTTCGGCGCAGCCCGCCTTGCTTTTGTGATTATAGACCATGTCTCTGAAAGCAGGTAACCTAAGTATAGTAATCATAGCATGCTATAACTTTGGAACCATTCACGTAATTTTTATAAATCTTTTGGCATTTTGAAGTTGAAGTTTCCGATTATTTTTTCAAAATCTAAAAATTTCTCTTCATTCAAAATTTATTAAAGGTCAAAAAGACTAACGATCGCATTCTTTCATGGCATGATTAAACGTTAACAACTTATAAACAACAAATCTTTCCAACATAACATATACAGTATGTCTCATTTAACAGTGTAACAGCGTAATAATTCTTTTGTTTTTTGTCCGATATGAATCAAACTGATCATAAAAGATAGAGGCCACCAAGGTCTATTTAGGACCACATAATCACTTTCCATCTTTAAATATAAGGCCATCAACTGTTACGGTTGCTTTTGTCAAGTAGACGTTGTAACATAACCTGTCATTTTGGCTAGAGGAGTGTATGTGTAAATACAGCATTGTTAGATGTTTAGCTATAAAAATTCAATCACTAAATCTATACGTTAACTTTAGGTAGTTCATTGTTTAAAAGGATATCATCATCTAGTAATAAATAAATAAAAGGTCTTGTGTTAATAAAGTGGTCATATATTAATAGTATTTTTTCCATTCACATTTCAATACTTTAGTAATCCTTTTGATTCTTAAATTTGTTTGATAGAGTTGTCACATTTATCGACTGTCGTCCAGCTAACTTGTGTCTAGAAATAAACATAAATTTTAATTAGAATGTTTCGAGTATAATATTTAAATAAGTACTTTACCATCATCATCAATCACAGTGTTGTGTGGTACATTATTATTCCTTGTAATTTGCTAGAGTTCTCATACATAGTGTGGTATCTGGAATAAATAGGAACGATAGACAAACCTAACATAACCATAACTTAAGTAGTTCAGTCTATGAAAACGACTAGTTCAAATGTATCACTTACCTTCTGTACCTTTATGTTATTTGCTTGTTAAATTTCATCCTCAATAATTGTTTATAATAATAAATAGAACGAACATAGTAGGTTATAGGAATTGACAGCTACCGGTAATCAGCTGACTGGCACTGGCTGAGTTCGATTCAGTCTTAACCGAATACTCGCTCACTGAACAGTACTGTTCGGAGTAGCTCGATGAATGTTTAACTTAATATATTTGCTTTAATAAGTTAGTATTTCTTCAATTATATTCATTTTTAACAATAATAAGGGGATAATGTTTATAGTTAAATTGTCGTAATATTATATCACTTCTTATTATATCTCCGATCAACAGGTTGATCTATGTTGGGGTTGTCTTAATCGAAAGGGACGTCTGTAACAGAACTTCTCGAATTCTATCCAAATTATGGATGTGTTGTATTTTTATGTTTCAAATAAATCATTTTTATGATTACTTTTCGATGGTCTTCTGTTCAAGGTCGAATGGTATCATGAAAATCCAATTCTTTTTTGTGTCGTTTCGTCTGCGTAGTACGACTGCGCTAGGCCACCTGTCCTGTAAGGGGTGAGAGGTTTTCTAGTACTTCCTTCTTGACGTGACCTTTGAGGCGAATAGACGTTGCATCGTAGCTTGGTAAATTTGGTGAGAGTAATCTTTATCCACATTTTGGTTATTGTTGAAATATTTGTTATGGTGGGATTTCCGTATTTACCAATGATAATAATGATTTGTGTAAAATCTGATCAGCATGATTGCTGGATATATGGCTACAGAGCACGTGTTGGGTCGAACACATGGTCAACATTTTGTTAAGCCCTAAAAGGGCTTTTTATCGTTAGTTTTTATTAAGAAGCATTAGTACTTGATGTAGTGATTAGTATAGAAAAAATGGTTGTAAAATTTTGGAGCTTATACCGATGATGGATGGTTTTGTTTCTTTTTGTTGGATTCTTTTCATGACTTCGAGATGGTTGTAACTGGTTATAGTTCGAGGTGAAACTTTGCAGAGTCTATCGATTACCCTAGAATACAAGAAGACCGTTCAACGCTCATACCTTTCCACTCCTGGGAGAAGTTCAGCGTTCTCATATTTTCATTTGGGGTATTTTAAAATTCAACCGTAAGTCATAACTTGTATAAATTTTGTTGTATATATATATGTGTGTTATGTAATTATTTCATAAGTTGATGTGATTCAAATACCTATCTTGTTTATAGTAAAGTCAAGAAAGAATATAGTCCAGATCTAGGTATTTGGTATTTGTTAAAATATTAAATTTTCTGTACCCATAACCACCGTTTGAAAAAATATGTAAACTGCGTGCAATTGCATTTGGTATTATTATTGAACTTCACGTGTTAATAAATTTTATTCCTTTAGATTTAACTCAATTTTCATTCATCACTTGATATTGCTAACGAATAGAGAAAAGTAATTGATACTTACAAATTTGAAGCATTTCTTTATTATTGACTTGGTATATATATGCAGTGTTTTATGAATAAACAAATTTGTTATAAGCTCCACTCATTGGGTTTTCTTTCTCGTACTATAAATTAATTTAACAGTTTATTAATCCATTGTTCACTTAGGTACCTAGACCAATAGTTAGGCAACCAGTACGTCTGTATGTACTGGGAACTCACACTGAGATTGACGGAAGCTAGCCGAGGACTGGTAAGGTGTGATTATTGAACTGGTGGATTATTATATCAAGGAGCAAAACTCCACGTACCACATGTGTGACATCCAAACGTCGCACAACGATACTAAATTGTATGAAAAAAATCAAAAAAATCATATCATTTTTTAATAAAAAAATTTTGTTAAAAAAACTTATGAACAATAACAGAAAGCGAATTGAGAAATTCATTATGGCTGATGGAGGTTTAATAGAACATAATATTTAATTCTTTTGGTTGTATTTATTATTCATTTGTGTAAATTGTTTCAAACAAATACATTTAGAAATAATTTTTATTTAAATGCCTCAAAAGGATTTTTTTCATCAAGACCTCATTTTTTTAGAACTTAACTATTCGAATTCAGGGTTTTTGGATGATTTCGAACAAGTTTTGTTAACTAAATTTTTTTATTAAAAAATGCCTACTATGATTTTTTGTTTTTTTTTTCATACAGTTTATTATCGTAGATGGCCGTGCATTTAACGATGGAAAACAATTTGGTGGTTTTCAATAGCCCTTGGTAACCTGTATCTTTTAAGATCAGTTTGATTCAAATCGTGCAAAAAGGAAAACAATGATTACACTCTTAAGTAAGACACACTGTACATATAAAACTTTTTTTCTTGTATTAACCCATACTCTACGATAGAAGTGTTTTGGAAAATCGAGCTATTTATGATTTGTTTATAAAATTGTTATTAAAAAATGGATTCCCACGGAATTATTTCACTAAAAATTTAAATTTAAACCAGGTTTTAGAAACTGGTATAAAAATTAGTAAAACACCCTAAACAAACCGCTCGCCTAGAAAAGAAACCCTCTAAACCCATTAGGCCTTAAAGAATACTATATGATCATAGACGTGCCACGTAAAAGTAATGCATAATTATAATCAGTAACCTAAGATTCGACCAGTACTCGCTATCATCCGGGCATCTGGGGTTTAACACGCCTATCTGAGGTTTTACTCCACCCCCACAAAGTCTTAATCCGCTCCTGCCTAATTGTATTGAAAACCTTTGACTTGATTGACGTAACTGTCATACTGATTATCTTTTCCGGAAGAACTTCGGAATTCACCAAATTTGCCTTATAGACAGGGAGTTAGCGACAGATTTTCAGACATTTACTCCGGTATGCCTCTCGGAATATAATAAGGTATAGATATTCCACCGATAATAAACTATATATTAATGAATAATCCCGGGTTCTACATATTTAAAAGTTAGTTAACATTTGTTTGCAAATTAAGGGTTTTTATGCGATTTCTATCAGGCTGCCATGTGCTTCAAAATGAAATTCAACTAAAAAGCTACAAACAAAATTATTGGCATACCGTTTGCGTAAGTTCATAGGGTCGCGCTGGACAGGTGTACCTGTATTTAAAGAAATTACTTATCCGCGTTTCGGAACAGTCTGTCATTGAGTAGTATACATCTTTATGCTAAAAATAAAATGGTATACCGTTTGCGCATGTCCAAGGGCACCTCGCATTAAAAACATCTAGTAAATTTTTCTTAATGATGTGCCGTCATTTAATTCAGCATGCCATTATGTTCCCATGAAGTGTATGATAACGTATGATGTATATGAAATTGGCATAGGGATTGGGACAGTAAGAAGTGCAGGCATACGCAATAGAAGTTGAAAAATGGTCAATGAAATTTCCGTGTGTTTAAACAGTATGTCCCTTTGTTTTTCACTCCGTTCAGGTGGTATACCGAATGGCATACCGTTTATTTGAGACCAAGGCTGTCAAGCATAAAATAATTTCTAATAGCACGACAACGGCTATTGCGAAATAAACGACTTATTTTTTATGATTTTATACAGTATGCCTCTCCGTCTTTAGGTGAATCATGTGATATCTACGCCAAATCATAAGCGGCATACTGATTCAAAAGGTTCATGGTTGCCAAAAAAAATAGAATTTTAATTACGGATAGAAAAAAATCTAGGCACAGGGCTTGCCTTCTACTTTTCATCATTTATATTAGTTTTTTCCTCCGAATTTTGATTATTCGATATCTCTTTTATTCTGATTTCGATTTAAACTGGGAACTACATAGGATATCTGGAATATTTGAGAACATAAGTAGAATATAAGTAAGCTCGAAACTACAAAATTTTTAATTTTCTCGACTTTTTGGCTACATCTCCGAAACTAAGCAAGATATCGAAAAATATCAAGAGACCCTTTTTGTGCAGAATTGAATTTCTTATCAGTAAAGTGCCCTTCAATTTTCTGGATCACGCATAGATCCGAAGATATATGCAGTAGAAACTTATTTTCACCGGAATGTTCAAAAAAGAATTCCCTTGTAACCCGTCGGTTAATTGACATGAACCGGATGAATATTTATCACCTTTGGACAATCAATGACGTTTGCTCAATCATTCGCCTAGAAGTTTATGCTTTCTTTGCGGAGAGACAGACCGGCAGAACGACCAAATGACAGACGGGAATTTTTGTAAAATCTTCTTTTTTGGGTTCAAGAGATGTCAACGTCGCGAAACGTTCGTTTGAACGAAAGCCATTTGTCCCGTGCGGCTACTGAGGGATCGATTATTTTCCAGTAACTTTTTAATGTTCGTAATTGAATGAAAGCAAACTTTTAAATGATATATGAATAAATAGTTTTTTACCATAATGATTTTTGGTGTTGAATTTATCTCAAAGGCAATGTCGAAGTATTCACACAAAACACAATTTTTCGTTGTCCATGTCTGAATGATCAGTACGTGCGCTTCGGTGGCTGCTACAATACTGGCCAGCACATGGTTCTATGGCACGTGCTGCCAAAGTGTTCCAAAATGGGGGCCACAAGATCAAGAACAAGGATTAGACCCAAACAAGGGGGAAACGTGACGGGATGCGCCGTAAAATTTTTTTAACATGCTTTTTTTATACGATAAACACGCACAACTGGCATGCCATTTTATTTTAGCGAACTTTGTGACTAACCCGAAGTATAAACTGAAAGACATACTGATAAAAATGGCGGCAATTTTTCCCATAATTTCGCCACAACTTTCAATGAATTTGTGTAAGTTAAACTCGCACAATTTGTATGACGCTTGAGATTTCACTTAATTATGACATGCTTACATCAATTATGGAATGGCATACTGGTAAAATATACAGAAAATTATTTTCCTATTTTACAATTTCACTTTCATTTTTTAATATGATAAACCAGTTCAAATCGTATGCCATTTTACATATCGACATTTTAGGATACATACTTTTCATTGCAATAAAATTTTTATTGAATTAAATGACGGCACATTATTAAGAAAAATTTACTAGATGTTTTTAATGCGACGTGCCCTTGGATAAGCCTAAACGTATACCATTTTTTTTTAGCGTATAGCATAGAGTTGTATACTACTCAATGGCAGACTGTTCTGAAACGCGGATAAATAATTTCTTTAAACACAAGTACACCTGTCCGACGCGACTCTATGGACTCACGCAAACGGTATGCCAATGATTTTGCCTGTAGCCTTTTAGTTGAATTTCATTTTGAAGCACATGACAGCCTGATATAAATCGCATAAAAACCCTTAATTTGCAAACAAATGTTAACTAACTTTTAAAAATGAAGAACCCGGGATTATTCATTAATATATGGTTTATTATCGTCAGAATATCCATACCTTAATATATTCCAAGAGGCATACTGGAGTAAATCACTTCTGTCGCAAACTCCCGGTCTATTAAATAATTTAATGCTCTATCAAAATATTGGGTGGGCAGTTGCCTACCCTTGACCCCCTCGAATTACGCTTATGTTGGCAACTACTGTTTTTAATTTATAGCCTATGTTTTAAGGAAGATAATGGTTATTAATATCTTTCCTAATTATTTTTCTGTTTTATATTTGGTTATAGATTATTAAGAAGTTAAAATAAAAATACCTGTTTCGCGACGAATTTACGTATACCTACCTTGCGAAGAATAGAAACCAAGGGCCTGGAAAGTTCTACATAAATTTCTTTCCCTATAAAAATTTTCGATAGATAGGTTTTGTGCCATCAAACAAATAAACCTATAAGAAACACTTGCGAGAATAGGCGATAGAGATGACGTACGTTGTTCGTATAAATAAAATACTTTTGCTCTATAGGATATTTCATAAAAATATATCTAGGTGATTGAAAATAGAAATGTATTTAAGAACAAACGGAGTAGTGTAATTCACGCTGACTATAACGACAAAAATATTCTCAGCAAGAAACGGCGCAAAAACATTCGACATATGTTTCGTTTGCGATTGAGAGTGAAGAGCGCAAGATGGTTCTCATACATTTAGAAAAAATAAAAAATAAAAATATAGTTACAAAGGCGGTGGGGCTAGAACCGCTGCTTATGTAGCGTGGGACTAAAGTTAGAAAAGGAATATATAGAACAAGTGGGGATTGTATTATCAGCAATCTTTCTATTATATAATATACATCTTCAAACAGAACGTTTAGTTGAAGCTAATTTATTACGCGTATACGTACAGTTATGAGAGCTAAAGAGGCCGTGCCTAAGGATATTGTTAAGGCCTTTAAGTTACAACAGCATTTTAAAGATACTTAATACCGAGGAAAATTCGAAGATATTACTTCACAGGCAGAAAATAATTGGAGACCGCGCAATATATATGACGATTTCTGCAAGAGTTTACAAGTTCCGGATGGTTCGTTTTCGAAAATACTGCCGATAGAGGGAACCCAAGAAAAAAACTGTAATACATATCAACTCAAAAACACGAACCTTTCTACCAGACTATGGACAAGCAAGCAGTACCACAATATGCACCTGTTCCAGTGTATGAAAGTATTTCCGAATCCGAACTTTCAAACAGACGTCTTACATGAAAGTGAGAGTTGTCATTCGTTTATAAAAGAAACTGAACAGTTTATTACGAATGTGGTAAAATCCTTCGCGAGAAATCAAAAAAACGCCAAAAACGTGATAAGTATCAACAAAAAAATAAACCACATGGAAAAAGTTATTAGAAAATTAGAAGGAATGATTGTTTTAATGGCAAAAATGTCGGCTATAAATGAGGAGGTGGATAGTGTTTGTGTAGAAAACATCGAATAGGATATACTTCTAATAGAATGTTTGCAGCTCATGGTTCAAGAGTTTAAATAGGTTTATTAAAACAACGAAAAATTCACAAACGGGTGAAAAATAACGAAAAAAGCAGGCCACAACTATTTACGCCAAAAAACTTTAAGTGCTAAAAGGGGTTTTATATCTGTACGTCAAACACAGTGATATGATTTGTATTTCCAAATGAGTTTCGATAATATAAATTGTAAGTTTTATTATAAGCAAAATTAATTTGCAACTTAAAAAGGAATTTAAATAATTATCTATTATCTGTTTAACTCTAACAAATGCGTTTACAAAATCCCACTATTTTTCTTTTTATATTAATAATAAAGCTCTCTAATAGATTAGTTTGTTTTTATTAAATATTGTAATTATATAAATAAAACATTTTATATCATGTAGATAAATCTCTCGCCAAACATTAAACGGAGCGTTCAAAAATATTTTAAACCAAAAACCCTGTTTTTATTTTTACTTTCCAAAAACCGCCTGCCAACTACACGCTATTATGGTTTTAAGAGTAATTTTGTAAAATTATACACTGTTAATTTTTCATTCTGAATTACAATGCTGTCGATGTTATTTGATTTTATAAATTGGAAAATAATAAAAGTAGGGATGGGATATTATAATTGTAAACAAATGATCTAACAACATGGCCTTAAAACCACACTAAAACTACTATACAACAGGGGAATATTTATTACTATTGTCATTTTCTTGATTTCACTAGTTTTTACCATCTGTCAGCACCTTAAATTTATTATCTAGCGATATGTAGTTTTAAATATTAACAATTTTGTTTAATACTCTCACATGTTATATAAACTGTGTGTATTAAAAGGAACACATAAAAATGTATATCTCTACAGCCAGCGCATTATTTGTATGTGTACAGTTAATAAATATGCTTGCAACTTTTTTTGAAATCTCTTATTTCTTAACCCCGTTAGACCAGCAGGCAGAGACAAAAAAGTATTAAAAAGTGCATTTTTGAGCCGGGAACAGTGTGTATTGTGTATTGATTGAATCCCATGTATTTTTTGCCGCTAAACGTGATTTTATCTACTTATGCGTACTTGGTAAACCGTGTGCTTATTTTTTAAATCAACAATTTCAAATAAAGAACGACGTTCTTTCACGTTTTGCTTTATATCTCCTCTCCTGCACATTTTTCGCTATATGTATCTTATTAGTTTTTATTCCTCATTGAATTATCTAAGAGATGAGACTAGCTAAAAGTCGCTAAGTGTCTTTTTATTTGCAAATAGTGTTCAAAGTTGAAAAAGTGCCTTTTTTTCTACATTAAGGGGAGATTCCCCTTAAACGAACTGATAAATCGAGTTCTATAGAAATTTTTATTGGGAAAACTGTCAGACAAATCATCTTTAAACTTTGGAGATATATTTATAATACATTAAAGCAACTGTATTCAAATTTTTATGTGATTATAATGAAAATTGTGGCTTTGGTGTCCCTTGAAGTGAGACGCCTCCCAAAATTTCTCGGCAGCCACAATTCCTCCTCTCCAGATCATCTAAATAAAAAAAATCTAATTTATTGTTACGTCTTGTGAATATAGGTATGGCACGAATTACGAAGAATTTCTTTTTTCAAAAAATGAGCACACTGCGACGTATGAAAAAAAATTAATTTATTCGCTTAAAATGTCATTACATTTTTTATGATAGAGAAAAAAGTTTTGCATGTATTTTATTTCCCGTAGTTTATAAGAAAGACAGTTGTGTTCTCGATATATGTGTCAAATTTCAGGGCAATAAGCCGATCTTGAGATATCACATCCGACGTAATAATTCTTAAAATATGACGCCCATCGTGATATCTCAAAAACTGTGTGATTTTTACATCACATGATATAAAAAAGTGTTTCAAATTTCAAAATCGGTCTTTAACTTTTTATGTAATAAACGATCGATTTATTTTTCAAACCTTAATTGCAAATCGCGCCATTTTATTTGCAAATAATTTAAACTATCCAAACCAGGCTAGAAAATTCAAAAAAATTAATATGCTGTTGGAATTTTCAGAAAATATTGACTTTAACCGATCTTATAAAAATTACTTTAGTGTGACCTTTTTACGCGAAGTATAAAACAATATAGCTTTTTTATTTTTCAATGTAGATTATCCGCCATTTTTTTGGAAAATCTTTGTGTTAAAAAGCGCTTTCAAGTAATGAAATAGCAGATAGTCTACAGTGAAAAATCAAAAAGCTATATTGTCAAATACGTTGCGTTAAAAAAGGTCACTCTAAAGAACTCGTTATAAAATCGGTCAAAATCAATATTCTCTGAAAATTCAAACGGTATATTAAATTTGAATAATTTTTAGAATCTTCTTGCCTAGTCTGGATAGGCTAGATTATTTACAAAAAGAATTGTGCGATTTGCAATTAAGGCTTGAAAATAAAAATCGATCGTTTATTACTTAAAAAGTTAAAAACCGATCTTGCTGAAATTTGGAACGCTTTTTTATATCAGTGTAAGTATCAATTTCTGAATGTTTCAGGCTTCTAGCTATTTCTGTTTTCGAGTTATTTAATATTCAAAAGAGGCACTTTTCCAACTGAACATTATTTGCAAATAACAGAAAGACACTTCAATGATGTCACAAAAAACTAATAAGGCACATACGGCGAAAAATGCGCAGGAGAGGAGATATAAAGCACAACGTGAAACAACATCGTTTTATAAAAAAAATAGTTAGTATAAAAAATAAGCACACGGTTTACGAAATGCGCATAGTGATATCATGTTTAGCGGCAAAAATACAAAAGATTCAATCAAAACATTGCTCCTGGCTGAAAAATGGACTTAAGTATCTCTGCCTACTGGTCTATACATACAGGTAACTGTAACTATTTTAAAGTTATTTTATTTTTGAATTTTCTGTTTAAAAAACAACACTTTAATTTTAACAGTTAGTTAAAACAGTTCTCTTATAAAGAACCTTTAACATAACGATTATTTTGCCTTTGGTAGAGTTAAAATAGGCACGAAATGTGAAAAATCAAAATTTAAATAAAAGAATTTGTCATATTTCACCAAGCACTAAGAAACACTACTGTCTTTATAAAACGGCTGAATGAAGCGGAAAATGTAATGTTTCTTATATTAAAGTAAAACATTATTTATTATAGCTTCTAAGAGTTTAGGGAACGCTACTTTAGCACCACAAGATAGCAGGTTTTAATTTAATATGAACTTTTTATAGAAATAAATAATTGACATTATTGAAAATAACAATTCTACCTACCTATATACAGACTGTCTATTTTACGAGGGCCACACCAAATATCTCGCTTAATATCTATTGTAGAAGAATAAAGTTTTAGAAACAGTTATCCCATATTTTGTGAGCTATATTTCAGTAAAAAGAAATTTGAAATCCATAGCCTACTTTATGAAATATATTACAAAAACCTGAAAAATAGGAAAACCACAAACGGTTATAGCTTCCTTATTTGAGGAGATACGAAAAAAGTTTAAAGGAATGAAAGTTGACGGCAAAGACAATAAGAATAATAATGTGTAACAAAAAAATCGAAAAATGCAGTTGGCTTTGACATACGCTATTGTGCAAAAATGAAAAATACGTATCTCAAAGTAGGCCATGGCGCCATTAATTCCGTTATTTTTTTCTCATTCCAACGATATAAAACATGTCACAGAAATTTTAACCGATAGTGTCAATATTTAATATTTTACGAATACCACAATTCATATAATTGAATCGTAACAATCAGCTGTGCCATAATAGTAAAAATTCACTTTATAATAATTATAATTCCGTAATTATTTATTACAATTTAATACAAACCAATAAATATCTCATAAATAAAAATACAAGTACAAAACGAACATCCAAAGAAAAAAACGAAAAACTATGTATAACAGTACTACCTACTACTATACTGAAAAGAAATTGTGTGTATTTATTTTTCTAACTACAAATGCTCAAATTGTGCACCATGCATTCTGACACATAAACGTGCTCTACGAGACACGTCACGCATTACATTTTGGAGCATTTCAGGAGTAATTGCCTCACATGCGTTTCGAATTCAGGTTTTGATGTCTTCAATATTTTCAGGGGCAGTTTGAAACACCTTGTCGTTAATGTAACCCCAGACGAAAAAATCCAAGGGAGTAATATCTGGTGATCGAGCTGGCCATAGAATGGGTCCATAGGTGCCTATCCAGCTATCTGGCATAACTTGATTTAAATAATTTGTACATATTACAGCAGTGTGACGTGGAGCCCCATCTTGTTGAAAATATGAATAATTTAATCTTTCTGCCACTGTTAATTCATAAAGAAAATCTTGAAATTCGTTTTGCAGGAAATTAAGGTATCTACGAGCGGTTAATTTGCCATCATAAAAATAAGGTCCAATTACTTTAGTCCCTAAAAGACCCAACCAAACATTCGTAGAAAATCTTTCTTGGAAAGCAGTCTCTCTGCACCAATGTGTATTTTCTCGTGTCCACTTATAATGCATATTTCTATTGAAAAATCCATTATTAGGAAAATTTGATTCGTCCGACCAAAGAATTTTGCTACATATCAGCGCGTCATTCCTTTTCTTATTTAATAACCAGCTACAAAATCTTACTCTCCTTGGCTTATCTCCCTCATTTAAATGTTAAACTTTCCTCATTTTGTAGCATCGAAATCAGTTTTTTGTCAATATTTTTCTTGCACTGTCTTTTTTTATGCGACAGTTTCTCTGAATTTGTCTCAAAGAGGTTTCCTCATTTTGGTTAACATAATTCATTACTCTATTCACTTTTCTTACATTATCCGCAACATGCGCTCGCCTTACTACTTTTTTTGAAAATGAACCGTGCGTTTTTAGATTTTGAACTAACTTCCTAAACATAGTTCGATTTGGCTGCGGAGCATCTGGAAATCTATCTCCGTAAACCGTGACTGCCATCCCAGCGTCAAAATTGCACTGACAATAAATGCTAATCATATCGAATTTGTTATTATTGGTGTACACCATAATTACTGATATAAAATTTGTCTTAGAACTCGACAACGCAACATACAACAGTGACAATCTGTCAAATTTATTAATAACTGTATACATTGTTTTTCACTAATTATGGCACAGCTGATTGTTACGATTCAATTATATGAATTATTGTGGTATTCGTAAAATATTATATATTGACACTATCGGTTAAAATTTCTGTGACATGTTTTATATCGTTGGAATGAGAAAAAAATAACGGAATTAATGGCGCCATGGCCTACTTTGAGATATGTATTTTTCATTTTTGCACAATAGCGTATGTCAAAGCCAACTGCATTTTTCGATTTTTTTGTTACACGTTATTATTCTTATTGTCTTTGCCGTCAACTTTCATTCCTTTAACTTTTTTCGTATCTCCTCAAATAAGGAAGCTATAACCGTTTGTGGTTTTCCTATTTTTCAGGTTTTTGTAATATATCTCATAAAGTAGGCTATGGATTTCAAATTTCTTTTTACTGAAATATAGCTCACAAAAAATGGGACAACTGATTCTAAAACCTTATTCTTCTACAATAGATATTAAGCGAGATATTTGGTGTGGCCCTCGTAAAATAGACAGTCTGTATAAGAACCTCGGGAACACCCAGGAGCAGACAGGAACGTAATACACACCCATCAGCAAGAACCACAGGTAAGTGCATACAAAGAATTGTATTTACACCATTTCTAATTTAATTTGGTGCTTACTCAGCAACTATACAGGTAAGTCACCCCGTTGTGGCAAAAAGAAAAAATTAACACTCACTTTTAATTTAATTAAGCTGCTGAACAATAGCAAACGAAAAAGCACGTAAGTTATTGTGTGGAAAGGACTCCGCACAAAATAAATTGTCGATTTAGAGATATTGGCTGAAGATATTTAGACCTTCTTCGACCAATATTCGGAAATCATGTCACTAAAACTTTTCATCACCGTAGAGACTTTGGATCAGCATGTCATGAACTACCTCTGTTGAAAGTTTCAGTTCTCGGGAGTGAAATCCAAATTTTATTTAAAAATGTGAAGTCCACGGACCCCGCCCTTTCTAAATGCAATTTTGGATTTACTACCGGGAGCTGAAACTATGCGCAGAGATAGTTCGTGACATGCTGATCAAAAGTCCCCTTGGTCGCAAAAAAATGTAATGACAGGATTTCGAGATATTGGCCGAGGAAGATCTTAATATCGACGAAATAACGACTTTCTCTCGAAATACTGTCATTAAAGTTTTTTTGTGCCCATGGAGGGTTTCGTTCAGAAAAGTCAAAACTACAACATTCTAAAATTTGACCAAAATCTGCAGAAAGCCACTGACCATATACTTTGTGCGGGGGTGCTTTGTTAGAAAGAAAAATATTTGGAAATAAATGTGAAAAATAAAAGACTATATAAAGAAAGTCAAATACATATTGTGAGAAATACATTAATATGGAAACAAAACAACATTTAGGTACATTTCTTATTTCTGTATACATATATTTATGTTACTGCATAATGTATTATTCCCCCGGCGGCTCGGCGGCGGGGATGACTGAGCGATTATCTGGAAAGAAAATTAAAAGCTATTTTAAATTATTTTAAATAAACCATGCATTTAAAGGGCGGTTCTTTAAGGTATAAGGGGAGGTTTCCATTAAACTAGCTGATAAATCGCTTTTTTCTCGTTTTTATTAGGAATACGATTAGACAAATCATTTCCAAACTTTTAGCCCAGTGAAATTAGACTTTTCTGATCTAACAAATTATATCCCTTTTTTCTTTTTAATATAAATCGATTTATTTTGGTGTTTTAAAGAAAATATTAAAAATCGAGAACGAGATCACTGCGACATGATAAATTATTCAAGGTCAAAATTCACAAAAAATGTTTTTTTGCGAATATCGCGCTTTCTATGGCTCGAAGGCCATTTAAGTTTATTATGAAAATGAAAGATAGTGAAATTCCACACGAAAATGTTCTCTTTAATTTTTTGGGTACAACGAACGGTTTAGGCAAAAATGTGCTTCGAAGTTTCCACGCAAGGCATATGTCTCAATTTTATCGCTAATGCGTATAAGCAAATTTTTCATTAATTACCCAACTAGCACAATTAGTCATGGGAACGTAGCAATGACTATTGTAGGCACTTTAAAGTGTTTTGGTACTAGTCACAGGCACGTAATAGGAACGTTCCTAATACGTGTTTATGACCAAAATGGGGAATATTTTTTGGTGACGATAACGTTCCAGCCACGTTCCTGAAACTTGTCTGGATACGTTCCAATGACGTTGTTGCTCCGGAGCGGCGACGTGGCGGCGTAGACGCCGCAACTTTCAGAGAACTTTACCACACCCTACTCTTTCAAGTCGATGTTGCCCCTTCTTTGTCTTGCAACCGATTTTATTATATTTATGTTTCATTCTTACATATGATTCTTGTTCTTGTTCATTTCCCTAACTCAGAAATTTAATAGAATATCAGAAGGTAATATTAGGCAGCAAAACTTGTGTTATTTTCCAATGGTCTAAGGGTCACAATTAAAACGAATGCAATTTTACTGACAAACATAATGATAAAACGTCCGAATCTAACCACGCGCCTTTAAAATTTGCATTTTTTAATGAAAATATTGTTTTTAAAATATGTAATGTCATGCGAGAATATGACACACTAGATACCGAAACCTATTTTTTATTGTTCTTCGGAACTTAACACTACTTTTTATGTATTCATTTGTTGTATTTGGTGAAGAAATGGCGATAAATTAAATTTATTAGTCAATTGTGAAATTATGGTTCATGTGTTATAACAATGGCGTCGAAATTTTGGCCATCAACATGGCGTATTTCAGAAAATATGACTTTAAGGCCGTTTTCACCAAGAGATGCTACTTGAAAGTAATTGCTACTTGGCGATAGTGACGAAAACTGCAAATACGTAACTTTAAAGTTATATTTACCACAAATCTGCGAATGGAACTGTAGCATCACTTCAAAGTCGTAGCAAAGTTGTGACTACCACAAATTACTTCTTCAAAGTTGCCGCTGCCACTTCGTGGTTACATTTTTCCCGATATTGATTCGGAACGTACGTGTTAGGCGTACGTTGAGGTCTAGAGTGAACGCGTTCCTAGCTTTTGCTGTTTATCATTTACCTAACTTCACATTGAAAAACCTATCAGCTGTCGCAATTTACTTGTATGCAGCCATAAATCAACGACTTAATAAACATAAACCTTGTTGGTATAATATACTATTACAATGATAGATAACATAGAAGAAAAGGTAGGTGTAATAAAACTGTGTTGAAATATTAAATTTTGTTGCCTTATTTTGAACATAAAATGTTGCATAGCATAATATAGCAGCATATAATTCTGGTCTAGGTTAGGCAAACATATTATATAGGTTAGGTTTGTTGCATTAACTTTATATATGGTGAACATTGGGAACTAGATGGTGAAATTTACTTCATGGTAAATTTCAGAGGTGATGTGCACTTTGTAGTAGCCGTACACAGTTCTGTAGGTAGCAGTAACGTCATTAACACCTATGAATATTACTTACAAGTTCCACTACTTTAAAGAAATAGTGAAGGTTCCCAGAATGTCGCGGCAACTATTAAAGCTACTTGAAAGTGATTGCAACTTTGAAGTCATATTTCAGTGATGCGAGTTAGTCGCTGCTACTATAGTTTACCACCTTCAAGTTATGAAAACCCGAAAGTCATCCCACTGGTAACTACCACGTTCCCATGTACCACGAAAGCTACGTAGAAGTTGCATAACTATAAAGTAATCATTAGTGGTAGAAACTATGAGGCAGGGACTGTAGACTTGTCAAATGAAGTTATTTTTACACCAAAGTCGTAAATTTAGCCGCAATTATGTAATGGTTACTCATACGAAGTTCCTATCTCAGTTACTGTCACTTTGTTGCTAGTTGGGATACTCTGGCAATTACTTAATTTTTAAATATAACATAGAGATAATTATTAATAGCCATAGCATACTATAGTTTATAATATATTAAGTATAATTTAAAAATTATTTTTTTTAAATGTTAAAGAATCTACAAAATAAAAAAAAAAATTTCATTTTTCTCTTACAATTTTATATAAATATGTACTTACTCATATTACTCATTTAATTAATGTGAAGAAAATATAATTTTTTGATAATTACAATTAATAAATTTAAAAATGTTAAAAATTATTCCATTTATAATTTATGAAAGTTTGTAAATGTTTAAAAAAATAAATTTACTAAAATTTAATATTTAGTAATTCTTGAATAGGGAATAAATAATGAACAAAAATGTTTTTGTTCAAATTTAAAATTTCCACGTTTCATGAAATTCTAAACCTATTTCAGAAACAAAAAATTGAATATTTTTTTACCAACATTTTGGAAAAAAATTTTACCACTAGAATAGATGGAAAAATATTTTTTGGCTCAGATTTAAATTCCACGTTTCAAGGCATTCTAAATCTATTAAAAAAAAATTGAAAATGTCTGGAAAAATTTGTAATCTTTTTTTCACCACTAAGTACTACAAAATAGATAGAAAAACGTTTTGCTCAAATTTAAAATTTCCACGTTTCATGACATTCTAAGCCTATTTCAGAAGAAAAGAAATTTGAAAATTACTTTATCAACATTTTTTAAAAATTTCAAAAAATGCTTCCTTTTGGTACCTATGCGAGGGAAGTAAGAAAAATGAAATTTTTTAACCACTACTATACGTCGACTCCACTACGTGAATGTGGAAGTTAAAATGTCTATACCATAATTTTTATTGTACGGTACGATAATTTTAATAGTTTAAACAATACAATTTCCTTCAGTGGGAAGTTGTCCACGATTTACCGTCATTTGCTAAATTTTCACATTAAAATTTATTTGTTATAATATAAGTATATTTATTTATTTACTTATTTATTTTATTTTATATATCGATCAACTAATAAATACTATACATAGAACAAGCTCATATTCTATGCATGGCCTATATGAAATGGAGCATATGCCTTGGAAACTTCGAGGCACATTTTATCCTAAACCGTTCGTTGTACATAAAAAATGGAAAAAACCATTTTTGTGCGGAATTTCATTATCTCTCATTTTCATAATAACCTCAATTGGCCGAGTCATAGAAAACGTGATATTCGCAAGAAACCGTTTCTTGTGACTTTGACCTTGAATAATGTTTTATGCTGCAGTGATCTCGTTCTCGATTTTTAATATTTTCTTTAAAACACCAAAATAAATCGATTTATTTAAAAACAATGAAGGGTATAATTTGTTAGATCAGAAGCCATATTTTTGTCTAAAGTGACTGGAGTATTTGGAGATATGTTTATATACATTAAAGCAACTATATTCAAATTTTTATGTGAATATAAAGAAAATTTTCATATATCTTTTTACTCCTTGTGAATATAGGCACAGTATGAACTACGGAAAATTTCTTTTTTCAAAGAATGGAGACAGTGCGACGTATGAAAAGAAATTATTTTCTTTACTTAAAATGTCGTCAAATTTTTTATGATAAAGAAAAAATTTTCCATGTATTTTATTTTCCGTAGTTCATGAGAAAGACAGTTGGGTTCTCTATAGATGTGCCAAATTTTAGGGCAATCGGCTTAATAGTACATCCGACGTGATATTTCAAGAACTATTACGTCGGACGTAATATCTCAAGAACTATTAAGCCGATTTCCCTGAAATTTGGCACATAGGTAAGTAGGTATATCGAGAACACGACTGCCTTTCTCATAAATTACGGAAAATAAAATACATGCAAAGCTTTTCTTTATCATAAAGAAATGTGGCGATATTTTGAGAGAAAAATGACATTTTTTTCATACGTCGCAGTGTCCTCATTTTGTGAAATAAGAAATTCTTCCTAGTTCATGCCATACCTATGTTGCCAAGAAGTAAACAAAAATTTGATTTTTTTGTTTCAGACAATTAGGAGAGAAGAAATTTTGTCAGCCAGCAACGGAGAAATTTTAGGAGACGTTTCACTATAAGGGCATCAAAGCCACAATTTTGATTATAATCACATAAAAATTTGAATATAGTTGCTTTAATGCATAATAAATATATCTCCAAAGTATGAAAATGATTTGTCTAACAGTTTTGCCAAAATAGAAATTCCTAGTAACCCCGATTTGTCAGCTCGTTTAATGGTAATCCCTCTTATTTAAACAAATGTGTCATATTAGAGGACAAATATTTGTTACATTACAAATTTTCCAGGGGCGAACTAAAACAATATAAGCGCTTGCGTTTAATAATGTGTTACATATGAGTGATTATGATAGCCATTATTCACGAAGATGATGTTTGAGACAGGCGAGTGGCACAAATCGTCAGAGTGAATAATGGTCATAATCGCTAATGTAATACTATGTTTTTTCTACACCTATTAAACAAATAAATTAAACTGAAATTTGATAACATTATTCGATACCTACTAGTAAGAAAGGCGTACATTGGAAAACGTAAATAAACAATATGGCGATACACTTAGCTGTCAATATCACGCGAGTTGATTGCCAGCCGCAGCAAGAGTTGATCGCGGTCAATATCATTTGATACTGAAACAGTGATTTTTGAATATGTGTTTGTGATTGGCCAGATGCATTGGATTATGAATCGATAATTGAGTGTATTGAATTATAGGTATGATTTTTCATTAGACAAAAATTGCTAATAATTGCCATATAAATAGGTGTAGAAAAAATTGTTCTTTACACCCAAAAATTTTTTTTCACAAATTAGATATTTTTTTATTAAAATAATTACAGTCGAGTGCAATTAGGTTTTTACCTCGGAACCCAGTTATAATGAATCGCTTGGGGCAAAGAGCTGAAAGCTCGACCCCTAATCATCCAAGACCGTCATCAAAGTCAAGAATATTGGCGCCAATGAATCGATTTTCATGATTTTTTTGCGTTAAGTTTCTAATACTGAGTACAAAAAAGTTTACCTTTTAGAAACCGCCATTTTTTAGTTGAGGGTGCTTCTCACCCCTTCTAGAGGGGTGGGCAAAAAGGTAAAATAGTAATCACCGAATATGATATAGAATCACATTATAAGAGAAAAACTAGTTTACATTTGTCATGAAAATTAGTATTTTCCAAATTATAAAGATTACGATTTCAGCTTAAAAAAATTGGTCCCTTGAGACCGTTTTTCATAAATAAGTCAAAAGTCTTACATTTATGGAAAACGTGTTATGGTACAAAAAATAAGATTATGAAATTACAAGTGTTTCATTTTTGGTTTATTTCTGTACGATGAATATTTCTAAAAATATGATACTTTAAAAATGGCGCTCGAACGCTTATCAGTGGTGATATAATGTTAAAGAGCTTGAAGTAGTACTCTTTTATAGGATTTTTTTATATCATGCAGCTTGAAAGATACCAATGTCATATGCAAGACAATAAGTGCTTTGTAATTTTCTTTGAAGAAAAAATGAAGAATTTTCCAGCTGCCATTGGCCATATTGGAAATTAAAAATATCTGTACCAGTTTTTTATAATATATAGCATTACTAATATGCATTTTTTGTATTTTAAAGCAATTTTTTAAAAATTATGCCTTCTTTAAATTTTACGATTTTGCTGAAAAAATTCTTTTTTTTGTGTAAAAAAATACATTTTATTGCTCATAACGTCGTTATTTTTCAAGCTGTGGGGATGAAGAAAAAATCATATCAGAGAGTACTTCAAACCCTTTAATTTTCATTATATGTATTTTTAACTTCATCTTTCATACTGATAGTCTCTGGCATATTTGAGATTTAAACATTATATCTCGACTGATATACGTTCGAGCGCCACTTTTAAACTGTATTTTTAGAACTATTCATCGTACAGAAATAAACAAAAACATGCTTACCATTATACTCTTCACCGATTTACTGCACTTTTTATGTATGTTGAACATTCTATAGGATACTTTTCGAAGTTTTTCTTGCAAACAGTATTAGTTTTAGACATTTTTAGTTTAATTACAAAATAATAAAATATGTTTTTTTTAAATTAATAGCTTCTTTATTTATTGATAGATTTTGTTCAAAAACAATAGGATTCTTCTTCTAGCTAACAGTGACTTACTGTCTAAATTTCAATACAATCGGACTTTTCGTTCTTAAGTTATCGTGCATACAAGAAACGTGACGGACGGCAAACTGACAGATAGAGGAACAGACAGATGGATAAACAGACGGACAGACGGACGGGCGGATCGACATTTTGAAAGTTGTTCAGAATTCGATCACCAACACAGTGATATGAATCCTTTTTCTCTGCGAGCAATATTACCGATTTTAGAAACGTGTCGATCGAATGCAATATACTCTTCGTTTTGTATTTGCGAAGAGTACAATAAAACGGTTGTAATTTTGCAATCTTGTTTTTTGTATTATACCACTTTTTCCACAAACGTAAGACTTTTTATTTACGAAGAACAATCTCCAGGTACCATTTTTTTAAAGCTAAAATCGTAATCTTCAAACCGTTATAGGATGAAAAATTGTAAACAACCTTTCTCTTTGCATTAGTACAGTCAATGAAGGTAAAAATAAGCTATTACTTCCGAAATCTTTCAACCGTCATCGATTTTTCTGAAAATTTGGGAGCAGGCTTGTTTTACCCTTATCTTCAAAAGTGATATTGTGCGGAATTGCGCTATTTGCGTTTTAGGGGTGAAATCAACCCCTTTTGTGAAAAATTGAAAAAAATGCTAATTTAAGCATTCTATCAATGGAATCTTACTTAGTTATGTAGAATAAATATTCTTTAACATTTTGAAGCATTATTTATGATTTCCATAAAGTTTTCAACCCTTAAAAACTACCCCGTAAAGTCGTAAATCAGGAAAAAATCGTTTTTTTTGTCTCTCTGTGATGTGAAATCGCACATTAACGAAACAAAGAAGTGCTCATTATATATAATTTATTTATGAATTCTAAATTTTCAACCCTTAAAAACTACCCCTTCTCCTAAAATTAAAGAAAAAGTTATTTTTTAGAAGATTTAACTGTTTCAATTTTGGGTTTCCAATAAAAGATAAATAAAAATGGATTCTACTGAATATTTACAAGTTTATTAATTAATTTATCTATCAATTTATTGTTTAATTTCAACCCCTAGAAACCACCACCCCTAACTTTAGAATCAATTAAAAACAATTTTTTAGCAGCTTTATTAGCTTCAGTTTTCCAAAATCGTTTTCACTGCTCATGATATATTTTATTTTATTTATTTATTTCTAATTTTCAAAAAAAAAATGAAATTGGTTTTTTGACGATATATCCGTCAATTTTCATGCTATTGAGCCCGTCTAAAAACCATTTTAAAGGTAATTTAATGGACTACAAGACTAAGGACTTTTCGGAGGTTCGGCGCCCTTAGATTTTTAAAGCAAATGGGTTAAAGGGCTCAGAACAGCTGTTATTAACACGTCGGTATCAACTTCAATCGCCTATAGGCGAGCGGTTCACCCCTAAAAAGACGCTTAGAAATGCGAGTTACCGACTAAATTTTTTAATAAAAGACTTCTACTTAAAACTTTTTCAGCATTGTAGAGCATATTTTTCTGACAATTTACGTATTTTTTGCATAATTTTTTAGGCGGTCCTTCAATAGTTATAAACAAAAATGTTGTAAAAAAAATAAAACTTAATAAATCGCTCTGAAAACGTTTTCTATAATAAAAACCGACCAGAATAAACACTTTCTGTCTCTTGGCTTTTTCTCGAAAAATGCACGGTTTCCGAGATATGGCCAATTTTTCAACAAAAAAACGCGAAAATAGGCGAACTTTCGGGTTTTTTCCTCAATAATTTCTGAATGCACAGTAATTCTGGACAAGCCAAAATAAACGGCAGTTCATCTACTACAGGTGTGATTTTTTGTGTGTGGAATTATGCTCATTAAGATTAATTAAAATTGAATTTAGAAAAGTACCACTGAAAATGAAAACAATAACAAAGCAAATAATATGGCGGCCGGGGGTTAGGGAAGCAGAAGCCGCGCGTCTGCGCAGATGACGCGCACGCGACCTACTCAAATTCAAATATTTTATATTTTTGATTGATTTCACATTTTCATTTATAAATATGCACCTATTTCTGATAAATCATGCGGTAAGAAAGTCTTTTTTTTATAGTGGCATCATTTTTGATATCAGCAGATTCAAGAACATTTTTTTCACATTGCTATTGATATCTACCAATGTTAATTTTTTGTTATCTCGCTTTTTTTTTAGTCCACAAATAAAGCACAAACTTTGCCAATCAAACGAACTTTTGGTGGATCGCAATGATTTTTTAGTGTCTGAGCTTTCTTCGTGGTCAAAGCTTGTTTTTCTTTTTACAGAAACAATTTTGTCGATGTCCATAATTAGCCAGCTATGTGAGACATAAATTACTTTATTTATATTTATAAACTATTCAAATCAAATTTCAAAACAACTTACCCAACTTACATTTGCAACATTGCAACTGCACAGTAACAAACAATTGAACGAACACGTTTATTTTTTACTGGTTGTATTAAAATAATTTTATAATGTTTATAAACTAATAAACATTTAAAAGACTCAGAGGTAGTTTATGTATTTTTGCATGCTACATAATTTTTAAATAGTTTTTAATGTTTGCTCTTACTGGAAGTACTAAAGTCGTCGTGTGTAAACTTGTTCGATTCGTGTTTAATTTGAGTAGGTCGCGTGCGCGTCATCTGCGCAGACGCGCGGCTTCTGCTTCCCTAACCCCCGGCCGCCATGTTATTTGCTTTGTTATTGTTTTGATTTTCAATGGTACTTTTCTAAATTCAATTCTAATTAATCTTAATGAGCATAATTCCACACACAAAAAATCACACCTGTAGTAGATGAACTGCCGTTTATTTTGGCTTGAGCAGAATTACTGTGCATTCAGACATTATTGAGAAAAAAAATCCGAAAGTTCGCCTATTTTCGCGTTTTTTTGTTGAAATATTGGCCATATCTCGGAAACCGTGCATTTTTCGAGAAAAAGCCAAGAGACAAAAAGTGTTTATTTTGGTCGTTTTTTATTACAGAGCGATTTATTAAGTTTTAAGTTTTCTTTTTTTTACAACATTTTTGTTTATAACTATTGAATGACCGCCTAAAAAATTATGCAAAAAATACGTAAATTGTCAGAAAAATATGCTCTACAATGCTGAATAAGTTTCAAGTAGAAGTCTTTTATTAAAAAAATTTAGTCGGTCCATGCTGTTTTTATGGGGGTGAACCGCTCGCCTACTATATCTTCATTATTTTTCATCGTATAAAAATTTAAAAAAAACCAAAATTTTTATTGAAAAAAAAATTATATTTTTGTTTTTTACCAAATTTTACATATCTATCACCCTTTCGAAGTTATTTTTAAAAAAAGAAAATTTTTTAGGAAAATTCAAAAAACACGTTAAAATTAAAATTAACGTTTTTCAAAAAGCATGCACTTTAAATCAGTTAAACTTTTTGAGCATATGAATAACACTAAAATAAAATATATTGTAGGAGGAAAATGATGCAATTCAATTCTGGTGGTCGTGATGTTAATTTTACTGTTCATTTTTTTTTAAAGTTAAGTAGTCAAATTTTTGGCATTGTATCTCGCTTAATTTAAATGCAATCGACTTTTTGCACTCATTTTAAAGGTCTTTTCAAGCACTACAAAAATTGTTATTAGCATTATACTCCTAAAGTCGATTATTTTTCCGTTATTTCAAGTTGAATGCACCGATTCGAACACTCACAAAAAAAAGTTTCCTTTCGTCAACCATATCTCCCTTTATATTGCACTTAGCATATTTCTAAAAAAACGAATCTCTTTGTTTTTTTATAAGCTACAATTATGTCCCTTACGCTTTTTTTCATTAGACGCATCATTTTCGAGTTATTCGTAAAAAACCGTTGAAAAAAGTGTTATTTTTTAATGAAAATGGCGAGTTTTCAATCACAAATAACTTAAAAAGTATAGAGTTTTCGAAAAACTTCATACAACATTTTCTGCTTAGAATTAGGTTCTCTATCGGGTCCCGGGATTATTTTGGCCATAAAAATTTCAGCCCCCGAGAAGAGGTGGCATCCACCCCCAGGGTAAAAGCGCAAGTTGGCACCATGTCGCTTTTGATATCTGAGGCATACACTAACTTTTCCCATTTTCACGCAAATCGATGACGGTTGAAAGATTTCGGAAGCAAAAGCCTTCATTGACTGTACTACATATGATTCTATATCAAATTCGGTGGTTACTATTTTACCTTTTGCCAACCCCTCTAGAGGACAACCACCCCCAAGTAAAAAGCGGCAATTTTTAAAGGGTAAACTTTTTTGTACTCCGTGTTATAGAAACTCAGTGCAAGAGAAATTATGAAAATCCATTCATTATAACTGGATTCCGTCATTTATTACTTTTTGTATCTAATTGCACTCGACTAATATAAATTAATTATAATGTCAGAGATTATGTACATTTTATGATATGAAACAATTTATGTAAATCTTTGATCGTGAAAAACTGCCGAAAACTAAAAAAATATGTACGTTACAAGAAGATTACAGGAAACCAAAATTTTAAAGATTGTATAAATCTACACGTATAAATTTTTCCAGATTTTTAAACTTCATGGTTTACGAGATTTTCCATTTTCCGGTAAGGGTGTTTTTTTCGAGTTTTTCTGGAAGAACTTGGACAGAGTGCACTTTAAGAAAAAGTCGTATAAGGGAAAAAGTCTTATATTTAAATAATACATCCACCAGAATTTTTTGAATTTTCTTTCGTCACTTTTTATTCCCCTCCACCATTTTGGAAAAATTCAAAAATCTATATCTCGGAAAACTCCTTTTTTTTTGAAAAGTGGTTATTTTTCATCAAATTGTCTAGGAATAGATTTTGTTTTTTTAATTTACCTCAATTTTGCTAGTTATCAAATTACCAAGAAAATCATTGTCTATACAACTGCGGGACAATAGCGGCAATTTTTTTTTTTAAATTTGATGTAGACATCAAAACGAAAAGAATCCACAAAGTTTCGTGAAAATTAATTCATTTTGTAAACATTTTCAAGTTTAGGCCGATTTCGTCTAATTTGCCTACACTAATAGCCCGATGATTATAAGTGCATTTCTGAATTATGAGTAAAGTAAATGTTAATTAGTGGTGAACTATGTTACTTATGATAACCAAAATTGTAATTATAAATAACGTAATGTAAATTATAGGCGCCAATAATAACGAATATTGTTATTAAATTGATGAATTCCAACAACATAATTATTGGCAGACCGTGTACAATCTCTACTTAATAGACTTTGGCATAAATAGGAAGCTTGATATAAACTAGTTTATTTCAGAGAAAAGAACGAATTTCAGCATTTCAGATTAACTAATAATACACAAATTATAAACAGAAATGCAAACTTATTTTAAATTATGTTATATGAAAAAGAAAAATACTAGGTTTGGCCTTTCTAATTAAAGCACAGAATGTAATTAAATTAAACTTGTCGGCTTACATTTACAAAGGGCTATACGATATTTACTATTTCAGACAAAAATTTCTAGAAGTTGTAAACAAATTTTAAAAAATCATACTTACTGAATGATAAAATGCACCTTATGCTCACCCGGGTCCATCATTGCGGCAACCCTCCGACCATACACCTCGTCATCCCACATTTTGTTGAACCCCGGGGGTGGATTCCTCGCCACAGATGAATGAAAACGCGAAATAAACATAGGAAAATAAAAAGTTAGGGAAATCCATAGGTACCACAAACGTTCTCTCCGGGTTAGAAATCCCCCACAACATCCCAGATAAACTCAGCTAAACTACTGAAAAAAAAAACAAGTGTTTAGACTTTACGAAGAAAAGCGGCACACAAAATTACAACGCGGCTTTTGCACTTAGGTATATCAATTATCTCCCACAACTATCAGAAACTACTTTACATATTGATAATAATTAACAATAGTAAACCCAGTAACACAAACAATTTAAAAATTTATATTTAAAGCACTTAGCATGCTCTACATATGAGGTGTGCAAATTTGTACAACAGAAATTATTCACTACAGTCACTTACTTAGCGGTTTGCCAGACATGTTGCTACTAAAGTTTGAAACCTTCCACAAAAGCTATATATATTTCGAAACATGTATAATTACAAAACAAAACTAAAAAGGGGATAATACATTGTTGCAGCGCCATATGCACTGCATATGTTATGAGAATTGGATATCAAATGTATCCAGCGTTCTAGTTATATATGTATCACTATTGCAGCTGTCTGATGACGATATCTTTTACTGCTTCTGTAACATATTAAGTTTTATTCTTTTTTGGAGAAGCTAAATTGCATTCAGAGACGTACGAAATTAGCGAAATTATCATAAAATAAAAGAAAAGTCTAAATAAAATGTCCACAAAAACATTATATACCCTTCTTCCATTTTCGTAAATGAATGTCAGTTAAAATCCATATTCATTTACAAAATTACCTATACACATTCAAATACTGCGCTGGCTGTGGAGATATACAAACTTAACTATCTGTTCCTTTTAATACACAGTTTGTATAACATGTCAGGGCATTAAGATAAAATTGTTAATATTAATTTAAAAGTACATATCGCTAGATAATTTTAAGGTGCCGATAGATTGTAAAAACTAGTGAAATGGAGGAAATGCCTGTAATAAAGTGATAAATTGAAAATATTAGGTGTATCTGAGTAATATGTCTATTTGCTAAAACGTTAGAGTAATATTCGCCTGTTGTATAGTAGTTTACAGTGGTTTTAAGGTCTTAGAAGTGAGAATTTTATATTATTAGATAATTTTTTTTCAATTATAATACCCCATCGCTACTTTCATTATTTCAATTTATAATATCAAATAACGTCGACGGCATTGTAATTCAGAACGGAAAATTAACAGTAAAATATTACAAAATTACCCCCATCATAACAGCGTGTGGTTGGCAGGCGGTTTTTGAAAAATAAAAATCACAGTCCCTGTTTCGTTTTAAATTATTTTTGAACGCTATGTTTAATGATTGGCTACAGATTTATCTACATGATTTAATAGGTTTTATTTATATCATTATAATATTTAATGAAAACAAAATAATTTATTAGGGAGCTTTATTATTAATATTTTAAGAAAAATAATGGGATTTTGTAAACACATCTGTTATAGTTAAACAGATAATAGATAATTATTAGAATTCCGTTTTAAGTTACAAATTAATTTTGCTTATAATAATACTTTACAATTTATATTATTGAATAGGGTGGTCAACAAACTAAAAATACCGTATCACTGTGTTTGACATACAGATATAAAACCCCTTTTAGCACTTAAAATTTTTCGGCATAAATAGTTATAGCCTGCTGTTTTCGTAATTTTTCATCCCTTTATGAAATTTTCGTGATATTTTAAAGGGGGATTCCCATTAAACGAGCTGATAAATCGCATTTTTGTGAGTTATTATTGGGAAAACTATTAGATAAATCAGTTTCAAACTTTGGAGATATATTTATTATACATGAAAGTAACTACATACAAATTTTTATGTCATTATAATGAAAATTTCACACATCACTTTTTTAGGCAATAAGAAGTTTGTTCTTGGTTTTGTTACCATAGCAACCCAAAAAATGTTCGGAAAATTTTATCCTCCCTGATAGTTCAGTAATTCTACGGAAAAATGCAATATCGATGCTACGCGAAAACAATGGTCGTGTAGAGGAAAAAATTCTAAGAAAGGTAGCGTTTTTTTTTCGCTCTACCTGATGTAGAACATAACCTAAAAAATTGGACAAAGTCGAAAAAACGGTTTATTACAATTTAAGAAAAAACGAAACATCCTACAAATAAAAGTTAAACAAGAAAGTTATAGGCCATGAAAAAACCTATCGAATGCGACAAACAGAATAAACATTCGTTATTTATTTTCCGAGATAACCTAAGAATACCGTCAAAAAATTGTTTTTATTGTTTTTGCTGTTTATTACAATTTTGACTTAAATTGCTCCTTGTTCGGTGAAAATATTGCCTCTGTTAAGTTGAAAAAGTGCGTTTTTAAAAAATTCCAGAAAATTTGAAAAAACGCGATTTATAGAGCTATTACGAAAAAAATACTTCTTCGTAAATCGGCCATTACCCACGATTGGGATGGTCTAAAGGATGAAACCTGGGCTTAAATTCTTAATTGTTTGGATTAACCCAGCTATTATTTGTCAAATTTTGTCATGAAGCTTGTAGAACACCATGTATAGTGCTTTTCTACTGTACTATTTTATATCATATTTAGATGTATTTGATAATTTTATTTACATAATTTTAAATATATTTTTCCATACGATCGAATTAAGCTACTCCATGTTTTATTGGGTAATTTTTTACCCAATTTTTAACGGTAATTTGAAAGTGATGGTGTTCTGTAAGAAATAACGCAAGTTTTGCAAACTAAGTGACATACTATATGGCAGTGTCGGCATGTATCATAAAAGACCATTAAGTTTAGGAGTGTTTATGTTTATAGTTTGGTTTCGAGATGCTGCTTGACGTTGAGTAAACGGTACGGTTACAAGGTCGGCGCAGCTCTCGATACGTTTTTCGTAAGATGGATCCAATATCATGCGCCCAGTAGTATTTTCAATGCTGAAAAAAAAATACAAGACAATAGTAGAGTTTCAATTCATATAAACATACACAGTATATGAAACGAAGCAGAAACATGTTTTTTGTGCACGTTGTACTGGAATGTTTGCTCTAACTGATTTCTCCTCCATTCGTCTTTCTCTCTCTCTCTCTCTATCTCCTATCTCTCCCTTTGTAAGGTGGCACGTACAATTCAAGATGGAGGAAGTAGCGGTACATTTCGAAAATTTTGACTCACGTCTGCCCTCCACCGAAACAAGCGTAACATTTTTCTCAAAACTCAGTTATTTATGTAGCATTTTTAGCGTTGTGAGGATAATAAAAAACGAATTATTTTGAATCAAAATTGTGGTAGGATGCTCATTTTTCTTTGAATGTGTCAAAAGTGTATACTATCGATTACTGTATGCTGAATTTATAATTGCTCAATTCAAACAGATACTTCGCAAAAACATAACCAAAAAACGTAACGATATTAATTCGCTTTTTTGCAGGTTACAAAGTGGTTAAAAATAATCATATCTTAAATTATATGATAGTACTATCTCTTATGAAAAATTTAAGCACAGGTTTGATTCTCTAGGCCATCCCAATCGTGGGCAATGGCCGATTTACAAAATGGTATTTGTTCGTAATCGCTCTAAAAATTTATAAATTTAAAAATTTATAATTTTCTGAAAATTTTTCAAAAATACTCCTATTCTACTCAACAGAGGCAACATTTTCAACGAACAAGGAGCAGTTTAAATCAAAATTGTAATAAACACAGAAAAACAATAAAAACCGACCTTTTACGGTATTTTAGGTTATCTTGGAAAATAAATAACGAATTTTTATTCTGTTAGACACATTTGATAGGTTTTTTGATGACCTACAACTTTCTAGTTTCACTTTTATTTGTAGGATGCTTTGTTTCTTCTTAAATTGTAATAGACCGTTCTTTCGACTTTGCCTAATTTTTTAGGTTATGTTCTACATCAGCTTGAGCGGTGCGGAAACGTTACCTTTCTTAGAATTTTTACTTCTACACGATCCTATTTTTTATTTCCGGGTAGCATCGTTTTGCATTTTTCCATAAAAATACTGGATTATAAGCAAAATTAATAATTGGAAATTTTTCTGTCAAATTTGACATTTGCTTTGACATAAAAATACACATTTAGGTGTGAAATTTTCTTACCGAATATCCCACGAGCTTAAATTAATGTGCGGAAATTTTTCATCGTTCATGAATATTTTAAGAAAATAAATTTTCAAAATATTCATGACCTCAAAAAAATTTCCGGAAATAGTTTAAGGGATATTATAAGCTAGTCCATTGAAATGTTACAAAATTATAACCGAACCGTGCATTTTGGACAGGACAAGATTTATTTTTGATGTGTAGAGGGGGGTCAGTGTGACTATACAACTCGATTTTCGGGGTTGAGAGCCCCCCCCTATTTCGCTGCCATCTTGGAAAAGGGGGTGTAAGCAGTTTTTTCGCGATAATTTGAGAATCGTTAGTCTCACAAAAAAGTTTCTGGGATTTTTTTGTGGAGAATTGAATTGTCCACATCTTTTGTTCCAACCTTTTTTTCTCGGTACGTACCTTTCGCTGCTAATGAGCTTCGAAAAAATTAATATCCGGTGTTCCAAACATTTTTTGCCGCAAAACAATGGACTAAATAATAAGAAAACATTTCCAGGGGTGAGTTCTTTTAGAGCAATTTTTTTCCCAAAATGACTTTTTTGGCCCAAAAAATTCTGGAAAAATTCTGACGTACTCCTTGTAAAAAAATAAACAACTCTTGTCTCTGGCAATTTTTTCATAAAGTCCATTGTTTGACGGTAAAAAATGTTTGGAACAATGAAAATTCAATTTTTCGAAACTCATTAGCTGCGAAAGGTGCGTGCTGGGAAAAACAGATTGAAACGAAAGATGTGGACAATTGAATTCTCTACAAAGAAATGTCCCAGAAATTTTTTTGTGAGGCGATTCTCAATATATCGCGAGAAAACTGCTTAAACCCCCTTTTCCAAGATTGCGGCCAAATTGGGGGGATTTCAACCCCGAAAATCGAGTTTTGTACTCATACTAACCCCCTCTACCCATCCAAAAAAAGTCTTGTCCTGTCCAAAATGCAAGGTCAATCTAACATTTCAATGGATTAAGTGAAAATGGTGGCTTTGGTGCCCCTTGAAGTGAAACTCCTCCCAAAATTTCTCGGTTGCTGGCTGGCACAATTCCTTCTCCCTCCAGATCGTCTAGAACAAAAAAATCGAATTTCTTTTGATTTCTTGTGAATATGGGTACGGCATGAACTGTGGAGAATTTCATTTTCAAAAAATGGAGACACTGACACATATGAAAAAAAAATTAATTTTTTACTTAAAATATCGTTACATTTTTTATGTTAATGGAAAAAGTTTTGCATGTATTTTATTTTCCGTAGTTTATGAGAAAGACAGTTGTGTTCTCGATATATGTTTCAAATTTCAGGGCAATCGGCTTAATAGTTCTTGCGATATGACATCGGATGTGATATCCCAAGAACTATTACGTCGAACGTGATATCTCAAGAACTATTAAGCCGATTGCTTTTTTTCATACGCCACAGTGTTCTCATTTTTTAAGAAAAGACGTTCTCCGTAGTTCATGCCATACCTGTGTTCACATGAAGTAAAAAGAGTCTTGATTTTTTTGTTTCAGACGATCTGGAGAGAAGGAACTGTGTCAGACCAGTAACCGAGAAATTTTGGGAGGCACGTCACTTCAAGGGGCACCAAAGCCACAATTTTCATTATAATCACATAAATTTGAATGTAGTTGCTTTAATGTATAATAAACATATATACAAAGTTTTAAAATGATTTGTCTAATAGTTTTCCCAATAAAAATTACCAAAGAAGCCCGATTTACCAGCTCGATTAATAGGAATCCCCCTTAAGAAACCTCTTTAAACTCTGAACTATGGGCTGCAAATATTCCGTTAGTAGAAGTTGAAAACACTATTCAATATTTTCTACACAAACACTATCCACCTCCTCATTCATAGCTGACATTTTTGTTGTTAAAACAATAATTGCTTCTAGTTTTCTAAACACATTTTCTATATGTTTTATTTTTTGTTTCTATTTATCACATTTTTTGTAAAGTTCCTTCGTTTTTTTGTTTTCTTGCGAAGGCTTTTACTACTTTTCGCAATAATCTGTTCATTCTCATCTATAAATGAATAACAACTCTCGCTTTCCTGTCGTCTACTTTTAATGATAAAATTTATGCAAGTGACGAGGATCTAATCATGGGTGATCCACTGAACCCACTTCACTCCAAAATATTTATGAATTTATTAGAAAACCAAATACATAAGAACCAAAAAGGTAATAAATTTATGTATTGGTATACATAAGTTGATATTTTAAAATGAGACCGGACGTAATTTTAGAACCAGATGCATCGATCATGATAGGTCCTTCAGACTACAAAAAACAGATTCTGCTTTTTTAAATCACATATTAGAGAGTGGACATAACTTCCCAGATATTAATAATATGGAAATCCTACACTATGGTAGTAAAGGTTTGAAACTTAATTTGTTAGAAGCATTGGAAATATACAAATACAATAATAAGGATGATATAATTTTATTAAATGATCAATTAGATATTATGTATTCGCCTCTTTTTACTGCTACCAAAACGTAATTAATATTTCTGAGAAACCCCACCCTTAGATAGTTAGGATATCATAAACTACCTATATACTTTCATAATTCTCTAATATGTTTAATTCTAGAAAGATATTTAAATAGGGACCAAATCTTTGTATTTCATTCTTAGTTGAATCATCGTTTGAAAATGACCTAAAGGGTTGAAACTGTAGTCACGTTTTGTGCATATATAGTGGTAAAAAACATAGTAGGTAGTGTTTTACTCAATTTTCGTTACGATTTTTCAATTTTTCATAAAGGATCTCTCACTGATATAACAATACATAATACCTCAGCGCATCCTCATTAACAAAGAATAGTAGCTTACAACAGCATAGGCTCTAAACTAGTTTTCTTATCAGAAGAAACATTTATTAAAGAATTACAAATTATAAAATTAATTGCATTTAATAATGGTTACAACCCCGAATTAACACACAAAATTACTGCAAGAAAATCATTTAATGAAGTTATTAAAGGAGTATATCCAACAACAAAAGACAAAATAACAATTTCAGTATGTTTACTGACATTGGCTATCCAACAGAAGCAGCGTCCTCCTTTTTAAAGAAAACGTAATATTAATGCAGAATTTAAAACTACTAACATATTAGGAAAACATGTAAAAAATGCAAAACATAGAATGTCAACGGTAAATAAATTAGTTGTCTCTAAGTTGCGATACTTGTCTTAAGGTGTATATTGGACAAACAAGAAGAAATTACAACATGTTTGTATCATCCAGAAATAAATTTGTCACTTTCATATGGGTCAAAGCGCACAAGGGAATGACAAATCCATTCTACTTACCAAGGAAACGGCCAATATGGACGTACTCACAGGAGTGGCGAAAGTATTCTACGAGGACTTGATAACTGTATTAAAGAAGCGGATGTGTGAAAAATGGCAAACTCACTGGACTAATATTCTTACAACAAAAATATACAAATATGGTTTGATTTATCTTAATGTAAGAAAACAACCCTTGTACAAAACAATTAAACTATCCAGGGCGGCCTATGTTTCCTCAGATAGAATAGCTTTTGACCATGGTAATTTTAAACATCTTTACAAAATTCACCTTGCAGATTTCCACTATGCACATGTGACAATATGTCGATATGTGATTTGAATCACACATTCTTTGAGTGTGGAAATCATACCATAGAAATTATTCGATTTCTTATGAATATTGCAAACTTATCTTTAATGCTCCCAACAAATATACCAAATATGGTAGCTCTAATTAATAAAGACCCGCCATTAGGTAACATTGTATTGGGCGTCCTATATTTGATTAGCAGTGATCGGAATTTGGGTTTAATTCCAGTGGCGCACATATATGAAATTTTACATCAAAATATTAAATGTAAGTTTGTTCTCTCTTACAAAATTAAATGTAATAAGAACCCACCTTATGAGTTTATGATGTACTGTAGCATAATAAATGTATGTACACATATTTCACACATAAATTGTTATGAATACGCACAGCACTTTCAAGTTTAAAATTTTGTACTTTTTGAGTTTTCATAGTTTCAAAGTATACATTAAGAATTTTTTCAAATGTTCTCGTGAGAGACAATTACATTTTACAGTAAATATCCATTGTAAGATCGAAATTGGTTTTTCGCATTCCACAGAAGTGAGAGAAACATATCTTAAGATATTCATAGGCACTTGATCAAGAGAGGCATCTGGTTGTTACAATTTTTTTGCTAATGGCAAATACGACCGCCAAGTCTGAATCCCTTTGTAAAACAGCAACCCACTTTTTTATATGACCTCACCAGTTGCACCCGGAATTCATTAATTGTTTTTCGAACAGTATCTACTTGGTTAAATGTCTCTTCCAATGAAACAGTCTCGTACTTTTTCGAATACGCGGCATAACGCGTGCACTAAACAAGTAACACGTAACACTTGAGGGTATTTCTTTTTTATTTTTTATTTTTTAGCACTTAACATATGCGACACTGAATCACTAGTAAAAACAACAAATTTATTTAAATTTCGTTAAGCCAAGTTTTGCCAAAGCCATTTTAAAGTGTTTTCAAAAAATAAACATTGACTCGCCATTAACTGTTTCTAAAACCGTGGAAGCTACTAAATGGCACTCCCAGGACCATCAACATGTAATTTTGTAACTAATAAATATTATTTAATATTATTTCCTAAAAAGTCTGCCGATTCGTCTATTGTAACCCAAAACCAGTCATTTTGAAGATCGCTCCGGATGCCTTCCAGTTTGTCTTCATATAATTCACTGAGAATTTTTTTACGAAGCAGGCTTTCACTTGGAACATGTTACTGAACGCAATATATTTGTTCAGAAAATATGTAAAAATTATTTAATACACTCCATGGAAGATTTAAACATATTAACAAAATAGACAAATAAAAATAAAACTCGTCCTTTGAAACTCTTTTTTCCTTTTTTGTATTACACTCGAATAAAATTTTTCTGTGTACACGTTATTGTGACATCACAAATATTACAAATTATTTTTTCGCCATCAAAATATAGTTCTTTATAAGGCTTAACCCATTTCTCGACAGTACTTCGGACTAAAACGCAGCATATTAACTATAACGCTATGCGCTGACTAGAGACTTTTTGTTTTCGTGACATTTTGTCATCGTGATGCGGTGTCACTTGATGTCACCATATCTGTTCTCATTGGCGTCAAATTGTCATTGTAAACGCTAGTATAAGTGATGAATTTCGAAGATATCCCAATAGTTTGCGCTCTTGAAATACGTCGGAAAAAATGAAACGTAAAAAATGACACTGTGTCACGTCACCCTTTTGTCACCGACATCCGAAACTTTCTGTCCCGTGATGTCTCTTCACACCGCAGTGCGGGCGTTACCATGGAAGTGCGCTCACTAGGCAACTTTTTGTCACGTACTACATATGTGAATTTTTGGTGTATTTAAAATAACTAGGTTATTTTTGTCAATGATGGCTTCAACAATACAGCAAGAAGACATAGATGATGAAATACTGATTGAAAGTCCTTATAGACATTCGAAAATAATTGAAAATTTTTATATTGTGTTGACGCCGCATCACGATGACAAAATGTCACGGAGACAAAAAGTCTCTAGTCAGCGCCTAGCCTAAGGCTACGCGCTGACTAGAGACTTTTTGTTTCCGTGACATTTTGTCATCGTGATGCGGTGTCACTTGATGTCACCATATCTGTGCTCATTGGCGTCAAATTGTCATTGTAAACGCTAGTATAAGTGATGAATTTCGAAGATATCCCAATAGTTTGCGCTCTTGAAATACGTCGGAAAAAAATGAAACGTAAAAAACGACACTGTGTCACATCACCCTCTTGTCACCGACATCCGATACTTTTTGTCCCGTGATGTTTCGTCACCGCAGTGCGGGCGTTATCATGGAAGTGCGCTGCTCAGCAGGCATCTTTTTGTCACGTACTACATGTGAATTTTTGATATATTGAAAATAACCAGGTTATTTTTGTGAATGCTGGCTTCAACAATACTACAAGAAGACATAGATAATGAAATACTGATTGAAAATCCTTATAGACATTCGAAAATAATTAAAAAAGTGTACGCGATGACAAAATGTCACGGAGACAAAAAGTTTTTAGTCAGCGCCTAACCTAAGTCGTTCTTTCAGTAAAACATAAGTCTAGACAAAAGAGATGAACCCCGAGTGAGCCATTTTGGTTGATGGAAATAGGGTCTAATTTGATTAAACGTTTACGGTGTTTTTAAGAAACAAGTTGATTTCTTCGTTAACAAATAAAAAAATTTCGATGAAATTTTTATGGTAAGTTGAGACCTATAAGAGACATACTTTCTGAAAGTTGCAAGGATACAACAGCCTTTTTCACGAAGTGAAAAATGCTTTAAAATTTTGAAAATTTTGACAGTGTTTTGCCAATATTTAAAAAATAATTAACGAATTTGGATCAATAAAGTCTTAAACTAACCCTTTTTTGATTATGTACGCACCAGAAAAAATCGGATACCTCTATTGACAATAGTCTTGAAGCCACTTTTAAAAGACCCCACTTTTCATGATTTTTGCTTATTTAAACGTCAATTTAACAATGTTCCCACTATTTAAAATGGGATCAAATTTAAGGCTATGTTCCTTACTACTAACTACCCATTACACCATGTGGTTTTCTGAATCGAATTAGGTCTAATTTTCGTTTAATTTTGTCTAATTCCACTGGCCTAAATGCTAATCATCTAATGCATAAAAGGTCACGTGTTCAACGATGATTTCAAAATATTACATAATGAGAAAAAAAAGTTAAAACCCTATTTATTAGAATTCCTAGAAATAAATAAACTTAATTCATCTACTATTAAATGATCAAATTGAAACTAACTCATGCACCTACTAAATTTATTTCTTTAAAGTTATTAACATTATATTCAATAAATTACCTGTCGTTAATATGTACTTTTGCTTAGACGCTTAGTAATTAAGACTAGGATTGGAGCCAAATTGCATAAAGGGATGTATTTTATACATCGTCAAATTAGTATAGTAATAATCAGCATCCGAAGAAGCCACTGTGCGGCGAAACAATTGTTATGTTGACAAAATAAAGGGAAAATCAATACTAATATGGTTAATTAATTGATCATTTATTTGAAATGCAATTGTTTCCTGTTTCCGCGGCACACTAGTTAAAATAATGACCAAAATTAGAAATAAATTAACACAGAACAACTAAAAAAAACAAAAGCACGAATTTTGCACTAGATATCAACGCATGGGCTAAACATTTGATTTTGAACCACTTTTTAAAACAACTTTTTTCGACATTTCTAACGCGAAGAGAGATATCGAGATTTCGTTTTCTTCAAACGGTAGTAATAGACCAATTTTGAACGCTTTGCTTAAGCTAAATACCTTAAAGCATGCTGTTTGTAAAGTTATGTTTTTGTGTCAGGAGTTGTTGATTTACCTAAAAATAACGAAATTGTGTGTTGGTGTATTCGTATTATCTTCCGATAATCTGTATGATACTATACATAAATATAATAACATGCAATTTATTATTGTTGTCAATTTTAAATCTGTTTCAATTCGAATATTTTTATAATGAACGCATGAATTTATTATTAATTAGGACAGAATTAACACCGTCTTATTGGTAGTTATGATTGAGCATTAGAGCAGTCATTTTGATTAAACTCTCGAAATAGAGTCACTATTAGTTTTATTAATATCAATTGCTATTTGCAATGCAAAAAAGCACAGTCTACTAAAGTCATAAACCCTCATCTAAAAGCCACTAGAGGAATATTTCTGTAAGGGCAGTGGTAAATATTGGCATAATTACTGTATACGGTTTATCATTGCGAATATTTTGTTATTTGCCGGTAATAATTTTCTTCAATCTCATACCTAAAAAAACTGTAAAAGTAAGTACTGAGTAATTTAAGTTCTTAGGAAACTTTTTAAAGTTGCTAAAATTGAATAAGAAAGTTAAATGAACAAGACATCCCCTTCACATTTACTTTTTTCATTAACGACCAAATTGATCATTACTTGACAGTCTAAACGAGCCTCCAAACATTTAATACTAAATACACAAATTACATTTTTAGACAGGTAGAGAATTATTTGTATATTTACAAATTCTTTTACTTAAACAATCATTTGACTTGCTCTCAGAACACGATTCTAAACAATTTACACACATAAGTAGTGTGAAAATTTACTTCTTGCAGTTCTATTCTGAAAACAATTTTGTGATTGTAATTATTAATAGCATACTTTCTCTCCTCAAAGATATACTTCTATTTCACTGATTTTAGACAGCATTTAAAGAAACTTTTTTTTTTGTTTATTAGACATAGCTACTTTTGTTATAATTCTCGACTGGGGGGGATATTTTTTATTAATTATAAATATTAATAGTACAATTTTCAAATTTATTAATGTGAATAGATAGGATGTACTGGACTTCGTATACAGAAATGCTACCAACCAATAACATCTAAAGAGAATTATCCATCCAAATTATCAGAATTTAACATATTTCCAAATTTCATTAGAAGATGGCAAGAAAGTGTGCAAAACGTTGAAAAATTTAGTGTTTACTTCGCTTGCCGTATTTATCCAGTTCACTACACTTACTCGACTACATTTAGGACTCGCGACAAAATACTTTTTGCAACTTTTTACACAAGGGAAATTATTACGTTTGTTCTTGTTAGTCGAGAATCAGGAGTCGCAAATTCGATCATAGGGGGTGAACTCGAAGATACAGTTTTGAAAAAATAGGTACCTCATCTGGAATAATCTTGTGGATCTTAATGTGGGGCCGCCATTCTGTCCGCGATTGCAAAAATGCGTAAAAAAAATCTGACGTTTTTTGTACTACTGAAAATCGATTAATTTTATGTTTCACCGCGTTTCCGGACTTACTTTTTAATATTGATTAATGATTTTGATACTAATCGAAAGCTTATTTTTTCTAGATTCAAATGTTACCAAACTATTCATAAAATTGTTAACAAATGCTGCAGAATTTGTTTAAACATAGAGTCCCCGAAGAGCCTAGTGTAATGGAACATATTCTTTATAGGATTTTGCAAACAGCAAAAAAAAGAAAAACTATCTGAGAACTAAAAGAAAAACTATATGTAAAAAATATTAATGAAATCTTTGCATTCTTTCGATAACCTGACTTCTGGTTATGCTAGCAAATCAAAAGCCTAAAATAAATTTGCAAAGATTTCATTAATATTTTTTACATAATGTAGTTTTTCTTTTAGTTCTCTTACATAGTTTTTTTCCGCTGTTTGCAAAATCCTATAAAGAATATGTTTCATTACTATAAGCAAACAAATAATAAATAATTCATTTTTAAACATGCATAGAGTACGTAGGCTCCAATACTAGTTAGCTAATAGGTGAAGATTTGTTGTTTTTTATCAGTCAATGTCAAATACAAATATTTCATACTTATTCATGGATATTACCTTGGTTTTGCATGAAACATCGTTTTGAGCGGCTTTGTGCCTTTCTGATGAACTCAGAATAATGGCGAGAAACGTTTCAAAGGCTAAGTATTTCCAAGAAACTGAACGAGAGATTTGATGAAAATGTAATCCATTAGAATTAAAAAACTCTTAAAACAAGGTAGGTAAATAAATCCATTTTAGGCCTTTTTTCTCATTTTTATCTGAATCTTCATACCGTAGGGGGTCATGTAGATACTAGTTTAATCTGCTTAGCCGTAGGGGACCATGTTGGATGCTAGTGTTATAATGAGAATGTCAAATAACAAATTGGACAAATTTATTTTAGGATTTTGATTTGCTTGCATAACCAGAAGTCAGGTTATCGAAAGAAAGCAAAGATTTCATTAATATTTTTTACATAGAGTTTTTCTTTTGGTTCTAATAAATAGTTTTTTTCCGCTGTTTGTAAAATCCTATAAAGAATATGTTTCATTACTATAAGCAAACAAATAATAATTAATTCACTTTTAAGCAAGCCTAGCGTAAATTCAGTATTAAAACATTCTTGAAACTGTTACATATAGATGCATACTTCTACGATATGAAATATGCAAAAAAGTATGGAGCAATTTTTTGTGAAAGAATTATTTACATTGCTTTAATGTTGTAAAATATAGGATTGGTTTAGCACGGAACTGCATTGTTTTTCGCTGAATTATTGTAATACATATCATATCTCGCTTGCTGTCACTTTGACGGCCTGCATCTAGCGTCCGAAGCGGCGTAAGATATTCATGCCTCACATTATCGGATTAGAACTTTAATTAGCAATCGATGTAGTCCAAGAAAAGTGGGGTCATTTTTGTCTAGAACAAGTTAGAGTGCTAAAAGTGAAAAGGTATCGAAGTCGAGAAAATTTGGATACAAATTTATGGGAAACCGTCCAAATGCCAGCAAAATCTGAAAAAATTCAAAGAGACAGACGTAGGAAAGCGAGAGAAATCGGATGACGGTTTCGTATCTGTTTCCGTTCGCCAGATAGGGCCTTTAGTAGGACGAAAAACAAACCGATTTTCACCTTTCAGCCATTTTGAGAGCTCACTGCTCGGAAATGGAAGCAGTTACGAGGCTGCGGTTTGCGTCACTTATATTTTTGCGAGCCTCGGCTCGGGCAGTAGGGCCCTCGAATCGGAGCCGTGTCGCTAGAAAACCTTTTGCTTTCATTACCTACAACATACTGTATGCAATGGTATGCATTTTAAAAACGTTCAGAGATACGTGCTTTGTTTTGCACAGTTTGCAATAACTTTTAATAACGTTCTGCACTACAAAACTGCATGCCAATCAATAAATCATCATTTGGTACTGCAAATTTGTCACAAAATTTATTGACATGCATTTTAAAAGCGTTCAGGGATACCTAATTTTTTTGTATTTTTAGGAATAACTTTTAATAACGCTTTGTACTAGAAAACTGCATGCCAATCGGTAAATCTCGTTTGGTAGTGCAAATTATTCATAAAACTGATTAACTTACGTTTTAAAGTCGTTCGGAAAGACCTGTTTTTTTGCATTTTTAGGAATACCTTTTAATAACGTTCTGCATTATAAAACTATATGCCAATCGGTAAATCGTCGTTTGGTAGTGCAAAGTATTTATAAAACTGATTAACGTACGTTTTATAGTCGTTCGGAGATACCTGATTTTTTTCTTGGGATTTTTAGGAATAACTTTTAATAACGTTCTGCATTATAAAACTGCTAGTACAGGCAAATTAGCCATTTAGAGTAACAGAAATTAATAAATGGATCATCTCTGGGATTTAAGTAGGTAATAACCTGGGGAATGAGATGATGCATTCTTTGCATTTCTAAGTTCCAGGAAAATTCAAAAAAAATTTGAAAAACTTTTTGATTTTCGGTTTTCTTTTACTCTAGCGGCCAAAATATTGAAAATAGAGAAAAAAGTTCCCAACAAAAGTTGTAGCTCGCCTCTTTCTCTACAAGAAAGCTCCTTACCAATTTTTGTCTTACTTAAGGCGTTTTAAGGCGTTTAGAAGATAAATTGGGTTTTCCACTTATAGTTTTAAGCCGCTTGCGCGAAATATTAGAATTCTCCGGGAGTTTCGTACGACCGGGATCAGCGATCGATAATTCTTACTATTCAGAGCCACTAAAAAAATGAAAATAACATAAAATGTAGAGAAAAGTCTCAGCTTTAAAGCAGAACTAATCACAAAATTTATACAAAATTTTATCATAGAGAAAAAGTGTCAGAAGTTGGCTTAGGAAACTTTGTACAGTTGATCCACTGATTTATTCATATCTTTGCTGGGAGTCGTTAGAACGATAATTCATTTTGCTTATATATTCTTATATAATGATGTATTAATCAAATTAACATTTTATTGCAATTACTTTTGTTGGAAAAATATGCCTTGCGATCAAAGTAGAGGGTATATTTCTCATCGATCAATCACCTCCAAGTTTTGCAGTTGAATTCGCTATATCTTAATTAATAATAATATCACAGTGTTAGTTTTTGGATTATAGGTACAATAAAACATATTCTGTCGAATGACTTAAGAGTTTTTTAAATGCATGCAGTACTTTTTGAATTTGTCTCCATTATTCCTACGCGTTCAGAAAATGCATAATCATACAGTAAAACATACACAACTTATTTGTTTCTTAACATTCTTCAATTAAATTTTCACAAAATATAGGCTAAAGTGCGTGAAATCGAATCCGTGTAGTGGAAAAGCACCCATTGTTACGGGAGAAATAGACAGAATGCATAAAACTCAAATATATGAATAAATCAACTGTATAAAGTTTACTAAGCCATCTTCTAACAAGTTTTTCTCTATGATAAAATTGTTTATGAATTTTGTGATTAGTTCCACATTAAAGCTGAGACTTTTCTCTACATTTTTTATTGTTTTCATTTTTTTAGCGGCTCTGAATAGTAATAATTATCGATCGATGTGTCTGGTCGCACGAAACTCCCAGAGAATTCTCATTTTTCGGGCATTTCTGAGCGGCTCAAAACTATAAGTGGAAAACTGGATTTATCTCCTAATCGGCTTAAGTAAGACAAAAATTTGTAAAGACCTTCTTTGTAGAGAAAGAGACGAGCTACAAATTTTGTTGAAAACTTTTTTCTGTACTTTCATTATTTTCGCCGCTAGAGCAAAAAAAAGAAAATCATAAAGATTTTCCAAATTTTTTTGAATTTTTCCGGAACTTGGAAGTGCAAAGAATGCATCATTCCATTGTAAAGGTTATTACCTACTTATATCCCGGAGATGATCCTTTTATTAATTTTTGTAAGGTTTTTACAAAATGCTGCATTCAGTGCCTGTACTATGCGTGCCAATCGGTAAATCGTCGTTTGACAGTGCAAATTTATCATAAAACATATTGGCATGCATTTTAACTTCGCTGGGAGATACCAGAACATTTTTCGATTTAACGTGAGCACTAAAATTTGTTGTGCGCCCGAAAAATGCATGCCAATACATTTCCGCTAGATTTTTTCACGGCTGTTGATTTGCCACTACTGACATTCATTTTAAAATCTTTCACGGATACCGATTTTCCATGCAAACGGAAAATCGACTTGCACACCCTTCTGCATGCGACGACTGCCTAAAATTCGCATTTCTGGTATACTCATGGTAATTACATTCATATTTATGATTGGCATGCATTTTCAAAAGGTTGCACCTGACTGGTCATGTACCGCCTGTCTATAATAGAAATATGTAATGACTTTGATAAGTACATAAATTGACGACGTGAACGAGAAGATTCGTGATTCCAACTTATTTTCTATAAAATTGAGTGTGTCTATACACAAAAAAGAGGCTATATGTAACATATTCAAAGGTGCTCGGTATTACCCATATGTGCATTGTATGTATATGCGAGCATTTTGGGCATGTCCAATATTATTTAGTTTGTTTCAGTTTGGTAACATGAATCCTAAGAGAGCTATAGACATGATGGGCAGACATAGTAATTTTGGAAAAGCTGATGATCTTTGCTTGGAAATAACTTCCGCTTTGACAGATTCCATTATTTCGAATGCGACAGCACCCGGATCTAGACCGGAGTCGGCGTCCCGCTCGCGGACTAAAATCTGTTGTTGTGGTGGTAAGTTTCAACTGTTCTTCTATCGGTTAACTATAACTTTTACTAGGCTTAAAATTTCAAGTTATAACTATATGCAGGGTGATTTTTTTCGGGCGTCTATTAGAAGTATATCTAGAAAGAAAAATGATATCGATCTGAAAATTTGGGTATAGGCCTAACGACGTAGGATCTATTTAACGAAAATATTTTCAAAATGGTGGTATTTGCGGTTATACCGGAAGTTGACCCCAACTTTGTTATTATAAATGGAATGCCCCCATTTTCAAATTTTTCAAAGATTCTGCAGTTAATTTAAAGAACATTTTGTTAAAGGTTTCCTATATCTAAAATTAATATTTCAGGAGATATTAATTTTTTTCCTAAAATTTTGACAGAAAAGTTGCATGACATAAAAATTAATACCTCAGTAACAATAATTGATAACATGTTGATTTCTCTATGAGGGTAAGACAAGGTATTGGAGTTACTCATCATGTAAGAAAATTATCAAAATATCAACTGAAAAGTTTCTAAAATTATCGACATATGTCGACCACACAAAAACATCAAAAACTCATTTTTTTTAAATGACACCATACCTAACTAAATGCAGCATTCAATAGAGAAAAAAACGCGCATCTAACTATGTATCATACTCCTATACCCAAAATGTATGGTTCTTTAGATATTTGCGATTTTCTAATTTTATCAATGAAACGAAAAAATGAAAATTGTATAATTTATTAATAATAAAAATTTTATAATGAAACATTAATTATACTGTTGAATATGTTCTCCATTAACCTCTAAACATTTTAGAATCCTATTATTTACTGAGTGTGTAGTAGCACTGCGAATTTCATTTGGGTTCAAACCTTCAAATGCTCTTTGAACTCTATCCAACAGTTCTTCTCAGTTAGTTACCGGAGTTCGATAGACCTCACTCTTTATACGGCCCCACAGGTAAAAATCCATTGGGGTCAAGTCAGGAGACTTGGCAGGCCAAATCCATGGACCCAAACGCCTTATCCACCTGTCATTTAATATTTGATCCAATTCGTTACTAACTGGTCTGGAACAATGACTTGGAGCTCTATCGAGTTGGTACCAGCATGAAAAGTATTGATTAATGGATAAATTGTCTAAAAAGTTCGTTACGACAGTTCTTAAAATTTCTAAATATCTTGGTCCATTCAAATTTTCGTAGTAAATGTGGTAACACAATTTATTGCCCATTAACAAACAAAACACATTAAAACTAAATTTATACTGAAAATTCCTGAGGATTTTGACTGTCCCAAAAATGCAAATTAGTGCGATTGAAAATAACTTCTTTTGAAAATTTTGCCTCATCAGTTCAAATAATTTTTTCTTTTTCTTCTTGCGTTTGGATTAATATCATTTCGCAAAATTCTGTTCTTCGTTGTGGATCTTCAGGATAAAGTTCTTGCACAGTGGTAAATTTAAAATTATGAAATTTATGATTCACTAAAATTTTCCGAATGGAGCTGCAGGGAATGTCCAAATCCGCTACCGCTGAACGAATCGAAAGATTGGGATTTGCATAGAAATAGACCAAGACGTTAATTTCATTATTTTCATTTGATGTTTTAGGTCTGGCTAGTGTTCTTTCTGCGTGTCGACTGCCAAATCTAACAAAATTGCTTTGCAAACTTCTAAAGTTTTGTGGATTCATTGATGGTAAATCAGGATACGTTCCATCAAATTTTCTGCATGTTCTGCTAATTATTTTGTCACACTGTCCATGAATGTTAAATAAATTCAAATTATCCGAGTGTGAGTAATTGTTTGCCATTTTCCCCACAGTAAATAAGTATAACACAAACTACGTGTAATGAAATACAATAACATAAGTTACCTGTCACATACTTTGTATTTTGTTTTGTCAACACTCAAAGCCTACTTACTCTTTAGAAGACGGCACTGTTCGAGATACTCTTCAATTTTCATTAATAATTTATAACACCGAGAATCGCAAATATCTAAAGAACCATACATTTTGGGTATAGGAATATGATATATGATTAGATGCGCATTTTTTTTTCTCTATCGAATGGTGCATTTAATTATGTATGGTGCCATTAAAAAAATGAGTTTTTGCTGTTTCTATGTAGTCGACATATGTCAATAATTTTAGAATCTTTTTAGTGGATATTTCGATAATTTTGTTACATGATGAATAACTCCAATACCTTGTCTCACCCTCATAGAAAAATCAACATGTTATCAATTATTGTTACTGAGATATAACTTTTTATGTTATACAACGTTTCTGACAAAATTTTAGGAAATAATTAATATCTCCGGAAATATTAATTTTAGGTATAGGAAACCTTTAACGAAATGTTCTTTAAAAAAATCTAAAAAAAAAATCGAAAATGGGGGCATTCCATTTAAAATAACAAAGTTGGGGTCAACTTCCAGTATAACCGGAAATGCTACCATTTTGAAAATATTTTCGTTAAATAGATCCTACCCCGTTAGGCCTATAGCCAAATTTTCAGATCGATATCATTTTTCTTTCTCGATATACTTCCAATAGACACCCAAAAAAAATCACCCTGTATATTATAGGGTGGCCCATAGCTATTATAGGTTAGATTTTTTTTAAATGTGGTCCTCTCACTCACTGTGTTCTAATACAAGAAGAAAAAAATCACACAAAATTTTGAGTGGTTAGCTCAATCCCTTACTGTGTCTCAAAAAGGGGTGAATTTTTCTATGTATTTTTTTATATGGATAAAAGACATTTTTTCGTAAATTTGCGATAGAATCGTCAAAATGTTGTGTAATAAAAATGGCACATAAGTCTCCTCTTCAAAATTGTCCAGAGAATACGAATTAATCATACTTTTTTTTAATTAAAGCCTCATACGACTCTTTTATAGGGCCCCATAGTGACCCTATAAGGGCAAAAGTAGAGTATCGCATACTCTTGACGTTTACTATCGTTTATTTGACATTCACTTTGCACAGGATGTTATTACTTAGTTACATTTTATTATTATTCTTAATATGTTAATCAAATTGTTTAAACAATAATAATTGATTTTTTATCGTACATTTTCTCGTTATTAAATACATATAGAAATTATCTTGATGGGAATTTAGTGTAGACATGCACGTTTTCCTTTCTGGGAAACTTATAATAGATTATTAAAAATAGGAATGGCCTTATACTTCTGATATAGTACATTTGAGATGTGGTAGAAACTCAAGTTTGCGGAAAATATTAAATTCCTCTGCTCATAAGGGTGTGTAGTACTATTTTTTATCACCACAACTTTCTGAGAAGGCTATTTTGTTGATAAAGGAGCAAACATTTACGTTTTTGAAAAGATAAAGAACTTGTAACAATGAAAAATGAAAAATATACAATAAAAATTTGATTTGTTCTAAATTTATAAACATTTTTATTTCTGGATAATTAACTGACAGGAGCAACAGTTAATTAGCCAGACAATTAATAATAATAGCCTTCATCATTTGAAGGTATTAAAGTATGCAGTAAAAAGTAACGGGATGATAGTGTGGCGAGCAGTCCCAAGTAACAATTAATTGTAGTTTTAATATAATCTATAAGTAATCCTAAAAACTAATTTCCAAAACTACCTATAAACGTAAATAATTTGATAGGATTCTATGAAGAATATAGTAAAACCATACTTGGTTTAGGATAGGGGCTCTATCAAAACTTAAAAGACACACACAAATGCTTTGAGCGAAGTTTTTGTTTTTAATGCAGTAAAAATAAACGCAAATACATCTATTCTACATGCACTATGAGCCGCTATTTGTAGTTGTACAGGGTGGGGCAACAGTATTTCAGACCTCGATATCTCAAGTTCTACGATAGCTATAAATTTTTAAAAAAATTTAAGTAAACTAGATAAAAAAGTCTATAACTGGAAATTATTTTCGAACATACAGGGCGAGCCAAGACGAAATTACAGGACCAAGTGCCTTTTTTTAATGGAATGTTATGTATATCAGTACATTTTTTGAAGCCTATTTCTAGGCTCTATTCATTTCTATATCAGCATTAAGTATCTCCAAACCACTTGGATGCAATGAATTTTTATGTTGAAATAATGCAATCTGCAGATGGATATTAAAACAATCACCACAGTCACAATTATGAGCTTAAAGAACAACTTATGTGAATACCAGTTACGAGACATCTAATTAATGTTTGAAATATTTTCATTTCCTAAAACTGTACAGGGTGGCCAAAAATTATTTTTCAATTAAGAACTTTTTAAATTGAATTTTCTCAATTTTTTCAAATGGAACACACTGTATACTTTTCAACGATGTGATGTAGAAATGAAAAACGAACATTTTTTGTAAGTGCTTCCCTATGGCTAATTGCAACCATTTTTGTTTTATAAATAAATGTCAAATTCAAGAATAAACTTAAAAAAAGAGGTTCCCTCAAGTAATTCATTAGAAAATTTATAATAGGTGTTCAACGTGTTTGCCTATTTTGATTGACACATGTCCTTATGCAATTTTGAAATGAGGCCATTTAGTGGGACCATTTCTTCCAATCCCTTGAAATGAGTAAATAGTATTTAACAGGTCCTTTACTGTAATGTTTTTCTTGTACATTTTCTTGCCGTTTTCGTTATTCGACAAGCAATAAAACCTCAGTTTGGTATAAATTGTCGTGTACAATGGAACATTTACCACACATATCGGTCGTTAGTCACAATTTGTATTGAATTTAAAATATTTGGAATTTTCCAATATGAATTTTAATAAAGCGGAACTTATAGACATGACTTTTGTTTTGGGCGAGTCAGACATAAATTGTTTACTTGTCAATAGAATTTATCACCAACGTTATCCTGAAAGAAGAATTCCTGACACAACCTTCTCGATAGATTTCTTCAAACTGGAAATGTCGAATATAAAAAATGTGAAAGAATAAAACGTGTTGTGAACGAGAAAGTGAGTTTTCTGTGGTGCTGACAACGGTTGAGAATCTCCATGTTAGTCAAGGAGAAGTGAGCTCATTACTTAGTAGGAATAAGTAGACGATCTGTAGGTCGAATCTTAAAAACAAATAAGTTGCGTGCATATCATATTCAATGCACCAGAAATGATCTGATAACCATTTTCAAAAGCGCCTACAATTTTGTAATTGGGCCAGAGGTAAAATGCAAGATGATGTCAACTTTATTCACTGATGAGGCAACTTTTCATAAAAATGGATTTGTTAATAGGCACAATTTCCATTATTATGCTTCGGAAAATCCTCACTATTTTGTGCAAGTTGATAAGCACCACAGATGGTCTATAAACGTTTGGGGAGGAATTATTAGAGAACATATAATAGGGCCACATTTCTTTGATGGCATATTGATTGGAGCTATTTAACTTCATTTTTTGGAAAACCGTCTGCCACAATTATTGGTAAATCTCCCTGAAAGAATTCGAAATAGGATGTGGTTTCTGCAAGATGGTGCTCCACCACATTATTTAAATGTAGTTAGAGACCACTTAAATGATACCTACCCTCATCAATGGATTGGAAAAAATGGACCCAGTAAATGGCCTGCTAGATCCCTAGATCTTACAAAAATGGATTTCTTTTTAAGGAAATTGTTTATAGAGACACACCAACAACAGTACAAAATATGAAGGAAAGAATAATAACTGCCTTTAGATCTATCACACCGGCAGTTTTAGGAACAGTGGGAACCTCGTCTCAAAAGCGCATAGAGATGTGTGTCAATCAAAATGGGCAACATGTGCAACATTTATTATAATTTTTTCTACTGAGTTATTTGAAGAAATTTCTTTTTTAAGTTTATTTTTGAATTTTGTAATTATTGCTCAATAAAACGAAATTGGTTGCAATAGCCATAGGGAGGAACTTACAAAAAATGTTTGTTTTTCATTTCTACATCACATCGTCCGAAAATATACACAGGGTGTTCCGTTTGAAAATATTGAGAAAATTCAATTTAAAAGGTTCTTAATTGAATATTTATTTCTGGCTACCCTGTACAGTTTTAGGAAATGCAAATGATTCAAAAACAATAATTAGATGCCTCGTAACTGGTATTCACATAAGTTTTTCTTATAGCCTATAATTGTGACTGTGGTGATTTTTTTAATATCCATCTGCAGATTGCATTATTTCAACAAAGAAAGATTCATTACATCCAAGTGGTTGAGAGATATTCAATACTAGTATAGCAGTTATAGACGTTTTTATCTAGTTTACTTGCAATTTTTTTAAAAATTTGTACTTATCGTAGAACTCGAGATATTGAGATCCGACGCACTATTGCCCCACCCTGTATATAAGTTATAAAATGTACAATTGGCGACTAAGAACATTTCAGAAAACAGTTAACGATGGACTACTTGTAATGAATCAATGGGACTAATTATAGTGGGTTAAAATTTTCAACGAAGCTAAGTTTATTGTAGAACATGTACTGGACAGTCCTTAAAAATTCGTGCGCTCCCTAAAAACACAATTTTTTAAAAATGTATAAATAATTTTTTCTTGTGACTTAAAACGTAAAGAGAGCTTTAACATCTGCCCATAATATAGTTTAGTATATGTAAATTGTTTTTATAAAACATTTCTACTAGATATAAATTACATTTTTGTTTTCAATCTGGGACATTCCCAATATGGATGACCGTTATATTCCCCGACGCGGCGGCTGGAAATAAAATGGCGGCTGTATGTATAAACCCTTTAAGCTGTGAATAATTCTACCTCAGACATGTGTCTTAAAATGCCTATTACCAATTGCTCTTTAATGATGTTATTTTATTTTGGTAAAAGTATATTTTAACCCTCATTGGTCTTAACACATTTTTTAAAACTTGTAGGCTAATCTTAAAACCAACTTAAAACCAATTGATCATATATCACAACCGCTATAAAATCTATAGAGTTTATGGTGCTCGGTGGCTAAAGGACAAGTTTCCAAGGCCAAAAAGTTAGAGGAAAAAAAAAATTATGGTTCTCGGATAGTATAACCTAAAAGTCAGTTTGCTGAGACACTATTTGGTACGACATATACAAACAAAATGCCGATGAATATGTATATACCTTATCACAGTTGTGAAACTAGCTATTTTAAAATATTATAGTCTGGACAAAGGTAAACCAACTCCTTTTATGTTTAAGATTGATTTATTACACAGGTTTGTTTGCTTCATTATAACTCAAGTGAGCAGTTGGTTTTATGAAGGTTCGACCTAAAACTTAATGATTTCAAAGCATGTGGATATAGAGCCCAGGAGTAACAAACCGTCTCAAATTAATTTCATAGAGCAATGACAAAACCATAACATTTGCTTAATCTTTATAAAACTTGATATTCCTAACTTGAACTTAATAGCTATAAAGTTTTATTGAAGGCTTAACATATACCTTGACAAGTCGATTATAAGTCAATAAAGACTAAAAGATAATTTAGTTTTAATGTAGGTTCTTGAAGGCCCTTTTAAAACTTTCTTTAAGACAAAGCTAGCTTTAAGTGCGTTTAGCATTTAGCATAAATCAGTGGTTTATGAGACGGCCATTATAAAACACTTATAAAACCTAAATAAACCTAAAGAGCATTTAAATTTTTACTGGGGTGGCATTGCGGACATACGCCTGAATGACACGACAAGAATGTATGCGTTGAGGGCATTCATTGCTCCTTCTGCAACGTTTAGGGTAGTTCGCTACAACATATACTTCGAACACGACTTAGGACTCTGGTCCTGTAAGAAACGAGGAAGAACAACCTCTACTTACCTTAAATTACTATCTGCTACACTCCTACGTATTTGTCTCCATTGATGCACCTTTTTCTGATATACACTTACTTCTAAGACTTTATAGCTTACCTCGTAAATTTTTGTATTTAAGTCGGGTGTGGACTAGTCGTGACGAATTATGTAAAGTTCCCTAAAATTAGTTATAGATTCGACTCACAGAATAGTACGAGGAGTTAGCTGTAAGACTAAATGTTGAACGAAAAGACTTGTGTTAAACATATGTGTGCGTATATTGATAACAACTTCAATTTACGTCATGGCAAAACAGCGCTTAATTAATGAGTACGTTGTATGAATCATATATAACACTCATGGTAAGTTTAAGACACAACACAAGGATGTTTAATCCAAAAATATATACAGTAGTTATAGTTAGAGTAGCAGTGTACTGGCACAAACAGATTCAAATTATTTGAGAGATGTGTTTGGAAAATTTGGTTTGGGATTGAAGGAACTCTACAGACGAAAAACTAAAATTCTTCTTATAAACTGAAAAATGTTTTATTTTATTTTTCATTACAGTTTCGAAAATGTTCCATTTGTTTTTTCCATTTTGACTATCTGGATTACAAAAATATTACTCATGAATTTCATATTTCTGTAAATACGGAAGTCATATACTAGTACCGTCGTGGACAATAAATAATAGGATAAGAGTTATAACGTATTATTGCTAAAATTTAGTTGTGTATATCAAAATTTAATATTTGTGGCATTGACATTTATTTCCCAAAATATATTGCAGATGTGTAGAAACCAACGAGGTCTATAACTAGAGGAGATAAGCCGTTGATTGGCCGCACAACGTGGGTGTCTTCGTCCTTGTCGCACACCTCGTACCCTCTCCCTCTCTTTTACAAAGCAAAAAGACAAAGAGAGAACGAAATGTGTGAGAAGGATGAGAACACCTGTGCCATTTGCTGATTATACGTCAGGCTTATGTAGCTTGTCTCCTCTAGTTATAGAACTCTTTGGTAGAAACTAAGATGCTCTATATAAGTGATTAAAGCTGGTGTTATACAAAATGTTAATAAAGCCACAGCGAAGTGAATGGTAGTAACTAATCAATTAAAATAACCCAAAATGTCCACTTATATTACTATGTACTACTTGCCTTTTCTTCTCTTTTTAGAAGAACCTACATATATCAAGCAACTGAAGCAACTAAGATGGGGTCACTTGAAACACATTCAGAGAGAAGTTAGAAGATTAGAAGATTTAGAAAGATTTTTAGATTCATGCTCACTAAATACCATTTCAGAATTTTGATAAACGTAAATAAAAGTCCAAGAAGAGAAAGAATGTTTTTTTATTAAAGTATAAAAAAATAATTTACAAAGCATAGCATAGAAATATTTACAATTTTATGTACAATAATTTAAATTTTAAAAGGTTTCTCGTACTTTTTGGTTCTTACGTATTTACAATACAAGTGTCATTTTCCTTTTCAAGTTAACATTGCTCTTATGCGTTTAGAAAACAAATGATCTTTTATTTTACATTGATGAAGATGAAGATGAACCTAATATTTTTTTTGATCAACATCCTTCACGATTCCGCAGATTTATTCTTGGTACTTCTCTTTCCAACTTTTTGTATATTGGACTGAGGAGTGGTACCTTCATGAAATGGTAACTTTATGCTACTCGGTGGGGGGTTAAACTGTTTACTCCTTGTATTTCTCGTAAAACCTGTTAACTTTATTGGTTCATTCTCTGGTAATACTTGACTTAGAGGTATATATTTTGGTTTATCTCTTGGAGCGAGAATATCAGTTATGAATTTTGGGGTAAGGTTGTTAACGAAAGGTAAGATGTTTTCCCTGGTGAACTGTTCAGCTTGCTGAAACATTTTCCCTATATTTTGTGGTATAAATTGAACAGTGTTTATGATGGCATCCAACGGATCGCTGGTTTTTCGTTTTCGCACCTAAAATTGATCAAAGCAGTTATGAAAATTGGATAGATGTATTATAAGACATTGTGTTAGCGATTTAAAAATAAATAGTTATAGCATTAAAAAAATCTAAATATTGGATTAGTAGGTGGGATAATATAACAGTAAGAAATTTACGCTAAACATTTCTCAGTTACTTAGTTGCTTTTATATCGGTGTATAATAATCGCCACAGTTTTTAACTGATTTTAAAAATATTTACAATAGAGGAGGTTCTTTAACCAATCAGTATGTCCGAAGAAGTCAACAATCGCCCAAAGTATATGAGTAATTCCTGAGATAACTGTTCGACATGAAAATTATAGAGCAAGAAATAAGATAATAGCTATTTATGATACGAGTGTGAAAAATGCATGTTTAAGGCACTCGTTGCTCCTCGTTGTGTAAGTAATACAAATGCCTTAAACGTGTTTTCACACGAGTATCATACAAGATTTTTTGCTCTACGGACGCACAAATATTAAATAAAAGTTATTGAAAAATATTAAATGTCCTGACGTTCAAAATGTCAAAATATTTTGAATTTGCATCTTGACGTTTCTTGGAATCATCAATTCTATCAAATGTCACAGTGCGATATTTTGAATTCGTAATCACACCATCTAAAATATTACCGTACAAACGTTTCTAAAATAATAAAAGTTTGTCTTTATTAATTATTATTTGCAATGTGGACGGTACCATTATCAGATGGATATCGTCTATGTTGAGCACCCGCGACATCGAGATCACGGTTCGCAATAAGACGGTCAGGGCCAAGGTGGGTCGAGGATGTCCGCAGGGAGGGGTACTATCTCCTCTACTCTGGAATCTTCTGCTCGACGGGCTTCTGGCCGAATTGAACGAGGCAGGTTTCTATGCACAAGCATACGCAGATGATTTGGCTATCGTGATTAGAGACCAATTTGAAACAACTATTACAGGGCTCATGCATCGGGCTCTCAACATAGTTCAGGAATGGTGTAACAGACATGGGCTCTCTGTCAACCCTGGCAAGACAGAGCTAATGCTGTTCACTAAAAGGAAAAAAATAAGCGACTTCCAGCTTCCTTCCTTCCTTCCTTATGGGCACACGTTTGTGTCTTTACCGCACAGTAAGGTATCTCGGGGTAACCTTGGACTCCAAGCTCTCATGGAAGGACCACGTTGAAGCTCAAACGAGGAAAGCGTGCGCCTCCTTATGAATGTGCAAACGCATCTTCGGTTCCCGCGTGCAAAAAATGAATTTATAGATATCCTCTTGTAACTTCTTGTGTGGCTTAATTGCGCCTAATCTACAACTTTGTTCTGCTGCAAAAGTTTTCGAAAACGCGGCGTTCACCCTCCACTTCTTCCGAAACATTTCCACGGGTTGTACTTTAAAATCGGGAAATCTGTTTTGTCGGACAATTCGAAAATTGGATTCTACATGCTACTATTAAGCAATTTTGAAAAAGCCAGCTGGTTATCAATAAATTTGTAAAAGTTGTTAATTTCTAATTTTTATAAAAATTCCGAATTAACAGCTTTTACAAATTTATTGATAACCAGCTGATTCTTTCAAAATTGCTTAGTAGCAACATATAAGTAACACCCCCAGGATGTAAACTACCGTAATTCAATGTTGCAGTGACTACTGAAAAAGTCATACCATTGCTTATAGATCCGGTTACTTTCTCTCTGTTTTTCCAATACCTACGGGTGGCATCTCGCAACCCCGTGGGGGTGATTTTCAAGCCCAGTGTTGAACATATTCTAGTTTCTTCTCACTTCCACGCAACGCAGGTGTTTCCAATTTTTATGGAAGTCACTGTAAGTTTTTATAGTTAAATCTTACATACGGGGTAGTTTTAACATCCCCTGAGGGTTGACACTGTAGGACGTTGATGGTACGTAAGTTCTATTTTAGAGTACTGCGGAATTTCAGTCAATCATAGCATCTATGAAAATAGAAATCCTCTTGGATGTTGATGAAGATGTGGTTGTCTTATCATTCTTTTTTATATGTTTATACAACAAAGTAAACTTACGGTTATCAAGAACGAATAACAGAACAAGCGATGTATAGGGTGTTCCAGCTAAAGCAATCTATTGTATGGATTAAACATTTATTTATTATTTCTTCTGAAAAATCTCCAAAATTTAAGGGAGATTTCCATTAAACGGGCTGATAAATCGCGTCTTTAGGAATTTCTATTGGAAAAACTAGTACGCTGGCTCCACACATACGTTATTCGTATACAAATGTTGCTATTTGTGGGAATGTACGCAAGTGTGGATGGAATTTTCGTGTTCGTGCACAAATATTCGATGTTTTGTCCGAACACGAACACGTTTCCGTTTCGAGTCGGCAAACAAACGCACATCAAAGGGAAGGAATATTCACTGTGTTGAAATTTTGCCGTATACAAACAACGATGTTATGTGTGGAGGGTGTGTTCGGCAAATATTCAAACGAATGTGTCTACACAAATATTCGTAAAAGTTCGCGGACGCATGTGTGGAGCCGGCATTAGACAAATTATTTTCAAATATTGGAGATATATTTAGTATACAATTAAAGCAACTACATTCAAATTTTTATGTGAATATAATGTACATTGTGGCTTTAGTGCTATGGAGATATCACGTCGGACGTGATATCTCAAGAATTATTAAGCCGCTTGCCCTGAAATTTGGCACATACATCGAGAACACAACTGTCTTTCTCATAAACTACAGAAAATAAAATACACACAAAATTTTTCTTTGTCATAAACAATGTGACAACATTTTAAATGAAAAAGTATTTTTTCCCGTACGTGGCAATGTCTTCATTTTTTGAAATAAGACATTCTCCGTAGTTCATGCCATACCTGTATTCTGAAGAAATAAAGAGAAATTTGTTTTTTTGTTTTAAATGATCTGGAGAGAAGGAATTGTGTCAGCCAACAATCGAGAAATTTTGGGAGGCGTCTCACTTCAAGGGGCACCAAAGCCACAATTTTCATTATGATGACATAAAAATTTGAGTGTAGTTGCTTCAATGTATAGTAAATATATCTCCAAAGTTTGAAATTATTTGTTTAATAGCTTTTCCAATAAAAATTCTTAAAGAACGTGATATATCAGCTCGATTAATGAGAATCTCCCCTTAATAGTCGTATTTCTCAAGAAAGAATGGTCAGAAACGAAAATTCAATTCACTCAGTATTAACAATTGTGGCCGGACTACCCTCTATAATTAATTCTCTCTCACTACAATATGACATCAATATGACAGACAATCACGTTGGGTTGGTATTTGAGTGCTCAATTAATCCATATTTCCTGAAAATAAACTCGAATCTGGCAAGTCCTCACAAGCCATGTGCTTAGAATGTCATTAAATGTCGAGATTTTAAATTTTAGCGAAAAAATTTCCTGCCTGTGGGTTAGGGTGGTCCAAAAAATAATGATGTGGATTTTTCTTTCTCCACAAGGCTTTTTTGTTCCATATTACCTCAAATACCCCTCTACAAAATTTTAATGAAATCTAATAATATTTAGGAGTAGCTATGATTTGACAATTTTTGGGTATAATGATAAATCAGGCATTTTTTGTAGGGAGTATTAAAAATTTATATTAAATTAACATTGAAGTAAAAATCAAATAAAAAAACAATATCGCATTTAAATCAAAGTTAATGTAATATTTATCAATTAATATCCTACCCTTCCTTATCTACCGAATTCATTTTCAGGACGTTAGACTTAGAGACCACTGGATATTTCGTTTTGTGAAGATCGACGACACGGATAAGATATTGTTTTTGTTGTTCATTTTGTGTGATGCTAGAATTGAATTTTTGTATTAAAGCAATCCCTCGCTCTGCGCAGTCATTGACAACTTTCATTTGGCGAACTTTTTCCTCCATTTCAACGTAAATTTCATCAGTATGCCATTGTGAAGGATCTTTTACTAAAAAAGCTTCTGACTTTTCTTGACCATCATTGATTAGCAAGTCAAAAAGTGTTTTTGTTCGTTGCGGGAAAAAATTCTGTAACAGCAACTGTTCTTGTATGTCAAAAGTTTTTCCATCTGGTCTTTTCAAAGCCTTTTTTGTTGGTGGTTTCTGAAGGTTTTGAACCATTGTTCTTTTGGTCTCGGGACTGACTCTAGGATCGAATAAAGAAAGGCCAATCAAATGCTCTGAAAAGTACCAAAGGTGACGGCGAAATACTTTCAGAGCACTGGTGCTGGTCTTTTGGTTAGGATAGTCTTTGACCTGTACTAGGAAATTTGCATCATTTAGAGGAGCCCATAAATAAGATCTACAAGGAAACGTAATTCTGTAACAGATCGTTTTTGTGCTGCAGTCAGCGTGATTTAGTTCTGATATAGATACATTTTCAGGTAGTAAAAAGGTCTCGCCATCCAGTGACCTTGATGTAAGGCCCCGGTTTCACGAAATTTAGCTTCAGCAATTGTTTCTGAGCTGACAAGGAAGATACGACGCAAGTTCAGTAGTTCGAGGTAGTCATCTCTGGACTGTTGAGTTTTTATTGCTTCATTGTAGTATTTTCTCATTTCTTGGCGGAGTGAAATGAGCTCCGCGGTATCATACAAATTGTCACTGCCAACAGTGAATTTTTGTTGATGTATTTCCGGCCATTTCTTTGGAAACGTTTGAGCAATATATTGATGTCTGGCCCACTGCTTGGTCCGAACAACGCTTTAAAAATATCAAAGAAGATAACTTCCAAAACACGGTGTCGACAAGCAATCCAAACAAGTTCTTTATCTAGAGCTTTTTCCATAAAAAAACATGCGCCCAAATTTAACTCACTGCTAGAAGCAGTCGTGTCAAAGCAGAGGCCACGCACCTGAGCTCTTAACTGCCTACCAATACCTGTTTTGATTGTTTTTAATACTCTCTTTAACTGGTTGGTTTTCTTCTAAATGATTAAAGCGAAATCTTTTCAGTAGATCGCCATTTGAAGGAAGTGTCGCGTGTGAAATAGAATCTCCGATTAACCACACTCCTGCGGATGCCCTACAAGGGAACTACTAGTAGATGCCATATTTCACTGGAATAAGCGTAAATTGTCGCTCGCAAATGCCTAGGCGCTTTGTCTACTAGTTACTCGCAAACTAAAATAAAGCATGCATGCGAGCCAGGATGACGAAAAGGTGGGCTGCGGGGAATCGCAGGCAATCCAAAACTTACTAGCTATATAGCAACAGGACAAACCGCGCGCGCTAATGTTGTGAAAATTAAATACCAATGTACGTCGTACTTGGTGACTTCGAAAAATAATTTTACTTGCAAATCATAGCCACCTTTAAACGTGGTCGGAAAGGGGTCATTTTTGGTACATATACTTTTTTAAACGAACAAGCTAAGCCCTGTGGAGCAAGGAAAAAGAAGCAAAAAAAAAAATTTCGTATAAACTTGGACCACCCTTCTGTGGGTCTGTCGGTCTGTCTGTAACTTCTTTTGTGCGCACCTTTTCTCAGGAACGGTTTAAGATGTTGACTTGAAATTTGATACATAGGTGTATCATGACGAGATCTGGAATTATATTTTGCGCTAATTCCGGTGAAGGGTTGGGGGTTAAACAGGGCCAAATAAGGAAAAATAGGTAAAGCAGGCTGGTAAAGGTACAGAAACTTGCAATTTGGTGTATACGGGGTGGCTGTTTTTTATGTTGAAGAGTATTGCTATCTCGTAAACCACAGCAATTACAAAGTCGGTTAAATGGGAAAAAAGTTTCGTATTTTGAGGGTCAATAAAATGGGCTATAAAAATTAAAAATATTCCGACTGCTTCTGGAGATATCACGCTAAAACCCGAAATAGTTCATTTCCTGTTTTTTTCTAGCGCTGTCATTACGAAAAAGACGAAAATAATCATTTGAATATTTTGTTATAAACATTATTTGGAATGATGAAACTAACTACCCTTACAAGTTCTGGAATGTTTAACAGGAAAAACAAATACTTTTACTCAACTGTTAATCCCCATCTAACGCATCAATACGGCCTCAGGTACGATTTTCAGTAAATATGTGGTTGCGGGATAATTGGCAACATTACAGCTGGGCAAAGTTCATAGAGGGCATTTTAAACAGTGAGAATTATATAAATTTATTGGGTGAAGTATTCGATGAAATGCCATTACTGGTTCGAAGAAAAATAAAATGGTTCATGCAAGGTGGTTGTAGTCCTCACAATGCTAATGCAGTCAGAAGATATTTAAACAGGCATTTTCAAAGAAAGTGGTTAGGAACCAATGGACCAGTAAGGTGGCCACCTCGCTTACCTTGTTTAAATCCTCTCGATTATTTCTTATGGGGCTTCTTAATAACCAAAGTCTACTACAACGTAGTCCAAGATGTCAATAAATTACGTAGGAGAATTGTTGAAGCTTTCACCCAAATTACCTCAAATATGATTGCTAAAGCTACTAAACAAATGTCTAAGAGAACGCGACTTTGTATTCATTGGAATGGTGGTCATTTTCAGCAATTTTTGTAAAGTTACTTGTTAACGCACCAAGTTACTATGTTTTTATAATTTTTTTTATTGTTTAAAGAAATACAATTGTTAAGTTGATAGTAATTTTTTATTTCGTGCCCATTTTCCACGATAATATTGAGCAGAACTAGACTAGTAAAGTTAGTCAAACATTGGACTGTTCATAAAATAAACTTTTAAAGTTTCAAACGATGAGTCGCCCTTACATTGCTTAAGACTACGCGCTGACTAGAGACTTTTTGTTTGCGTGACATTTTGTCATCGTGATGCGGTGTCGCTTCATGTCACCATATCTGTTCTCACTGGCGTCAAATTTTCATTATAAACGCTAGTATAAGTGATGAATTTCGAAAATATCCCAATAATCTGCGCTCCTGAAATATCTAGGAAACGTATGTGTCACGTCACCCTCTTGTCACCGACAACGGAAACTTTTTGTCCTGCGATGTCTCGTCACCGCAGTGCGGGAGTTACCATGGAAGTGCGCTCACTAGGCAACTTTTTGTCACGTACTACTTGCGAGTTTTTGGTGTATTGAAAATAAGTAGGTTATTTTTGTGAATGATGGCTTTAACAATACAGCAAAAAAACATAGATAATGAAATACTGATTGAAAGTCCTTATAGACATTCGAAAATAATTAAAAAATTTTATATTATGTTGACGCCGCATCACGATGACAAAATATCACGGAGACAAAAAGTCTCTAGTCAGCGCCTAGCCTAACAAACAAAATAGTTTTGTGAAGAGTAATGCCAATAAAATGATAGGTGATTATTTTTTTGATGAAACGTTGTAAAATTGTCAAGTGTGACATACCCACGAATTTAGCATTTCAATTGCTTTAAAAACTTGAAACAAAAAAGACAGGTCCGTGTTTAAAAAATATTGTTGACGGTGGCCCTGGAGAGACGAAACGTTGTAATAAAAATTTAAATACGACCGGTTGCAGCAAAGTCAATTTATAATAAAATATTCAAATTATTTTTTTCATTTTTTTCGTAATAACAGCGCTAGAGAAAAAACAGGAAATGGGCTATTTCGGGTTTTATCGTGATATCTCCGAGACCAGTCGGAATATTTTTAATTTTTACAGCCCATTTTATTGACCCTCAAAATAAGAAACTTTTTTCCCATTAAACCGACTTTACAATTACTGTGGTTTATGAGATAGCAATACTGTTCAATATAAAAAGTAGCCACCCTGATAATAGCAGCCAAGACCTTAGATTTTTTTGTAACATTTTTCAACCCCTCCACCACTCCCAATACATTACTAAAGGGTTCATAAAATAAAATTGAGATATTCACTTGAAATTTACGCGTATGTAGTGTAATGGTATCTGATTGAGATGATCCCGTTGAAGGGATGGGGGTGGGGATAAATGGGGAAATAAGTAAAGCTAGCTGATAAAAGTCCAGAAACTTCATATTTGGCGTGTATGCTAGAAGCAGACGTCTCAATTTTTTCTTGACGTTCCTCAAATATAACATTATTAAAATTCTATAACCAATTATTTCCACATACTAGAGTGATAAGTACAGAAACATATATCTTTCTAAACAAAATACTTTGCTGGCTATATGCCACGAACAACATTGAATTATAAGAAACATGCACATTACGTACAGCGTAGCTGTTATAATAACGTTTATTTAATTTAAAATTAAAAATAACGTTATTGTGACAGTTACGCTGTACGTATTGCGCATATTTCGTTCTTATAATTCAATTTTGTTCGTGGCATATAGCCAGCAAAGTATTTTGTTTAGAAAGATATGTTTCTGTACTATGATAAGTTTTTAGCAAGAGTTTGAAATAATTACGAGCATTTTTTTTTACTAGGAATTAGTCCCGGCGCCAACTAAGGAAAAAAGCTTGAACCTTGAATGATGGTACAACTTTTATTTTATGATTGATTCTAGTCTTGTTTGATATACTGAACCATAATCCGTGGGGTGCCAGAGTGGCACCTTTGGGCAGTTTAAACTATTGAAGGTCAAAGGTCACGAGGGTAAAAAAAAGCTGAATTTATTTATTTATTTATTGCTATAATTATACATTTCCAGATATATTTCGACTATTTTTCGGCATCAGTGGAATTAGCATTAAAAATAACATAATATACAAGATAACATAAAATGGCAGAATTTCAGTTATTACTAATTTTAATTCCACTGATGCCGAAAAATAGTCGAAATATATCTGGAAATGTATGATTAGGTGTTTTTATAACAATATATAAATGTGTATAAAATCTAAATGAAAGACAAATAAGTTTTAAATATTCATTTATTTGATAAAACTACGATAGTTAGATAAATGTTTTAATAGAATTTTGTAATGTTATTCCGAGTCAGAAGTGGACATTTCACTCTCACTGTCATTAAATTGAGTTTCCTAAGTCTTCACTTTGTCACACAAATCGTTACCTACACACGCGCAAGATACTTTACAAGGAAGACTTGCATGGGAACAAACTGCACCTTGCTGTTGAACATGGCTTCTCACTTGAATAGCTACATCTTAAACTCTTCAGCAATTCAGGTGGTGCCAATCCTTTGTAACTTGGAAGTAAAATGGATACTAAAGAGTGTGTTTGTTCATCCTTTTTCCATCCATAATCAGTTGGATTCAAGGGCGGAAGGAACGAAGATGCTGCTGCGTTCCATGTGCATGCTTGCAAATGGCATCATTTTACGTGAAGTTCAAATGCCTCTGTTGTCGGGGGGGAGGAGGTTCTTAATTTTAGGAGAGATTTTCTTAAACAACCACACTCTGTACCGAACATCTGTCATGTTGTGAACTTCCTTGTATCCGTAGCAATGTGCAATGAATTTTGTTCATTCTGTTGTACATTGTTGCATTGAAGATTCTACACAAACTAAATGCTTAAGTTCAACACCAGATCTCAGAACTTTTATGGCTTTATTCTTTCCAATGCCAGAAAGTTGTGAAGTAGTATCACAGCCAGTGAGACAAATTACTGCTAATAGTGAGTCTACTTGGGTTCCTAGATTATTAACTGTTGCCGCTATATCTTAGAGCTTTTCTTTGTCAACAGACTCCATCCACATAGCGCATTCAAGTTTCAGCTTTCGGTAAAAGTGTACAAGCAGAACAAAAACGTCGGTGTCCTCTGATAAAATCTTTATATTGTTTGTTCCACAAAAATGGCCTGTTGTACAATTATAACGTCTGCTTCTTCATGGTGAGTTTCTAAATCAGGGCGTGGAATCACAATTCCAGGATTGTATCAATACTAGAAATGACCAACTTGTGTGGAAGAAAACCACTACGTTTTAACAGTTGCTTGCAAATCATGACTGTTAGTTGAATTTTATTGCTTGATTGAGTCAATATGCTGTTGCGACTTGGGATAGGTGCGTCTGCTCTTAGTTGTATGGAAGAACTGTTAACTCCTCTTTTAGATCGAGTTGCACTCTTTGGACTGTATTCATAGTACCTATCAAATACAAGGAATGTGTCCTATTCTACAACATGCTTCATGATCACTGCAATTACATTATCAATGTAAGTTTGTATTGTACCAATCTTTGGCCAATGAACATGCCACAATAGAACACTAGCATCTATAATTAATGCATTTGCACATTTCCCCCTAGACGAGACCTGCACTCTTATTTCACTCATTAATTTTGATTTATGGGATGTGGCATTCATATCTCCAAATTCATTAAATAGTGCTGACGGAATTGGTGATAATTCATACAACGTTACAAAGATTTGCACATAATCAGACATTTATCTAACCATTACACTTTTTCAACACTGCAAAAAAGCGATTCTATACTTGATTCTGCTTGAAATAACATGTTGGTAACACTTCTTCTTAAAAAAAATATATGTATGTGTAATAATATAATATAATAAAATACAATATAAATAATATATATTATAATATCTAACTACAAATATTTTATTTGGGTTGGCCGATTGCCCTTAGATCGCAGCTTTTTTGACCTCCGTGACCTTTGACCTTCGATATTTTAAATTGCCCAAGGGTGCCACTCTGGCACCCCATGGATTATGGTTCAGTATTTCAAACAACACTAGAATCAATCATAAAATAAAAGTTGTACCCTCATTCAAGATTACATGGCTCGGCGACGTGACTAATATATATATTTCCTCAGATTCTATTCTAGAGTACTCTTACATTGTAGGGAATTTGTATTTGTATTTAATTATATTTTATAGTCAAGATGTATTCCTTTAAAGAAACTTGGATGGGAAATCTGAATGTGAAAGTATGATTCCTTAGGAAGGGGTTTTTATTGTCGCTTTTCCAATTCTCTTCTTCATAAACTGTGTTTTCTAATTTTTTGGCGTGATGACGTCATAAAAATTTGATGGTATCCAACCATTTACACACTCTTTAATTTGTCGTTACATTGTCTTTTTGTTTCTTTTAACTGATAAGACAAAAATAACAAATTTATCTTATTATCTGAAATGTATCTTGTTTGAGCAGACAAAATAATTACGACAATTTTACGCTAAGATACTCTTGAATTTTAAGCTATGTTCCAAGAATAGGGAACTTTTAATATCCTGTTTAGGAACACATGTACAAAAATCCTAATTTAGGCAAACTTGTCTAAGCTTTTATTGAAGCGGCCAATTATGTTACTATTTACTGTAATATTAAATACATTGAAAGTTATATCTACTCTTTCTTATTAAAGAAGTTTTATGAAGCTATTATTAATTTAGTGACATCGAATTTTGTTTTTCTTTTCATGATAAGCCAATTACTACAAACAGAATTTACATGTGTAATTTTTATTCAGTAAAAAAAACTATAAAATAAGCAACAAAAAATTAACAATTATATATACATTGTTCTAAATTTAGGTAAAAAAATAAATAAATTAGGATATAAGGGATATACTTGAGCTTTAATTTAAAGGAATATTTTTAACTCGTCTATCATTACCATCAAAAACTGGTAAATCAACATAAATGGCTTTATCGGGAATTTTGATAGACGAAATACTACTTTTAGTTACTGGTGGAGATACATTTTCCCCAAAATTTTTACTAACATTTATGTCCTCTCTGGTTCTCCTACTGACTTCCTTTTGAACAGGAGCTACCGTAGTTGATTTCTCTGTTCTGTACTCAGCTGTAACAGAAACCACCAAGTCGTCCTTTCTTTTCTCTCCCTTCTTTCTTATCTTCTGTATGTGTGTATACGGTGTAGTATCGTCACTAGGAGTAGACTGTCCAATATTTGGTGGAGGATCAAAGCTTCTATTTATCAAATTTCTTGCTTCGTGAGACCTAGAGGGGACGCTACTAGTAGTGGCCAGTATTTTGGTTGTGGGTTCCTCGAAACTTAAAGGTACGTATTTTGGCTGATTCTGATTTGGTGCAATAAAATCAGTTATGAATTTGGGAGTGTACGTGCTCACAAGCGGCAATATTGTATCTCTGGCATACTTTTCTGCTTGTTCAAACATTCTTGCTAACCTGTGTGGCAAAAACTGCACTGTAGTGGCAATTGCCTCTAAGGGATTTTCTTGCTTAGGTGGGATGGAGTCAAACCCAGTTAATACTCTAGATTCATCTTCTCGCTTCCATTTACCTCGATTATTTTGTATTTTTGGGATGTCTTTTGGTTCCCAGTCTGTGGTTACCTTATCATCGTAAGCAGTGGAGTGTAACTCTTTATTGCTTTTACTGCTTTTAACCGTTGTCTTTGTAGACGCTTCCTTGTTTTTGGCAGTTGTAGGTCCTAAGATTGGTTCCGTAATTTCCAACTTTTCTTTGTTAGGATCGTGAGATCTGGCATTTTTACTGGAATGCGGTTTTAAGATGGGTTCTACAATTTCTTTTATTAAGCCATCACTATCCGCTTTATCAGAGTTGGTTACTTTCACTATTCTTGTGTTAAATGCCCGACTAGATTCTGCCTCGTTATCTAGTATATTATTCTCTTTATCGCTTTTCCATGGGATGTTAAAAATGTCTATTGCATCTCGAAAGGAAAGACCGGATTTCTCTGTTTTGTACTCTTTATCGTCTAAACCGACTCTAACTACTTGTGTGGGAATAAAACTAGATTCTTTTTCTGTACTGTTAACTGAAAGTAATTTTTCCTCTTCCGGGTTGTGTACCCTGTCTTCTGCCTCATCCTCAAAGCTGTCCTTTGGCAAGTTACACTCTCCAGGATACAGAGGAAGAATCACAGGTACTCCGGATTCTAGTATCAAATTTTTCTTGCATACCGACGACCTGAAATGTAATTGAGACATTTGATTATTTCAGAGTACAGAAAAAATTACCTCTTTGAAATATATTAGAAACAAATTAGAACCTTAATGTAATTTTGAGTAGATGCGCATATTTATGTTCTCTTTGAGAAACCAATGAGTTTACCTCAGGATAGAGGGCAAATTCTTTCAGAGGGGCGAGGAACACGATTCCTTCAAGCAACTCGAAAAGTAAATATTTTAGAGAAAAATGACAGTAAATATTTTTTTAAATGTATGCTACTTCAGTTAATTTGCATCGATTTTGGATCAAAATTGATCAAGATTCTTGAATTGAAATTATGACCTTTTACTACCTTTAAAAAGTTAATTCCTTACATTCATTCAAAGCTTTACGTAAGATCAATGCGTTCTATATTAAATAAACTTTATATGAAGATGTGAGTTTATACAATTGCCCATTTAAGACTGCCACATCTCTTTATAAAATAAATTAGTTAAGATGTAGTAAAAAAACTTCAAAAAATTGCAAATGTGAATGCAAATTCAATATTGTTAAATTACTTGCTTCTAATACATTCCACTCAATAAAGTTAATGGGATCTTCTTGATAGTTTTCTTGTTACTTCGACATCCAAGTAATCGATTGGAAGTATAGCAATGGTAAAAAAAATTAAATTTTTCTTTGTTGAAATGGGCTTAGAATATCATAAAACGTCGAGATTTTAAATTCGAGCGAAAAAAAAAATTTCTGTCTGTCTGTCTGTCCGTCGGTCGGTCTGTTTTTTTTTTTGTCAGCACGTTTTCTCTGGATGGTTTAAGATATTGACTTGAAATTTTGTATACATATGTATATGTATTATAACGAGATCTCGAATTGGATTGTTTTTTGAACAGATCAGGTGAATGGTTAGGGGGCAAATAGGAGAAAATAAGTAAAGCAAGATGGTAAGAGTACAGAAACTTGGGATTTGTTGTATATACTAGAATCGTGGGATTCAGATTTTTTTATAACATATTTCAACCCCTCCTCCACCAACACTCCATTATTAAAGGGGTTGAATAAATCAAATTGAGAACTTGAAATTTGGTGCACGTATACTTATAACGATGACTGGAACTAAATTATATTTTGAGACTATTAAGTTGAAGGGTTGGGGTTAAAAAGGGGTAAGTAAGTAAAGTAAGCTGGTAAGAGTGCAGAAACTTGGAATTTGATGTATATACTAGAAGCCAGGGCCTTAGATTTTTTTATAATATTTTTCAACTCCCCCCCACCATTATTAAATGAGTTAATAAAGTAAAATTGAGATATTCGTTTGAAATTTGGTACACGTATGTATTATAACGACATCTGGAATTAGATTATATTATGAGATGATTCCATTAATGAATTGGGTGTTAAATAGGTGTAAATAGGGGAAAATAAGTACAGCAAGCTGGTAAGAGTACAGGAACTTGGGGTTCAGTGTACGTACTAGAAGTCCCGGCCTCAGATTTTTTATAATATTTTTCAACTTTTACCACCATCCTCACTCCATTATTAAAAGGGTTGATAAAATAAATTGAGATTTTTACTTGAAATTATAACTACAACTGTAATTGAATTATATTTTTGAGATGATTACGTTGAAGGGTGGGGGTTAATTAGGGGAACATAAGTAAAGCAAACTGGTAAGAGTACAGAAACTTGAGATTTTTTATACTTATACACTAGAAGCGAAGGTCTCAGATATTTTTATAGCATTTTTCAACCCCTCACCACACCCGCTATTGTTGGAAGGGCTGATAAAATTTAATTGAAATATTCACTTAAAATTCGGTAAACGTATGTATTATAACGACAATGGGTTTGTTCCATGATATTCTTTTTATATGGTTTTTATACTTTTTCATATAGTACTCGGTATTCTCATTATACACTTAAAATTTCGTATTATTAACTTTTTCCGTTCTTGAGATATAAGAAGTTGAAATTAGTAATAGTTGCAAAAACCGAGCGCTCATTTGTGACGTCACTATACGCAAGTGACGTAAAAAAATGGCTTTCTGGGACCTTTCAAATTTAAACTGAAAAGTCGAAAAACATGGAATTTTTAAACGCTGGTAACTAAATAAATACGTCGAGTGGAAGTTCGTTCTATGTGTCTACGGAAAGGAGAAGGTCGGCGATGAATTCTAATCGTAAATTGCAGGGTCGAAATCGAAAATTCGTTCCGGCAGGAGCGAGAGAAAATTGTAATTTTTTGACATTTCACCAAATTGTACTCCCCTACTGTCAAGCAGTAAGCAAAACAAACAATACTTCGAAAACACTTATAATTATAACCAATAAGGAACATCAAGCCTATTGAGATCGCCGAGTCTATGCGTATAGTGACGTAGCGCCTGGCCACGCCCCATTTTCGCGAGATGGAAATTTGTAATAGTTTTTAAGATACTAAACGTGCGAATAAGATTCTGATTTTTTGCAGATCCATTAATTTATACTTGCACTTTCGATTTATGAAATAAAAAAAAAATGCCGAACAAGCCCATTGGAACTAGACTATATTTTGAGATGACTCCATTGGAGGGGTGGGGGGTAAGTAAAGGTAAATAGGGGAAATCAGTAAAGCAAGTTGGTAAGAGTACAGAAACTTGAGATTTGGTGTATATACTAGACACAAGGCCTCAGATTTCTTTATAATATTTGTCAACCCCCACCCACCCACTCATCTCCACTCCATTATTAAACGGATTGTGGAAATAAAATTCAGATATTCACTTGAAATTTGGTAAACGTATATATTTTAATGACATCTGATTGAGATGATTCCTTTGAAGGGGTGTTGTGGTGTAAATTAGGAAAAATAAATAGAGCAAGCTAATAGGAATCCAGAAACTTCATTTTTGGAGCATATCCTAAAAACCAACGCCACAAATTTTTTCAAAACCAGCCGCAAATATTAAAATGCTATGACCAGTTATTTCCACATACTAGACTGTAAGTATAGTTAAGAAGTCTTCCTTTAAAGAGACTTGGATGGAAAATCTGGATGTGGAAGTAGCGATTCCTTAGGCAGCAGTCTTTTTAGAGAAGTTACCCCTTTGTCTCGCTTAATAAGATAATTTCACTCATAGGTAGAGATTTCCTATGAATAAGATACATGAAAAACTTTGTATGAGTAAGTACTACCACAGATCTACAGGGAGCCACTTATCATATATGCAAATTTTGCCCGCGTCATGGAATTTTACCGGAAGTGACGTCAAAATGGGAGGATGGAGGAATATTCATGTATTCGATGACTTAAGAAAACAGAAAAAAAATACTTTAATCGAGGGTGTCTCAGGCTTGCGGGCAAATTAAGCCTGGCAAGCCACTACAATCTCATTGTATCCGTCAAAACCTACACTTTAACGTAAGTTTTATCATGTATTCCACGTCACAAAAATCGTGACCGGAAGTGACGTCAGAATTCCATGACTCGGGCAAAATTTGCAAAAATGAAAAGTGGCTCCCTGTATGTCTGTGGTAGTACTTACTCACTCACATAAAGATTTTTATGTATCTTATTCATAGAAAATCTATACAGCCGGCTCTCCACCTATCACTTCTTGAAGAGTTCCCTGCTCGAGCTATATTGAGAATAAAATTACATTGTTGCTAATATAAGGAACCTCTGGGTTTTAGCTAAGTTTCAGATTCGATGAGACCAAGTTTCAAATTAACAAAAATTTAATGAACTTACAAAAGATCTGTCGACACTTTTTGCTCATTCTTCGAGATTTAGAGAATTTGCAAAGAATTCCTTCCTGCCCACTAAAGTAGACTTGTATTCAATCCTAAATTCAACTCATTGGTTCTCGAAAGATCAATTTGAAATTTTCTATACATTGAGTTTCATTGATTCTCTAATTGTTTCCTTTATATTATTTTTTCTTCTATATTATATTATACTAATGCCTTAATAATATTGATTGTTATGAAAAAGTTAATACCTTATATTATGCTCTTTCTAACTGAATAGGGACTCCCACAAAATTGAGACATCATATGTGAAAAGTTAACCTAAGATTAATTTTAGAAAATGTTCTTTGAAATAGTCGACTAAAGATAAAATTATATTACAGACTTGAAAATCAGGTTATTAAAAATACAAATTGAAATAATATTAACATTTCTCTTCATATCCATGTTGTTCCAGAAAAACAAGGTGTGAAAAAACTTACATTTTTCCGAAACTGTCCATTAAAGTAACTTTATCCAATCTCCATTGCGTGAGTCCTGAAGATAACCAGCCACTATAAGCCGTGTATAAGATTTCTATTCTTGTTGGTTGAGATAAAATTGGATGGGGTACTAAAATTCTCGATATAGATTCGCCAAGTTTCATCTCCTCATCTTCTTTCCTGAATATTTGTTTAGTTAATGCTTTCCTTACATTTTACATGTTTTATAAACGACTCACCTTGTCATCATAAACGTTTCGTTTAGAAATGATTCCCCTATTAACGTAATTTGTATTTTTCCGTAACTTTTTATCGGAATTGAACTAGGAGAAGTTTCTATTTTAACATGATACTGATGCGCTGTAAAACAAAATAGCTATGAAGTTCACACTTCAAAATACAGGGTGTTGCATCATGAGAGGGACATAAGCTTAACAGGTGGTAGAGAACATCAGTGGTAATCAGAACCTCCCATAGAAATTTCTCATTGGGCCTTCATTACGAAGTTACAGGGTGTTTTGTAATTTTTGGCAAAAACTACTTTTTGTTATTACTTTGACAGGGAATGGAATAATGGATTCATTTGGTACAGCTAATACAGTAATGATCCTTCAGAAGTACACGTGACACATGAAAAAAATCCAGGTCCGGAGTTACTAAAATTTAGATTTCTTCTTTACCTCTAAAAAACATGACCCTGTATATATTTTTTTGGAATTTCTGTACGATATTTGAAAAGAACGCAGAAAAGTAAGCAAAATGGCTTTGTTCACTTTTTTGTTACACCTTTGTGGTTATTTGAATACGGTGTTGAATATACAAGAATATGAATTTCAGAACGGTATTAAGTCACATGAAACAAATAATTTTGTAACTAAAATATGCAAAAATTTTATTGAGCGTGAGTGATTCCTAATTCCGGCACGTTTTAAAGATCAATTTTAGTAAAAAATGTAGCCCTAATAGGCAATTGGGTAAAAATTAGTAGGCTTGATCAAAGTGACAAATAATATGAAGAAATCTTCTAAAAAGTTGAATAATTAATTGTTTTTAATTTAATATGTCAACATCTGCATTTCGTTTGTGAAGAACATTAAATTGTGAAAATTTAAGGTCTCCTGATTGTAACCTTTGCTATTACTTTTTATTGGGCCACTTAAAAATTGAAGTATACAGGGTGTCTCAGACATAAAGTGACATAGACCGATGAGAGATAGAACACACTTTTCTGAGTTCAAAACACCCCCACACTTACCCTTGAAAGTGAATGGTTTTCAAGATACAGAGTATTTTATGATTCTTAACTGAAAATAAATTCACCATATATTTGGAATGGGTGGACGTATTTGGATTAAAGTTGGTACACATATAGTGCACGCCTAGTCCAATTAATAGCATAATTTAGTTTGTAAAAATTCCAGGACAGGACTCAATTTTTATTATTTTGCATTTAGGGTCAATTATATCATCCTGTATATCGGTTTTTTGTAAATGGCGGATAACTATTGAAATGTCTATGGATTATTGTGCAAAACACTGTCATAATATTCGATGGCACGTTTATGGTTACTTCCAAGCAAATTTTCGAAAATAATGGTGAATGATATTTAAATTCTACAAAATACGCAAACAACCAGTTAACGTCGCTATTTTATTAATTTTACTTAAACACTTGTTTAATAATTATTTAATGTATTATTGTTACTTAAATTTGATTCTAATTGTACTTAAAATTTGTATGGCCATATGCAATATTCCATAGAAAAACAGTTTGCTTAAAATTAAAAGTAGGCGTGTGTCAATTCTGACATTTATAGTTTAATACATAGTAATGTAAGTCACCTTTAGAAATTGTCTAAGTATTCAAAGAAGTCGTTTGCGTCATTAAAATAAGGTTTTATATTAACAAATCTACTATAATAATTTTAAGATGCCATTCAAATTTACAAATGAAGAATATGCAGATATGATTTATGTGTATGGTTTTTGCGACGGAAATGGAAGAGCTGCAGAGAGAGAATTTGAAAGACGTTTTAGAAATCGTCGTACACCAAATCGTACAACATTTTCAGAGGTGTATCAATTTAGTAAGGAACATAGGCAATTTCCCTCACAGGCAAAACATGAACATGTTCTCAGAGATTTTCAACAGCGAGAGGAAGTATTACAGATTGTTCATATGAATCCAAATGTAAGCGTCAGGAAAATCAGTCATCAATTAGAAACTAGCAGAACAAAAGTATGGCGAACTTTAAAAAAAGAAAATGTATATCCTTTTCATGTTCAAGTAGTTCAAGGACTAGAAGGCGGTGACAGCGTTCCGCGTTTAACATTTTGTAGGTGGGTAGTTGCGCACAAACGAACAGTTTCTAGAATTCTGTTCACGGACGAAGCTCAATTCACGCGTGATGGAATAAACAACACCAGAAATCAACATCTTTGGGCAACTGAAAATCAACATGCTACGCTTCAGAAAAATTCCCAACACAGATTCAGTATAAATATCTGGTGTGGAATATACAACAGTCATCTAATAGGGCCAGATATTTTTGAAAGAAGACTAACGGGTGAAGTTTATTTAAATTTCTTAATAGACGTGTTACCAAATTTATTAGAAAACATCAATGTCAGAGGTATGTGGCTTCAACACGATGGTGCTGGACCCCATTTTTCTGAACCGGTGAGGGAGCATCTTAATCAACGTTACACGAACAGATGGATTGGTAGATCGGGAACTGGCCACCGAGATCTCCCGATCTCATCACCATGGATTATTTTTTATGGGCCCACCTAAAGTCACAGGTATACAGTAAAAATATTAATACCCGTGAACAATTACAACAACATTTTTGTAATGTATGTGACAATATTAGACACAATTCGGCTATGATCGATAGATCAGTGAAAACGCCTTTTAAACGTTCACAAAAATGTATTGACGCTGGATGTGTTCTTTTCGAAAATGTATTATAGTTTTAATTAATTGTACCAGTGTATAAAACAATTAGTGTCTTTGTGCTGTAAATTATGATTATGCAAACTGTTTTTCTTTATTTTTTCCTTTTTTCTGTTTTTCGTTTTTCTTTTTAAGTAACAATAATACATTAAATAATTATTAAACAACAGTTTAAGTAAAATTAATAAAATAGCGACGTTAACTGTTTGTTTGCGTATTTTGTAGAATTTAAATATCAGTCACCATTATTTTCGAAAATTTGCTTGGAAGTAACCATAAACGTACCATCAAATATTATGACAGTGTTTTGCACAATAATCCATAAACATTTCAATAGTTGTCCGCCATTTACAAAAAACTGATATACAGGGTGATGTAATTGACCCTAAATGCAAAATAATAAAAATTGAGTCCTGTCCTGGAATTTTTACAAACTAAATTATGCTATTAATTGGACTAGGAGTGCACTATATGTGTACCAACTTTAATCCAAATACGCCCACCCATTTCAAATATATGGTGAATTTTAGTTTCAGTCAAGAATCATAAAATACCCTATATCTCGAAAACCATTCACTTTCAAGGGTAAGTGTGGGGGTGTTTTGAACTCAGAAAAGTGTGCTTTATCTCTCATCGGTCTATGTCACTTTAAATCTGGGACACCCTGTATAGCGTCGAAATTGATAGTAGGCAAAAATTAACCGAGCTCATCGTTACAGCCTGCTACGAAATACGGAATAATCCGGCAACAATACGTCGAGCAATTGGTGACCTAGCTAAACATACACGCAAATGCACAGAAGTTGAGAGAGGCCACTTTAAAAATTTACTTTAGTGTAAATTGTATTTTATTTTTAAACATATTCAGTTATTGGCTGGTTGTTTATTGTTACCCGAACGGAAATTAATTTATTAATTTCAGGGTTTTAGTTTGTTCTGCTTTCCAATTTTTATTAGGTGTGAAATATTGTCGACTTTCTTGATTAAAATAACTTAGGTCTAAATAGTTTATTATCTGTCACTCTAAATAAGCCTACTATGATTGATTAAATATTTTGTTAATTTATACCCGATTACTGATTAGGGCTACATTTTTTTACTAAAATTGATCTTTAACCTCCGGAATTAGGAATCACCTACTCTCAATAAATATTTTGCAAATTTTAATTACAAAATTATTTGTTTCACGTGACTTTCATTTAATACCGTTCTGAAACTCATATTTTTGTAAATTTAGCACCGCATTTAAATAACCACAAAGGTGTAACAAAAAAATGAGCTGGACCATGATGCTTATTTTTTTGTATTCTTTTCGAATATCGTATAGAAATTCCAAAAAAATATATGGGGTCATGTTTTTTAGAGGAAAAGAAGACACCTAAATTTTAGTGACCCCAGACCTGGATTTTTTTTCATGTCTTACATATACCTCTGAAGGATTGTTACTGTATTAGCTGTACTAAATATGAATCCATGTTTCCATTCCCTGTCAAAGTAATTACAAAAAGTAGTTTCTGCCAAAAATGACAAAACATCCTGTAAATTCGTAATGAAGGCCCAATGAGAAATTTCGGGGGATTACCACTGATGCTATCTATCTCCTGTTGAGCTATGTCCTTCTCATGATGCAACACCCTGTATAATGTGTAGTTATTAGTACAAGCAAATTAGCCATCTAGGGTAACAACAACTAATAAAAGGATCATCTCCGGGATTTAAGTAGGTAATAACCTGTAGGATTAAATGATGCGTTCTTTGCACTTGCATATTCCGTGAAAATCCAAAAAAATTTTGAAAAACTTCTTGATTTTCGGTATTTTTGTTCTAGTGGTTAAAATAATGAAAATAGAGAAAGAAGTTTTCAACAAAACTTGTAGCTCGTCTCTTTCTCTACAACAAATGTTTGTTTTACTCAAGTCGTTTAGAAGATAAATCCAGTTTTTCACTTACAGATTTGAGACGTTCCGAAATGCGCGGAAAATGAAAATTCTCCGGGAGTTTCGTACAACCGGACTCATCGATCGATAATTCTTACGATTCAGAGCCGCTAAAAAAATTAAAATAACCTAAAATGTAGAGAGAAGTCTCAGCTTGAATGTGGAACTAATCACAAAATTCATAAAAAAATTATTATCATAGTGAAAAAAGTGTTGGAAGATGGCTTAGTAAACTTTGTACAGTTGATCCACAGATTTATTCATGTCTTGGCCGGGAGCCGTTAGAATGATAATTCCTTTTGCTAATATATTCTTATAAAATGATACATTAATCCATTTAATTTTCTATTGCAATTACTTTTGTTGGAAAAATATGCTTTGCGATCAAAGTAGAGGGTATATTTTTCATCGATCAGTAACGTCCAAATTTTGGTGTTCAATTCGCTATATCTTAATTATATTTTTGAATTATAAATATAATAAAACATATTCTTTCCAATGACTGGAGTTTTTTAAATGCGTGCAGTACTTTTTGAATTTCTCTACATTATTCATACACGTTCAGATAATGCACAATTATACAGTAAAACATATACAACTTATTTGTTTATTCACATTTTTCAATGGAATTTTCACGAAATGTAAATTAAAGTGCGTGGAGTCGAATCCATGCAGTGAAAAAGCACATATTATTACGAGAAAAATAGGGAGGATGCAGAAAATTCAAGTAAAAAATCAAGATGATTGACGCGTGAGCCTTGCGGTGGCACAAGCAGCCGAGCATACATACTTTTCGAAAAACATCGGGCGAATACGTACTTCCCTAAAAACGTCAGTATAACACAAGGTCGTTTTACTGACGTTTCGGAGTCATAGTATTGATGTGTTATTTGTTTTTAGTTTGTTAACAAGTTTCATTACATTTTGCAGTACTTATTTTTTAATAAATAATTATATAGCAATGAGTGCCTCTCCTACTATCTGCTATGATATGAGTGCTTCTCCAACTGCCAGTTGTGATAACAGTGAAAATATTGTGTGTTTCATCGAGGAAAATATTTTCCTTGGTTATATTCCTGATCATTCGAATGATTGAGAATGTGACTCTGAATAAATAAAATAATATTTTATTATATTTTTCAAAGAAAATCTGTTGAATATTCTATTTTTGTAACCTTTCCGAATAATAATGTAACACACAACCAAAAACATTATCACGAGTTACTTTCAGATTTCTCAATTTGTTTCCACGGTGGCCGGTCTACGCCTCATAAAGTAAGTATATCTGTATGATTAGACCCTTGCACCTCAAAGCTAACCTTACTTTGTCGATTTCATCAGATTGTGCCACTAAAAATAACGTAAATATAACGACTTTAAAATCCAGTGCGGAAAACCGGAGTTCTTACACAGTTCTGACCCTATATTGATTCCAATCGGGTAATTAAGTACATTTTCAGAATTTATAAGTCAAATTACATGGAATACATGTTTCACATTCCTAAAAATGCGAAATATTGACACTGTCTATAGTTAGAACAGGTTTATGATAAATAAGCTCAAGATGATGTGAGATATCAAAACATGTGTTCAGACTTTTTTGTAGAGAAAAGGACGAGCTACAACTTTTGTTGAAAACTGTTGTATCTATTTTCATTATTTTAGCTGCTAAAGCAAAAAACAGAAAATCAAAAATTTTTCAAAATTTGTTTGAATTTTCCAGAAACTTGGAAGTGCAAAGAATGCATCATTTCATTCTACAGACTATTACCTACTTAAGTCCCGGAGATGATCCTTTTATTGGTTTTTGCGAGGTTTTTACAAAAATTTGGCCTTCATTGCCTGTACTATCAATCATATGTGACATTCTAGTCTCAGCAGGCTGCACTTAATATGGTGCACAATAGTTGAGAATAATTAGTCTACATGATTTTTTATCATAAATAACATCTATATACGGTTTGGAGTTCAGATTATAAAAATGCGCTTTATTTATGTTTCTGTATTTAGAGAGAGACGGTTTTTCTAAATGCCAGTTTTTTTGATGATGAAATTGTTCTTGTTCTAATTTACAATATCTTGATGTTTTCTGATCCACTCGCTAACGTCGATAAAATATAGTGGTAAAATAACGATAAAATTTCTTAATTACTTTTATATGCGATAAAAAATCTGGCTGATTAATTTTCCCAATTACTGTGCACCAGACGTGATACATCATAGTGGTTGCAGCCTGTTGGAACTAATTGGTATACCAACCCCCTAAATTTGTCTAGTATGATTGAACTCGTCTATATTTACCGCAAAATGGTTCTTCGTCCCTGGTTATTAGGTAAAGCTGTCCTCTCCCCTTGGACCTGTCTGCGTAGTATCCCATATTTCCACATACTCTGAAAAATGCATTGAAGTTTGTATAATACAATACTGGTATATTAAATAAAATCACTTTAAAGTTTATTATTTTATACGAGATATGGACAAGAATGATACAACTTGCACATTTCATTTTAAATGTGATTTACGTACATTTCTTCAAATTCTCTTAAAAAACAGAAAATTTATAGTTGTGCATGCTAAATTTTAAGCAGATGTGGACACATTGCGCAAAAACACCAATTGGTTTTACGATCTACCTGTATCCTAACATTTAAATTTTAAATAGTATCCACTCCTCCCTCATCATCCGGATGGCAGCCACCTTGAAAAATTTCGGACAAAAAGACAGTTTACTAGCAATCTTTCGGTAATTGTTGCTTTATCGAAATTTACACATCAATACTTTATTGTCGGACTTTATATTTTCCTCAAAAAGTTGTTATATTCTTTTTAAATAAATTATCAATTTTTGCTCTATGGTTAGGAAATTAACAGAAGCAAAGGGTATTTGCAGAAAGATATTAGAAGGAAATAATTTACTGACAAACTAGGCTGATTCTCTACATGATCAAGGCAGAAATTCTACTATTAGCCCAATCAGTAGGTAAAAATGTGTGCCAAAATTAATACCCGGAAACAAAAAATATGGTTGTATGGAAAAGAAAATTCCAAGAAAGATTTGTGTTTCGATGGACTCGATCTGAAGTGGCGAAGTTAACCTAAGAAATGGAGAAGTTGAAAAACAGTTTTTCGTAAATAATAAAAAAAACATGACTCTAATCGAGAAAAGTTGAATGAGATAGTTGAAGGTAGGTACTAAATAGATCTTTCGATTGCTATTGTTTTAAGTATCAATTGCGATAACACTTCGAGATATATTGAAAAAACCGTAGAAATTCGGTTTTCTTGCTCTCCCTGTATCTTTTTCAAACATACGTTTAAATACTTACTGTCAACCGCATGTATTGCTTACGACAAGCTTAAAAAGCAAGTTTTTGAAAAATTTTAAAATATCTTTTATTTTTCGAGATATATCGATTTTTCGAAAAAAGACGTTCTCGAAAATCGGCTAGTCTTGCTCAACGGACGGCTCTACAGTAACGATCTTAGGCTCATATTTCTTACAAAGAGTTGTACTATCATATTTTAAAAGAATTGAAACGGTTTTATTAATTTTAATGGTAAATAAATTGCTTTAAAATAATTGCATTTTTTTAGGTTATATTTTTAAAAAATAATTTTGCCAATTTTAATTTCTTCTGGGTGCCAGAAAGTCGTAGGATAATTTTTTTGTCATTAATCGATTTCCGTATGTCATTTCTGTAAACTTATTTAAAGGAAAACATAACCTAATAAAATGCAATTACTTTAAAGCCATTTAGTTAGTCTTAATATTAATTAAATCGTTACAATTCTTTTACAGCATGATAGGACAGCTCTTTATAAAGAAAATGAGCCAAGTTCGTTATGGTAAAACACTCCGTTGAACAAGACTAGCCAACTTTTCGAGAACGTCTTATTTTCGAAAAATCGATATATCTCGAACAATAAAACATATATGAAATTTTATAAAAACTTGCTGTTTCGGTTTGCCGTGAGCTATAGTTACGGTTGGCAGTATGTATTTATATGTAAATTTGAAAAAGATACAGAGAAAGTAAGAAAAGCCGATATTTTACGGTATTTTCGATAGATCTCGAAAAGCGTTATCGCATTTGTTACTTAAAAAATAGCAATCGAAAGATCTTTTTAGCACCTACAACTTTCTCATTCAACTTTTTACGATTAGAGTCATAGTTTTTTGTTATTTACGAGGAACTGTTTTTTTCAACTTCTCCAATTCTTTGAGTTAAGTTCGCCTCTTCATATCGAGTCTATCAAAACATAAATCTTTCTTAGAATTTATTCTTCTATGCAACCATATTTTGTTTCCGAGTATTAATTTTGGTAAATTAACCATTAAACCCTGACAGGTTGATTGGGCTATATTGATCTATGTGCCCAGAAGCATCAATAAAGGAAGTCAACTGGCAAATGTTTATATGACGAAATTAAGTAAAACACTACTATGTTTTTACCACTATATTTGCACAAGACATGACTGCTGTTTCAACACTTTGTCATATTCGTTATAATTATGGATTACCACAGAGTAACGACTTCATCAATCAAATGTTTGTATACCTTCAGATTATCGGGCATCATTCACGGCTCAGGTCGTATACTCTTGAACCTAAAATTACATCAGAATGCAGACAACCGCTAAAAAAACCGGAAAGAAAACAATAAAATTGCCTTGATGTGGCTACCAGAGCCCTACGGAACAGACGATAATGAATTAGTTGTCAGCCTTGCAAGAAGTAGTGCTGAACTCTCATTTCTCAAGCACGAATCGTTTTGTGTCTTATCTAAGGTACCCGCGCAAAACGGAACAGATCCTGATCCTTCCTGTGTTAGCACTAACTCCGAGAATACTGTCCCAGTCTTCTCAACGCTTCCGAAAAATTCTCCTGTTAAAATTCCGCGTCTGACACCAGTTGTTACGTATCTCCACCTTTTAGGAAACACCCTGTATGAATCCGTGGGTTCTAAATAATTTTAACAAGGGGTAAACCACTAACATTTTATTTAATAATTTACTGACTATACAATACTTCAAAATAACCTTTACAATTTGTTTACTTGATATTTAACCTCACCTTTGTTACTGAACTCACTTTTCAACTTCTTCACTTTTATAAAACTTCCCCTTCTGCGTTGGTAATCGCGCCTTATATACTCTGAAATTGCTTCTAGATCCATCCAGAACCAATCAAGAATCTTCTCTCACCACACTCTAGAAAACTATCTCTTTCTACAAGTTTCCAGTCACTATTAGGCATAGGCGTATCAATCTCCGGTTTCAAGGGGGTGTAATTCATGAGAAAAACAATCTTCATAAGAACAAAAATTTTAAACCATTAATTCTGCCTTCCGATATAGTTGCTCACATTTGCTACATTGCTTAATTGGAACAGGTTTTCTGAGCACTAAATCTGATAGTATTTCATTTACATTTGGGTCTTGCGCATTATATACAGAGTGTACCAGAATTGAGTTCCCGGACGTGAACCTGTGATCTCTGAGTTCATATTGGGCTCATATAACCCAACTTATTTTAGTTAAAAAATGCATCCCTGGGGAAGTACATTATCTTAAAGTGAGACAGAAAATAATCTGTTGTTTCAATAATTTCTGTAATATTATAAATTTAAAAATATCTTTTGTTTCCATTTTTTTTTCACAATAATTAATATTTAACTGGCTCTAATTTTTTAATTACTCTGTAAAATTACGGAATACGTGAACATTTTTATAAGACATTAAAAGGGTTGCTAAAAGGTATTCTTAAAAAAGTTTGTAGTATCAATCAAAATACAAGAAGTTATAGTTTTTTCCTCTATTTGTATTTAACATTTATTTACAATTCTAGAATAAAATAAGAGAAAAGTGCAGTTTACTCTAAAAAATACATTAATAACAAATGCTCTACATGACGTCCACCTGTTTCAGTACACAAATTAATACCTTTAAAATTTTGTGTAATATCAACGAAATATCAAGAATTATCATTTTTTCTCTGTCGGTCATAGGTGCTTGTGAAACAGGAAACTTGTCGCGTTTGAGAAACAAAAGATATTTGGTTACCATCAAGCTTATGTAGAGTACTTATAGAGATACGGGTCCCATGAAAATTTGAAAATGTTATCTTCAGTACAACGGAAATCATTGGAAGAAATTTCTTCCGTCTCACTTTAAGAGAACGTACTTCCTCATTTTTGGACTAAGGTAAGTTGGGATGTACGAGCCCAATATGAACTCAGGAAGTTCAGATTCCCATCCGGGAACTCAATTCTGGGACACCCTGCATAGATATTAAATATTTCAAGTTTTATCTTACACAATTTTTAATTTTCCTACCCTGCAAAAGGTGATTGTGTTTATGTTCCATCTTCTTTTTAACTCGATCCAGCATCGCTCCTTCCAGCCCTTCAATCGCAACGGCGATTCGCACCGAGCATGTCCGACAAATTCCAGCCGTGCTCGGCAGGATAACACGTATGCATTTTAAAATTTTGTTTTTGAATTGATGTTAATGCAGTAAATAAATGTCAATGAATGAATAAAATGTAACATTTTGACCACAATAAAATATTCGTATGACCTTTTGTTGAACAGAAAAAAAAGGTTAATTTAGGACCCTTAATTATTTCATAACAATGGGCTTGTTCCATAATATTCTTTTTATATGGTTTTTATATTTTTTCATATAGTACTCGATATTCTCATTATGCACTTAAAATTTCGTATTATTAACTTTTTCCGTTCTCGAGATATAAGGAGTTGAATTAGTTAGTTGCAAAAACCGAGCGCTCATTTGTGACGTCACTATACGCAAGTGACGTAAGAAAAGGCTTTCTGGGACCTTTCAAATTTAACCAGAAATGTCGAAAAACATGGAATTTTCAAACGCTGGTAACTAAATAAATACGTCGAGTGGAAGTGCGTTCTATGTCTCTACGGAAAGAAGAAGGTCGGCGATGAATCCTAATCGTAAATTGCATGGTCAAAATCGAAAATTCGTCCCGACAGGAGCGAGAGAAAATTGTAATTTTTTGACATTTCACCAAATTGTACTCCCCTAGTGCCAAGAAGTAACCAAAACAAACAATACTTCGAAAACACTTATAATTATAACAACTAAGGAGCATCAAGTCTATTAAGATCGCCGAGTCTATGCGTATAGATAGATAGATAGATAGACATTTATTGATCTTTAAGCCAATTTACATCGGATAGATAAGTCAAAAAGAAAAAAGTATATAATAATATACCTACATATTTACATAAAGATATAAATCACAAACATTTTGTATATTACTTAACAAACAAAAATAGTAACATTAGTAACACAGAGGATAAAGATATAAATTGCATAATTATATAAAGAACACAAAATCTAAAGTAGGATGTTTCATTATAAAAACTAAAAAAAAATATCCGTTATTCAGTTATTTTAGTAAATAATTTAATTATTTTGCTCGGAAAAAGTAATAAATTCCTCAACTGAATAGAATGTATTTTCGAGCAAAAATTTCTTTAGTTTTGATTTAAAGCTAATCAGTGTGGTTGCACTACTTATTTCCCGAGGTAGCATATTAAAAAAGTAACAGCCAGCGTACTGGGGTGATTTTTTAAAACTTACATAGTTAAATCTTTCCAGGCGTATTTGATTATTTTTTCTAGTAAGGTGGTCATGAATATCTGAGTTTTTTTTGAATTGGTCTTTGTTTACATAGATATAAATTAATATTTTAAACAAGAAAATACTTGTGAACGTCAGAATTCTCTTCTCTTTAAAAATTTGTCTACATGACTGTCTATAATCTAAATTATACCTAAGCCGTATAATTCGTTTTTGAGCAATGAATACTCTGCTACTCTCGACAGCTAGCCCATAAACAATTATATTATAGCTAATTGTTGAATATATTAGTGAATAATAAGCAGTGAGAAGTCCTTGTTCATTCAGGCAGTTTTTTAGTGTTAGTATGGCAAAGTACTGTTTATTTATTTTGGAACATATGCTGTTAATGCAATCATTATAACTTAAATATTCATCTATGATGGTTCCAAGGAATTTGCATTGACTACCTACTGTAATGGAATGATTATTTATGCATAGATTTAAGTCTGCTATTTTCTGTCTTGAGTATTTGTGAAACTCGATAGCCATAGTTTTGGAATAATTTATAATGAGTCTATTTTTTTGGCACCAATAATCAAATTGCATGAGGACATTATTTACTTTTTCAATTAACTTTGGAATGCTTGGGTCTGAAATTATGATGTTCGTGTCATCAGCAAAAATAAAAACCTCACCATCTAATATATAGTCTGGAAGATCGTTAATGAACATCAAGAAGATTAGGGGTCCAAGGACACTCCCCTGGGGATGCCAGAATTGACCTCAAATTCTGCCGATGTTTTGTCATGAATTCTGACCAATATTTTGCGGTTATTTAAAAATGAATATATCCATTGCTGCAGCGAGCCCTGTATACCAAGTTTTGATAGTTTTTCCGCGATAGTGACGTAGCGTCTGGCCACGCCCCATTTTCGCGAGGTGGAGATTTGTAATAGTGTTTAAGATACTAAACGTGCGAATAAAATTCTGATATTTGGCAGATCCATTATTTTATAATTGCACTATCGATTTATGAAATAAAAAAAATGCCGAACAAGCCCATTGAACCGTCAAAGATAGAAAGTCTCTAGAAGTCTCAAAGGATGCGTATTGATAAAATAGTCATTTTTTATATCTCGATTTTTTTTGTCCGACGCACCGTTTTCGTTGAAAAGTCAAAAAACATCAAAAAATGAGATGCTTCTCTAAAACCATTATTTTTAATAATGAAGGCTGTCTTTTATGATTTTTTTTTAATATCGTCATCGCGTTTAGCGCATTTTTTTCTATAGAAGTAGTCCATAAAATTGCTGTTTTAAAGGGCTCCGCACATATTATAGGGGCAAAACGGTTTCCGTCAAATTGACCGAATTTTTGATGACATTGAGTCATCATCCCTATAAAAAATTTTTGTAACATTGGCGCCCAAAAAACTCTCGTTTTTAGACTGGATCACAAAGTTTACAAGATCGGGATTTTTCGATTTCGCTTATGTCACGAGAGATCGGCGTATTTTGTCGCTACTATTTACATCGGCGCAGGCAATGTTGTGTTTTTTGTATATAAAATATAGGGTTGTGCTCCGCTCTCCGCCTTGCCCAGGATCAACGAGAAAATATTATTTTCAAGGAATCGTCTGATACTCCTTTCTGTATTTTACACAAAACCTTTTTTAAATCCTTCGGCTTCGCCTCGTCCGAAAATAGCACGATTCACTACACCGCTGTATTTCCACCTTAAATGAAAACTGGTATTTTAACCCCCTGTGATATATGCAATCCATATTACATTTGCGTATATCAACCGTTGCATATTAGTCTCAGTCGACCGCGACACATTACTTTGAAATAAAGAGATATTATTATTGTCACTCAATTTGTACAACAGACAACCTATATCAGTTAGTTGCAATTCTAACACATCATTTATTTGCAAGCAGGCACCTATTTATAGCAAGCTGTACACTTTTGTGTTCTACCGTCAGCATCGCTGTACAAATTTTAGGTAATCTCCCGACACGGTAGGTAATGTAATTGGCAAGCGCAGCAGCCTAATCCATAGTAGCGTGGCCTTTTCGGCAGCCGTGTACAAATTTTTGCTTGAATAGTCAGACGCGGATGTTATGTAATAAATTTAAGTAAAGGCAGGTCAAATTTTAATTCGCTACTTATTAATTAATCAGTAAACATTAAATTCAATCGCAAAATAAATCATCTGCCAAGGTTATCTTCGAACAAGAATAATTTAGTGTCATTGTAAGTGTTGACCAGTTTATTAGCATTTTCTAGCCCGAACAGTGTATATGTAGATGAGCGTACAAATATCGGATGCTCAGTAGATTCATAAAAAATAAAATCGATTATAACAAATCTCAAGAGTAAGTGAGCCTACTGGTCTTCTCTCTATTGTGCCGCGACACCGCTGTCTTTTGACCTTGAACAGAAACTGGTAACACTACTCCATATACCAAAACATAAACATTTCCAATGTTAAAAGTTACAACGACCGGCCGAACATTTGACTATCCAAACAGTGTAAATACTATAAAAGATGTAAAAGCATAGAAAAGGCTAATCTTGTAAAAACCTTTTCAACATTTTTGAGAAATAAAGCCTCTCAATAAAGTATTGACGTGTATAACTTGTTGGAGCAATGGTTACCTAAAATTTTTTTATGAATTATTTAATTAGGTCTTGGCCGACATTTTTCGAGATGCCCGCTACGTGCTACGTTTATAAGGGTGTAATACCAACAAAAAAAAATAAATTTAAAGGGTTTGTAAAAAAGTTGATGCTTCTGTCCCACGTCTTTTACACTAATTGTCTATTAAGCTACCTATGAATAATGCGAATTGTCTTCATTTTCTTTACTCCCGATATAATAACCTAAGAGAAAATTCTTGTTTTTGTTGTAACAGAAAAAAAAGAATAAAAATTTATAGTCGAATTTATCGCTCCTTCCTGCGATGAAATATCAAACAAACAATTCATATTCAAAACGCGACTTTCAACAATTTACAAGAAAACCTCTCCGTAATTTTCGTAGGGTTGAGAGTGACTTAACGAGCACGCTGAAAACAATCTTTACCTCTCGTCTGTGCAAGGGAAACATTTCCCAGCAATAAAATCTTCATATGATTCGCAGGGAAATGCTGGAAAGTGACATCTCGGTGAAACTGAATCTATAAAGAACTTGTAAGCCCTCCTGTGATTGCAGAGCGACCTTCCTTCAACCGTTGAAGCTGAAACATTAAATACGTTGAGATGAATATAATATGAGTTATAACTAATGAAAAATTCATATAAATTAATTGTAATAAAAGTGATGTTGGCATGAGGAAAAGATGTAAACATTGCACTGGTTGTTTGTTTATTGAATGTCTTATTTAATGCGGTTCTTGACGAATTCTCATTTCATTCCTATTGTTCACCACAGTCACAATTATGGATTTTAAGAAAAACTTATGTGAATGCCAGTTACGAGACATCTAATTAATGTTCTTGAATCATTTTCGTTTCCTAAACCTATACAGGGTGGCCAAAAATTATTTTTCAATTAAGAACTTTTTAAATTGAATTCTCTCAATTTTTTTCAACTGGAACACCCTGTATATTTTTCAACGATGTGATTTAGAAATGAAAACGGAACATTTCAAGTACTTCTCTATGGCAAATTGCAACAAATTTCGCCTTATTGAGCAAAAATTACAAAATTCAATAATAAACTTAAAAAATAAGTTTCTTCAAATAACCCAGTAGAAGAAATTATAACAAATGTTCCACATGTTGCCCATTTTGATTGACACACATTTCTATGCGCTTTTGAAATAAGGTTCCCACTGTTTCTAAAACTGTCGGTGTGTTAGATCTAAAGGCAGTTATTATTCTTTCCTTCATATTTTGTACTGTTGTCAGTGTGTGCCTCTATAAACAATTTCCTTCACGTATCCCAATAAAAATAAATCCATTTTTATAAGATCTGGGGATCTAACAGGCCATTTAGTGGATCCATTTCTTCCAATCCATTGATGAGGGTCGGTATTATTTAAGTGGTCTCTAACTGCATTTAAATAATGTGGTGGAGCACCATCTTGCTGAAACCAATCCTGTTTCGAAATCTTTCAGGGAGATTTACCAATAATTGTGGCAGATAATTTTCCAAAAAATGAAGATAAATAGCCCCAGTCAATGTACCATCAAGAAAATGTGGCCCTATTACATGTTCTCCAATAATTCCTCCCCAAACGTTTATAGACCATCTGTGATGGTTAACAACTTGCATAAAAAAGTGGGGATTTTCCGAAGCATAATAATGGAACTTGTGCCTATTAACAAATCCATTTTTATGAAAAGCTGCCTCATCAGTGAATAAAACATTATTGAAGAAGTTGACATCATCTTGCATTTTACCTCTGGCCCAATTATAGAATTGTAGGCGCTTTTGGAAATCGTCATCAGATAATTCTTGGTGCATTTGAATATGATATGCATGCAACTGTTTTTAAGATTTGACCCACAGACCGTCTACTTATTCCTACTAATGAGCTCATTTCTCTTTGACTAAGATGGGGATTCTCAATCGTTGCCAGCACCACAGAAAACTCATTTTCTTCGGTCACAACACATTTTATTCTTTCATTTTTTTTTATATTCGATATTTCTAGTTTCCAGAAATTTATCGAGAAGGTTTTGAAAGCTGCTAGCATCAGGAATCCTTCTTTCAGGATAACGTTGGTGATAAATTCTATTGGCAATTAAACAATTTCTGTCTGATTCGCTCAAAAAAAAATGTCCACAAGTTCCGCTTTATTAAAATTCCATGGTTGTACAATTCCAAATATTTTAAATTCAATACAAATTGTAACTAACGATCGATAAATGTGATAAATGCTCCGTTGTACACGACAATTTATACCAAACTGAGGTTTTATTGCTTGTCGAATAACGAAAACGACAAAAAAATGTACAAAAAAACATTACAGTAAAGGACCTGTTAAATATTATTTACTCATTTCAATGGATAGGATGAAATGGTCCCACTAAACGGCCCAATTTCAAAATTGCATAAAGACGTGTGTCAATCAAAATGGGCAACACGTTGAACACCTATTATAAACTTTTGTAATGAACTATTTGAGGGAACCTCCTTTTTTAAGTTTATTCTTGAATTTGACACTTACTTATTTATAAAACGAAACTGGTTGCAATTAGCCATGGGGAAGTACTGACAAAAAATGTTCGTTTTTCATTTCTACATCATATCGTTGGAAACTATACAGGGTGTTCCATTTTAAAAATTGAAAAAATTTAATTTAAAAAGTTCTTAATTGAAAAATTATTTTTGGCCACAGGTTGGTACAGTTTTAATAAATCAAAATGACTCAAAATGATTAACTAGATGTCCCGTAACTGATATTCACATAAGTTTTTCTTAAAACCCATAATTATGACGGTGGTGATTTTTTTTAATAACCATATGCAGATTGCATTATTTCAACGAAAAAATTCATTAAATCCAAGTGGTTGGGAGATATTCAATGCTAACATATGAATGAATAAAGCCTAGAAAGAGGATTCGAAAAATGTACTGATAATACATAGCATTCCATTTAAAAAAAGGCACTTGGTCCTGTAATTTCGTCTTTGCTCGCCCTGTATGTTAGAAAATAATTTCCAGTTGCAGACTTATTTATCTAGTTTACCTGAAATTTTTAAAATAATTTCTATCTATCGTAGAACTCGAGGTATCGAGGTCCGGCGGACTATTGCCTCACCCTGTTCATTCTCCAATGAAAATCAACACATTTCTTTGCTGAGAGTAGCGTCAACTACTTACCAAAGTTGACTGTTCTCCGTCAAATAGTTTTTAGAGAACACGAGAGTAAGGGTGGATGTTGTTGGGGGTGGTTGTACCGTGAAACGCTCTCGAAGAAAACGCAAAAAGAATCGTTTAAAACTCAGTTAAATTCGATAAAATTTAAGTCATGGGTAGATTAAAAAATTCTGCGTAAAGTGAAGTGTAATCATAGAGGAACAAAGCACACAATTAGTAATTGAAAAATTACTGTAAAGTGTTTGTTAATAGTACCAAAAATAAAGTAAACACGTGTCTGGTGCAATACCTAGCTGGGCCGTCGTAAACGGAAACAAACCGACTCATATATTTACACCTGGGACCATTTCAAGTGGATGATTATTCGTATGAGCAACATGTGTTTATAGAGCAATATAGCCATACTAGCTGTGGACGAAAAAGGTAAGTTTTTTTCAATTAATAGTATTAGTTTGTTAGTGTATTAGTTTATTTCTTCATTAAAATTGAAAAAAATAAATTAAATTAAAATTAAAAATGTATTAAACATAGGTAATAAAATAGAAAAAAATTGGAATTGGAATTGGAAAACTGCAATTGAAACTAATTACTGCACAAAAACAAACAAATATACAGGGTATACGAGATATTCTCTCGGGCCTCTTTCTGATAACTCGCCGTAAGAAGCTCTTTTTTCCGCAAGACAGGGCTCTTCCTTGCACTTCCATCGCAATTGAATATTTACCTGTGAGAGGATTAATAATTAAAACTTCATGCGGCGAGCTAATGTATGTATGTCTTGGCAGACAAACGAAGTTGACGCACTGATGAAGGACGTTGAAACGAGAACACAGATTTCTGGGAAACATGAAACCATATATGGAAGCAAGCAGACAGAAGTAGATTCAGAAATAGAAGACTCAGAAGAAGAATAAATAAGGAGATGATAGATGAAAACTTAAAAGAAGCATGGAAACTTAAAGCAAGCATCTTACAAACGTCTACGCTTCCCATCCGATGATGACAGATGAAAACTTAAAAGAAGCATCTCACAAACCCCTACACTTCCCGTCCTATATTCCTACCCTATGCGCCATATGGTGCTCGCTGCTGGTAACAAGCATCCAATCCAGCGTATGCAGCTGGTCCAGCGATATATAGAAACATCCAGATTTGATGTCCTGAATCGGCAGCAATGCCTACCTTACGCTGGCAGCTCAATCAATCAATCAACAGACAGATAACAGACCGACAGACAGCCAGACAGACTGACGAAATTGAAAGATCTTCATTTTCGTAATCTGCATGTTCTGAAACGTGAAAATCGGAAAAAATCTCGGAGGATGATCTTTTCACGAATACAATACTTCCGTTCGGTAAGCAAAGAGAGTGAAAAGAATGAATATGGAAACTAAGTAGAAACGTAAATATTGAATCCGTTGTCTCTGAATAATTATGTGGCATATTTATTAGTGAGTTCTTAACATTTGCATGTGAGCCAACATTTATGTTATATTTTATGCTATGTAGCTATGCAAACCCACCTGCGACGGCCTTTACCTATCAGTGTATAGAGCATGGAAAATAGAAAAAGCGAGTAAACATGCTGTACTTAACTACACCCTTTTATGGACTTAATTAAACTATGGCGTGCTTACTACTTTTTCTGTTCCTCATAGTCTTATGATTAATTTATCCACAGACTGCTATTGTGATGTCATCGACTTTTCAAGTATGTATACTTTATTAACTGATGTAATATTATAAGATTTTACTTACAATTACGAATTCGACGCCTGATAATTCGCAAAGAGGCATTATAGTCCAATAATTATAAAGATTTCCATAACAAAAAACGTCATCCGAGATTTTCCTTCAGTAACTGTTAGTGGAGGGATTATACATCACAAAACCACAAAAATCAGTTCTGGGAGTGCCACGCAACCCCCCCCCCCCCCGAAAAACCCCCCCTTCTGTGAAAGAAGCCTTATTTTACTGATAATTCGTTACCGGTTGAAGATTGCTCATCATAAAAAAGAATACTGGACTAATTTCCTAGGAAAGAGTCCTCTTGTAATTTTCTTGTATATGCCATGATTTTCAAGAATATCCATATTGAAAAAAATTGCAACACTTGTGTTTTTAATGCATACGAATTTTCCTTTATTAGAAATTTTTTGCGCGCGGCCTATAGAAAATGTTGAATTGCTCGAAAACCAAATAAGCTAGGAAGAAAAATTAAAATGGGATTTAAAGGGAATATAAGACACTCTCTTGTGTTTCCATTTTTGATGACTATTGATATTTATTAGTATTACTCCAGTCACTTTAGATGAAAATTTGGCTCCTGTGAACTTTGACCTTGAATAATTTTTTATGCCATAGTGATCTCATTCTCGATTTTTAATATTTTTTTTAAAACAACAGAATAAATCGATTTAAAATAAAAAAATCAAGGATATATTTTGTTAGATCAGAAAAGTCTAATTTCACTGGGTTATATATAGAAATAACAAGAGGTAACTATACTATAGTTACCTCTTGATTTTTTGCGCTTTTAACTATTCAGAGGCCCATAAAAAATAACTGACTTTAATATAAGTTATAAATGCATCATCTTTTACTTCAAGGTAGTACGTCAATGCAGAAAAAGTTAGGGATAAAAATATTCATATTTACAGATTTACCAGCATCTTGAAATTAGCCAAATTTTGGGCAATTTTTTATTGTTTCCTAAAAATTAAAAAAGACCCTAACATCTTAAAAATGTAGCTCAATTTTTTTTTATTTATATATCATATAACTATTCATTCAATAGTTAAAAAATTGCATAAGAAAATATCGTCAAAAAATTGAATATGCAGCCTTTTTTCCCTTTTTTTTGGCTAACTTCAACATGCTGGTAAATTTGTAAATGTGGATATTTTTATTCCTAACTTTTTCTGCATTGAAGTCTTGAACTAAAGGATAATGCATTTATAACTTATAGTAATGTCAGTTATTTTTCATGGGTCTGTGAATAGTTAGATGTACAAAAAATCAAGAGATAATTATACTATATTGCTATTTTTATATACTAATAAATATCAATAATAATCAAAAATAGCAACACAAAAGAGTATTTTATATCCCCTTTAAAACCCATTTTAATTTTTCTTCCTAGCTTGTTTGGCTTTCGAATAATTCTATTTTTTCTATTGCCCCGCGCGCAAGAAATTTCAAATAAACGAAAATTCGGGCGCATTAAAAACACAAATTTTGCAATTTTGGTCAATACCAATTTTCTCGAAAACCATTGCATATACAAGAAAATTACAAAAGGAGTTTTCTTTAGGCAGTTAGTCAAGCTTTCCTTTTTAAGATGAGCAACTTTTTTATATCTTCAACGGTTAACGAGTTATCAGTAAAATTAGTATTTTTTCACCGAAGTGGTGTTTTTTCTTGGGGGGGGGGGGTTTGCACGGCACCCCAGAACTGATTTTTGTGGTTTTATGATGTTTAATCCTACCACTAATAGGTAGTTACTGAAGGAATATTTTAGATAACATTATTTGCGAGCTTCTGGTGCATTTTCTACTTTATCGACTGGAGTATTATGCTATCTAATTTCTGTTGTATTGTTGTGTTGGTGGACTATCACCCAGTTTTATACATATAACTTTTGGGAAATTTATTGGATGTAATATTATGCATTGACAATGGCTATATAGGTGTCTTGAGAAGGTGTATCATGAAGAATTTGAGATGAAGTGCATAACCTTACGTTACCAAATCTTTAGTTTTCACGTCATCACCAATGCATTGCATCACACCGCGCCAGCATGACTGTGTCACATCGTCGACCCGATTTTTTAATTGTTTGTTTTCTTTACTACTTGGCAATCAAGCAAAATATTCATGAAACAATTCGATATTTACGATCTTCATTCTTTTGGTATAGAAAACTGTTATAATATAAGTTTTGAGCAGCAAGAATATACAGATCCGGAAAATGCAGTTTAGGGTATAGGAATAACGATGTAATTGACCACGCTCCGCTAGTTCCATAAATCGTGAAAGCAGAGGCACACAATGAATTGAATTTAGTACAGCGCGAACTAAGGATGGGTGTGGACTGTGGACGTAGGTAATAATTTCTAATACGAAACAAGACAATAGCTCTTCGTCAAAAGCGAAGGAGTTATTTGTCACATTTTTGCCAAATAATTTTTTCTATTGAAAGCACTTCTGCAGTTTCTTTTTTAGCCGTAAATGCTATGGGAATAAAATACTAATTCTTATTAAAACCGAAATGAAAATAGAACATTAAAATAAAATTAAATAGCCCTCAAAAACTAAAATCAACTAATAATTATCAAACAATAAATTAATGAAGTAAGGATTCAAACAAACCACCTTCTTGTGGCAAACAATAGCCAAACCGATTATATAATGAACCTCTCATATCATTGAGTTGATTTGGAGTAATACGTGCACAAAGTTGGATATGTTTTTCCTGTAATTCAACTAAATTATTGGCTCGTTCAAACGCATGTTTGTACGCGGTTTCCTTTAAATAGCCCCACAGAAAGTAATCACGGGGTGCTAGATCAGGTGACCTGGGGGGCCATTTTATCATTACCCTCGTAGCTATTAAACTATTGGGAAATGTTCTTTCCAGAAAATTAAACAGTTAAGGTATTGGGACTTGGATAGCCGTCTTGTTGAAACCAAATGTCGTCAAAATTGACAGGAAGATTTTGTACTGCAGGAATTATTTGGTTTTGTAAAAGCTCTAAATATGTATTGCCATTTAAATTGCCATCGATTAGCAGTGGGCCTATAACATGATTGTCTAAAATTCCCGTCCAAACGTTCAACTTTTGAGGATACTGAGTTCGCACAGCAACACTCAAATGTTTATTTTTTCGAGACCAATATCGTACTAGGGATGGATTGTGTTTACTATGTAATGAAAAGGATGATTCATCTGTAAACAGTATATTCTTTAAGAAGTTTTCATTCTCATTCACTTTATTTATCATGATTTCACAAAATTCCATCCGTTTGAAATTGTCCTCGGGAAATATTTCTTGCGTTGTTTGAACTTTAAAACAACTATACCCATTTCTTTTCAAAATATTTCTTACAGTTCTTTCCTTCATGTCAACTTCATCAGGAATTTGCCTGCTAGAACAAGGTTCACTAGTTTCAACAAGTTATTGATGACGGAGTTCGGGTTGACAGCATTTTTTACAATAATTCATGACAACCCGGAAATTCTCAAATTTTTTAATAATGTATGAAATTATGCTAGCTGAGGGGATTGGTCTGTCTTGATATGCCACAGTAAATAAATTTATTGTGTTTTCAGTGGAATGGCCCCCGAAGTACCACTTCACAATTTACACTTTTTCTGCACCCCGGCATTTTCTGCACACCCGGCACTTTAATAACGAAATTGAGATTAATTTATTTTATTTCCACACGTCTAAACAGCTACGCTATTAAAAGCAGAATGGGTGCGCTGTTCTCAACTCGACGCGGTCAAGCGATGGCGCTATTGTTTTATACTGATGCCCTGCATTTGTCTACAACAAGGCGTAGTTTATCTGCGCAGAAACAAGTTTACGGGGCTTAAACTAAATTTGCTGAATCTGTATACATTCTATACTTCAGAAAGCGAACATTCCGAATATGTGAATGAAGAAAATAAAAAAAATGTAATTATTACATTGGACATACATATTATTGTTTCGACAACTGCTTCTAGTTTGTACGTTAAAAAGGATTATTGTAAATGTAATTTCTTAAATATTTCATATTACCTTTTTCCCTGTTAAAAGTTATTATATCACGGCTTCGGCCGATGAGAAACAGAAAACTTTTGCCGTAATGATCCAGACTAAGAAAACTTTAAACTCTTGTCGCAAATCTAAATGAAATTTACATCAATAATAGCGCAATACGTTACTGATTACATGAACTAAACTTTTCGAGATCCGAAACTATAAAATTATCTCTCGCAATTGCAGTAAATTTAAGGAATCTGAGTTTTACTCTTATTTTAGTGCAAGACATGAGAGAGAAATTTCCTAATTGAAATGGTCCTTTTACGAGGACTTGAAATCAGTTATAGTTATATGTCACAAAGTGAATGATTAGGTTAATAAAAGTGTGTAATAAAGTATCCACACAAAGAATATTGTTAATAATTTACCAGCGGAAAATTGAAAATAGCAAAAACTATTCCCATATTTAAGAAATATGATCCAGAATCGATAGAAAATTACAGAGCAATCGTAACACTAAGTCCTTTCTCCAAAATAATCGAAAAGGCAGTTTACATTTGCCTATCTGAATTTCTGACGAAGCACAACATAGTAACTAACTGCCAGCATGGCCTTACAAGTGGATACTCGACGAAGACTGCCACAAGAGAATTAGTTCAGTACATATTAAGCGGCATAGAGACAAAGGTGATACTGTTGTTGGTGTATTCTTTGACCTATCACGTACTTTCGGTACCTTGGATTCTGCTTTCTAGTAGACAAAGTAGATAGTATTGGAATAAGAGGATACGTAAAAGAGTGAGTAATATTTTATATAACAAACAGACAGCTAGTAGTAGAAATTGAAAACTCTTTTTCGGACCAATTTGATGGGAGTCTTATAGGACTACTATTGTTCTTACCATATATAAATGATTTACCAAACTACATACCGGAAGGCAGGATTTTCATGTATGTAGAAGATACCAGTGTCCTAGTCTTGGGAAAAACATGTCAAGAGATAACTAATAAATTAGATACAGTAGTTAAACACACAGATTGGTGTACTTCAAACCACCTAATAATAAACGTAAATAAGACAGTCTTTTTAGAATTTACAGGTACGTACAAAAAATCATTGAACTTACATCAAAACGGTTGCCACTGAACACATGATATTAAATAATTCATCAAAATTCCTAGGTACTCTTTTAAATGGCACACTTAGTGGAACACCCATTGATCACGTCTGTGCAAAACTGAGTAATTTCTTTTTAGCATTAAAAACTGTAAAAAACGCTCTAACCGAAGATTCCTTAATTCATTTTTTCTACGACTCTCTGCATTCGGCGACGTCATACAATATAATAGTATGCGGGCAAGCGACTGGGCATTCACGAGTTTACATTATTTAAAATAGAATAATACGTCTAATTTTTGACTTGGCACACACTGAATCGTGCAGAGACATATTCAAAACAAAAAGACTTAGGAAGATCGAGGCTCAACTAGGGCTGTAGCATCAATGATGATGATGTTTTGCATAGTTTTTAGATAGTCAGATTAAAGATGTTATTCACTTTTTTTATCGCATTCTTGATTTTTATGATTTTCGAAGACATGCAATGGATTCTCATTCTGCAGTTGATTTTGTTCAAGTGTGTTTAGAATGTATTCTGTGGAGTTTTGGAACAGTTATGGAAGCAAGATGTAATTTATTGATACCAATAGGGCCTTTACATGCCCCAAACTGCCTTGCGTCAAATTCGATTTTGTTATTTGTTCATTTATTCACTAATACTAGGTAATTTCTTTTAACTGAATCACACGCAACGGTGAAATTTAACCTTACAATTTTTAGAGACCGTTTTGTAAGGGCGGTTCAATTTTCTTAAAACTTTTCTAGTCAGCCCTATTGGATTCACCATTTTGACACCCGCGCCTCCGCCATAATTAAAGAATACGAATTCTGTGCGTCTATTTTAAAATTAGAAAAAGCAGTAATTCGATAAAAAGTTGCATAATTTCTTTACTCTAAACATCTAAAATCTATGTAAACACAGAACACGGATAAAATTGAAGATACCTTGTTACAATATCCCAAATTATCTGTGCACAGTATATTCTTTAATAACAGAAGCACACAAAAAAATGTCATTAGTCGCGTCATTTTGGTATTTTAATTCTAAAATTGAAGGTACTGGGTCCATTGACTTCATTTTTTTTGCAAAGAGTTCAGAAAGGCATTTAGAAAAAACTGTATCATTTATTTTTTGGCAGAAATATTTGTATTGAAACATACTCTTTTGCAAAAACAGCTGAAAAAAATAACTGTCTATGACAACTAAAAGAAAAACAATGTGTAAAATATTAAAGAAATCTTTGCATTCTTTTGATAACCTGAATTCTGGTTATGGTAGCAAATTAAAATCCTAAAAAGAATTGGTCTAATTTCTTATTTGAAAAATTCTCCTTCAAACACTATCCCCACACAGTCGGCCATGCAGATTAAACTAGTATCTACATAACCCCCTACGGTCATGAAGATTTTGTTAAAAATGAGAGCAAAGGCCTAAAACGAATTTTTCAAATAATAAATTAGTCAAATTCATTTTAGGATTTTAATTTGCTAGCATAACCAGAATTAAGGATATCGAAAGAATGCAAATATTTCATTATTGTTTTTACATATAGTTTTTCTTTTAGTTGTCATAGATAGTTATTTTTTTCTGCTGTTTGCAAAATTCTGTAAAGAATATGTTTCAATACAATTATAAGCAAACAAATAATAATTCACTTTTAAAAATGTTTGGTTTCATTTTTTGTCCAGTAATTGGGAAATATTAATGGCCAATTAATTAAATGAATTGAAGAATTTGTTATCATACACAATATGCCATGGAATTAGACGAAAGTGGTTAATCGGGAGTTTTTGGGGTCGGTGATCACGAATCTGAAGTTCAATTTGGGAAATTCAAAATGGTGGACTGGAAATCGGGCCATTCTCCAGAGAAAATGAGAATGGATATCTTGGCTTTCAAAATCTGTATTTTTTCGTTTTCGGACTGAAATGAGTTTTTGAGGTCGCTGATCAAGAATCAGAGGTCCAATTTACGAAATTCAAAATGGCGGACCGGAATAACAGTCAATTTCTCCGGAAAACTCATATTCTTTTCCTTTTTGGGTTGAAAGTGGGAACTTGGGGGGTTTTCGTTATCGCTGATAACGAATCTGATGTGCAATTAGGGGGAATTCAAAATGGCGCACCGGAAGTTGTACTACTTGCGGTATTTCAGGGATTACTCATATTTTTCATACTCTCAGCCCAATAGAGTAAAAAATACGAGGTTTTCTGGAGAAATTGACTATTCCTCCGGTCCGCTATTATGAATTTCGTAAATTGGACATCTGATTCGTGATCAGCGACCAAAAAAATCCTTGAGTACTCATTTTCAGCCCAAGAACGAAACAAATACGAGTACTTCCTGAGAAACAGACTGTAATTCCGGTCCACCGTTTTGAATTTACCAAACTAGATCTCGGATTCATAATCAGCGACCTCAAAAACCTCAGAGTAGCCATATTCGTCTAATTCTATAGCTTATTGTGTATGATAACATATTTTTCAATTAATTTCATTAAATTGGCCATTAATATTAGCCAATTATTGGACAAAAAATTAAACCAAACTTTTCCGCTAAAAAATAAATGGTACTGTTTTTTCTAAATGCCTTTCTGAACACTTAAAGGTTTTCAGATTTTTCATGCTAAAATGACTCGACTACATGTACTCATGCACATGGTTCGTGCCAATAGCGGACCGGGAGAATATTACGACAAGTGGAAGATTCGGATCAACGCCGGGAAATCGGAGGCCATACTCTTCACGCGCCGATTCACATACACCAATTTCAATCAGAGGTAGAGAAATTCCAATTAAAAGTATTTGGGAGTACATTTGACTGTTCAAATGTACTCCCAAATACTTACAGACGACTGACCTTTAATATCCATATTAACGAGATAGTCCGCAAGGTCTACTCCGTGTCCAGGAGTCTCTATCCGCTCCTGGAAAGGGGTAGCGGATTGAATCGAAACAACAAAAAATTATTGTACACGATGGTGATCAAGCCGGCCATCACATACGTGGCGCCGGTGTGGTGCAGCATCCCGGCCACGACAATGAAAAACTTCAAGTTCTAGAGCACAAATTTATGCGTCTCATCTCTGATTTGGGCAGATACATCTCCCTCAGAGATTTATATGGTCGTTGTAATGAATAACACCATTAGCGGACTACGTCCGGGACACATCCCAGAAATTCTACGCTTCTCGACTGGGCGATAGTCCGCTTACGCGCAACCTTACCCAAATCAGAATGTATATGCTCCTTTCCAAATCAAACACCCCTTACCATACCAGGCGTTGCCTAGCTCCACTCTTTCCTACCAAAACTTAGATCTATCATACACTTTCACCATCGTAATTTTATTCTATACCTATTGTCTTTCCCCTTCATATCATTCATTTCGTCATTTTTTGTTATTGAAATTCCTTTTTGACCGATAAACTTTGTAAAAATTCCGACTATCTTAAAACTCAACTTTCCTTTTCAATAACCAAAACTTCCCAACGGCGAGCAGACTGTTGGGGCACAATTGCCTTGAACGGGTCTTTTCCATTGAGTTTATTCCCGTCTCAGCAACCAATCAGTGTTCTCCCCAAGTTTAATTTTAGTGCCTTCAAGTCCAGTGTTTTAAAAATCTATTTTAGACATAAAAACTTTAATGCTAAATTTAAGCCGCCACAGGCGGCGGGAGTTTTAACCTATTTTAACCATTGTCCTTTAAGCCAAACCGGTCACGATCCATTCAACCGCACTAACACCACGGCGCTACGTGACGTGGTTGTAAGGTTGATTCCGGATCATGAACCGAGGAGGCAAATCTGTATGTTAATTATTGAATCGATTTGTCAAGAAGAAGAAGAAGGCTCAAAATACATGAGGGTATCATACTCTGCTCAAAGTACACGGCCTTTTTTTCATTTTATGTGCCTGTGATATTATCACAGCTACAATTTAAAACGTGTTTAGCAATAGAATTTTTTCATGACATGTGACATAGAATAGATGTGTATAATAATTATAATTATTGTTGATTATAAGGTTATTGTCAAATAAATGAATGAATCAATATGTTGCTTAATGACCCAATAAAAGACAATTATATTGATACACAAAAAAAAACGTTGTGTAAGTTCGTGTGAATGAGGAACTGAGGATGATTAAGCAGTTACCAAATAGCCTGATGTCTTTATCATTTGAGGGCCACATAAGCAATTTATAAGTTATTTGATGGCATAATATAAATATTAAACAATTTTTATTTTAATGTGACCTACATTTTAAATGATAGCTCTCTGGTGTTCCTTATTAGATGAATCTTGTCTATTGTAAGAAATAAATCGAGAGTCAAATTTTGGCACTTTTATATGATAATTATGATCTCTGGTAACTTCTGATATTTTTCATGTTCTTGGCAAGATTTTACGTCTAAGGGGTCGTCCATAAACCATGTAAAGCCTTCTTCCGCGATTTTTTACCCTCTCCCCCATGAAACATATTCTTTATAGGATTTTGCAAACAGCGACAAAAAACTATATATGAGAACTAGAAGAAAAACTATATGTAAAAAATATTAATGAAATCTTTGCACTCTTTCGATAACCTGTCTTCTGGTTATGCTAGCAAATCAGAATCCTAAAATAAATTTGTCCAATTTCTTATTTGGCATTCTCATTATAACATTAGCATCTAATATAGTCCCCGTAGCTAAGCAGATTAAACTAGTATCTACATGACCCCCTGCTTCATGAAGATTCAGTTCTTCACGACTTCCAGCGAAACTAGACCTTCTATCGAAAAAAGTTAAATGTAAAAGTTGTAGGTAATGAAATGGTCTATAAGTTTTGTATGAACCAGTTTTTCACACAACCTACAATTTTCCGATAAACATCGAAAAAAAAACTGTTTTTTCGTTTTTCATTTTTTGGGGCTGGAAGTAACACCAACATGAAATTATGCCAAAATTGACAGATAAAGAATTGATTCCTCAAATACTGTTTAAAACTATTTGTTGCAACTGTGAAAGTGTGTGTAACAGTAAAAAATGCGGCTGTCGAAAACACGGTTTGAAATGCACAAATTTATGTTCAAACTGCCCTGGTTCTGAAAAATGCTCTAATATTGAAAAAGAAATCTACGAGGAAGTAAGTGATTCAGAAGAAATCATAGACGATCAGCCGATAAATATTAGGCAAAATATTGGATTTAAAGACGATGGCGGTATTGAAGATTTCAAAGATCCACCAGAATAGGAAAGTTTTATCGAATCTGACGATGAAGAACTGCCATCAAAAAGGCAAAGATTAATGGACAATTGATTGTATTTCTAATTAGTGAGATAAATGTAAATAAAAATATTGTAAAAATGATACTTAGCAATAATTTTCATGAATATTTCATTTGTATAGTTACAATCCTAGGTATAAAATTTTAGGTACATTTAAATGTAAACACTGTACTAATACATTTTTTTATTATGAGATTTTCTATTCCATAAATGCCACTTGAATCTAATTAATCAACTTTTTTATATTAAAAAATATGGTAGTAATCACTTTTTTTCTGGCTGAAACCATTCCACGCCTAATATTTAATACTTGGAAAATACCATTTTCGCATGTTTTTTGCAAACCCCATACTTCAACGATTTCTAATTACTTAATTTATTAACGTAACATTATATCTCACATTTTTTCAAGGATTTCAACTGTGAATTTTAATAAATAATGAAAAATTTTAAACAATGATTGAAACATAATTTCTTAAAATCTAGTTTTTTTAGTTTTCGCATTTCCTTGCAAATTTTCCTATAGGAATGTTTTTTTTCTTACACCATCTAAAAGTAGACGTTTCAACGAAAATAAAGACCACCGTTTTTTTTAAGCTGTTTCCAGCACATGGGTATTTTCGGATGAAAATGAGGTCTTTTTTTCGGTTTGGAACCACAATAATATGTAAAAATAAATATATCGATTCAAAAAATTTACAGTATGTTTGGGACTTAAAAAGGTAAGTTTCCACTAAATTTCGTGAGAAGAAAAATTTTTTTGTGGGAAATAAAAATCAAAAACGAAAAAACAGGTTTTTTCGATTTTTACCGAAAAATTTTAGGTTATTTGAAAGCATGGTTCATACAAAGTTATACCTTTTCACTACCTACAACTTTTGCATTTAACTTTTTTCGATAGAAGGTCTAGTTTCGCTGGAAATGGTGAAAAACCATTTTCCGCCCCTAAAGTTCACCCTATTTCACCCTCGTAACTCGGATCGACTTTAATTTATTTTTTCCGTTGGTTGCGCTATATTTCCTTCCTTTTCAAACAGTTCTCATGCTGTTATTAATTTTTCTTCCAAAAATTATTTGCACTGGTCTATAACTTATACCAACAAAATTATTCGATCCTGTAATATCTTGGTAACTACCAAAATCAAAGAATCTAAGGGTGGCGAAAACCTTAAAAATGGTTGTAAATGTGGAGTAAGCATTTTACTTAATTCTCGAACTAATGGTACATTAATACATACATACATAAATGTATGAATTTGTCTCCCCATCCTCTATCCTCTATATCTTGGTCTGCTAACAAAATTTCATGCACGTCCATTAAAAAAAAAAACCTTTAACGATTAATTAAGCAACGAATTTAACATAAAATCGCCTGCACAAAAATTAAAGATCTCATGTCAAAACGGATGTGATGAATAAAATAGTCTAATTCAGTCAGGGAGTGACTGTTCCCTTGCAAATTTGCAAGAGATGAAACCGGGGAGCGCGTTCTCCTACCTACTGAGAGGAGCATTATTTAAGAATACACTTCTCTATTCCCCAAGAGAACCAAGTCCACTTTCTCTGGGCTGTTCTACTCCTCGGAATTCAAGAATAGGGTCCCTGAATACAATTCTCCATTCCCCAAGAGAACCACGCCCACTTTCTCTCGGCCGCTCTACTCCCCGGAATTCAAGAATAGGGTCCCAGTGCGTTTGGCTAGCGACCACGGAGTTTACATATTTTACAAATTATTTTAAACATACACTTTTATATATTCAATTTTGCCATCAGCTTTTGTAAATCTTTTATTTTAGAGATAGGAGTTAGTTTCATTGTTAGTTATTTTAAGTTTCATATTCACTAACTCACCCAACCATTCAATTTCCACGGCGCTTTGCGCCGCGCCTGTCTGGCTGGCTCTGAGTATGTACATATAATACCAAGTTATTACTAAATTGAACAAGAGAAATTTGAATTGAATGGACGGAGTCCCGGGTTCGAATCCTGGCCAGGGTATGGATGTTTAGTGGCGTTTTTAATGTGTTACCGAGATGGTAGCAGTGGACTAGACCGCTGTTGGGTGGCATAACATGTCTAGTCGCTGTTATCTATCCTGAGTTCGAGTCTCAGCTGAGGTAGATAGCAACATCGCAGGAAATGGTTGTTATGTTGATGTCTATATTTGTACGTGTCCTGGTTGAGTGGTGAAATAGCAGTAGCTAAACTCCGCCAGGACGTTAATATAAATAAGACGATTAAATAAATAAATAAATAAATAAAAACATTATTGATATGAAAGCTATTATATTTGTCTGAACAATGAACATTGATATGATCTCTTAGTTATTATTTTAACTTTATCACCTAGTATATTATTCTTCATTATAAGTTTACACTATGGTATCAACTACTTTTTAAATATCATTTTCCACGATTCTTTCCTCATTAATTATTTTTTAGTGATCACATATTATTCAATAAAAGTATACTTATATGTTAACGTATATGTTTCTCCTCTGCAGTAGTGCCAAACTACTTGCCACATTTTTTAGCTTACTTATTTTATTTGGGCGCTCACCTTGTACATTTTTCATTGGAACTATATCCCAGTTTGGCATTGGCAGTACTACTCACCAAAATTTTTTGTAAGTATAGGTGAGCTAACAGACAGACAGAAAACAATATGTTAGATAGAGTGTGCTAGTACCTATAATTGCTCTAGTCATCCAATCAATAGAAAAACAAATTGTAAGACACACAGATTGATTGAATTTAAATGCCTTAATTTTCCTAACCTACATAGTTTAAAATGTGATATTCGAAGATATCTCGAAGCGTGATTCTTTAATGATTAGTAAGCAAGAGAAGTAAACATCAAGGTTTCAAAGTCTTACTTTGTTACTATGGTTCAGTTTTTGCCTATTTACAGTCGCAAACGCTTAATTTTATCCTGAAACTAATAATTGGATACATTGTTTCAAGAATGATAAACTAAGGAGTAAAATTACATCTGCGTTAAACGAATTTAAATATTTATTTCCATCAGTCTATAAATCTATTTTAAAATATATCCCAGTACTTGCACCCATTCAAAAAATTCGTGAAAAGTGATTCTTTTATAAATTGGTCATATAATAATTAAATAGTGATGGTGGTGCTATCTCGATTACCCCTCGAAATAACGGATTTCTCGGCGAACAGTTGCACTGCTAATTAAATCGTAAACGTGATTCAGACCTCGTTTGATACAGGTACGTTACTTGGCAATGATTGTTGCCAAATTTTCAACTTGTCAGATAGCAAATATATGTAAATAAGTTTAATCATAATTTGATCTAACTTCGGGTAAAGTATCCACAGTTTAAACTGAAAATTATAGTATTAAATGTTTTAATTTTTTTTTAGTTGTCCATTTAAAAATGTTTAGGTGACAATAATATAAATAACTTACACCAAATGATATCACTAACCGCTCCAACAAATAAGTGACTACATCCTTTCTGCATTCTTCCTCCGTTAGGATAAAAATCGACGTGACCCATTGGTTGTGAAGATCCCAAGCCACCCAAAATAAGATTCTCCCCATTACTGTGAATAACGTCCACAAACGCAGCATCATTTTGGTCCAACCTGGCTCTAGAATCTTGGGATTCGAATAGGGGTCCTGCTGGATCCAATCCTAAAAAAATACATGAAATGAAAAATTCTCGTATTTATTAGTGGGATAGAATCAGATTTTATTAAAATTGAATTAAGTACAGAGAATGAATGAGGAACCAGTTATTTTGTTCTATCAACTTCTCTGTGGTGGGTAATTTTTGACATAGACTCCAGGAGAGTTGATTTTTCTATGACAAATGCTGGATTATTAGGAGTTTTGGGGGAAAAGTGAGATATTCAAGATTAAAAGCTGAGTAATGTAATAGAAAGTTTGAAATTGGACCGACTCAAGTGTTAGAGAAATATAAAACAAAAGAAAGATGCGTCGTGACTCTTACCCAAACCGTTCAGAGATCCAGCAAAGATACCTCAAAATGTTATTGAAACAAAGTGATAAAGGGTACAATTCTTATAATATCTTAGTGCTTAAATTATTTCCTGAAATATTTTCGAGGTCATGAATTTTCTTAAAATATTTACGAAGGAGGAAAAATTTCCGCACATTAATTTAAGCTCGTGGGATATTCGGTAAGAAAATTTCATACCAAAATATGTATTTTTATGTAAAAGCAAAATATGTCAAAATTTACAGCAATGGTAACGAAACCAAGAACAAAATTCTGATTGGCTAAAAAAGTGCTGTGTGAAATTTTCTTAAAAAGACATGATTTAGCCGTGGACGATCTTAGTGTCGCCCTTAGTTATTAAATATCATTTACACTTTTTCATTATTCGAACTAATAAACTCATCACAGAGTTTGTTGTCAAATTAAAATTTTCAACCACAAATTCAAATTTTGCTAGTATAGTGGATTAAAACAAACATTTCTAGGGACTTGTCTTACTATAGCGATTTTTTGCTGAAGCTTGTGTAGTCAAATGTTTTGGATTAAATCCGTGTGGCGGAAAGCTTTTGTTTAAACAAAAGAATTTTCAGAATCCTGTTTCTTCGCAGTTTTTCTTAAATATCTCTGGTTGTATTATACGTATTGCAAAAAAGAAAGAGACACAAATTATTCAAAATGGAACTGCAAAGAGAACTAGATATGTTCGAAACTTTCTGGTCTATATGCCAAGACGTAAGACATGAAGGCATATTAGGGAGGCTATTTTGAAACAATTGATGATAACTTGAACCATAATGCACGTATTTTAACGAAACTTTAGAACAGTATATCCCTTGCAGAGTTAAACCACCAGTTCAAGTTTCAAGTTAAAATGTTTACAACAACTCCTAATAAACAATTGGAAACTTGGAAATCGAATCGTCGGTTGTTTGTGGGCATCAAGTCGTATTTCAAAAATTTGTATTTCAGATTACAGTTGTTTTTATGTTTTTTGTGGTGGCATAAAAAAATATATTTCAAATGTTTTAAAACCAATTTCATTCAATTCTTCTATTCTCTTTTTACTTCCCTCACATACCGAAGGGAAGTATCGTATTCGAGAAAAAATCACACTCCGAGATTTCTTCGGATTCTGACGTTTCAGATCACGTAGATTAAGAAAATATAGGTTTTTCAATTCCGTCAGTCTGTCTGTCTGTCTGTCTGTCTGTCTGTTCGTGCATTAACTAAAAAAACTATTTGACGGAGAGCAATCAAATTTGGTAGGTAGTTCACCCTACTGTCAGCGAAGAAATGGTTTAACTTTCACTGGAAAATATACAGGGTGGACCGTCTAAACGGAATAAATAGTGACAAAAATTTTTTTTTGCTCAAATTTAAAATTTCCACGTTTCATGACACGCTAAACCTATTTCTGAAAAAAAAAATTGAAATTTTTTTCACATTTTTGAAAATTTTTTTGCCACTAAAATAGATGAAAATTTTTTTGTCCTTATTCAAATTAAAAATGTCCACGTTTCATGGCATTCTAAACCTATTTAAAAAAAAAATGTTTTGAAAATTTTTTTTGCTAACATTTTTGAAATTTTTTTTACTACTAAAATAGATGGAATTTGTTTCCTTTTCTTTAAAATTTTAACGTTTCAGAGCGCTCTATATCTATTTAAAAAAAAAAATTACAAAACTTTTTTTAAATTTTTGGAAAAATTTTACCAGTAAAATAGATGGAATTTTTTTTTTCATTCTTCAGATTTAAAATTTCTACGTTTCCATGGCATTTTAAAACTATTCAAACAAATTTAAAAATGTTTTTGAAAAATTAAAAAAAAAACTGAAAACATATTTAATCTATTTATCACTACTATAGTAGACGAAATATTTTTGTTTGCTCAAATTTAAAATTTCCACCTTTCATGACATTCCAAACCTATTTCGGAAAGCAAAAATTGCAACATTTTTTTACCATTTTGGAAAAAATTTAACACTAGAATAGATGGAAAATTTTTTCTTTGCTCAAATTTAAAATGTTCACGTTTCATGACATTCTAAACCTATTTCAGAAAAAAAAAAATTAAAATTTTTTTTACCAACATTTTTGAAAAATTTCAAAAAAAAATTATATTCTCTAACCACCACTACACTTCCACTCCATTACGAGAATGTGGGATTGAAAATGTCCACGTTTCATGGCATTCTAAACCTATTTAAAAAAAAAATGTTTTGAACATTTTTTTACCAACATTTTTGAAAAATTTTTTACCACTAAAATAGACGGAATTTTTTTCCTTTCTTCAAATTTAAAATTTCAACGTTTCAGAGCGCTCTAAATCTATTTAAAAAAAAATTACAAAACTTTTTTTAAATTTTTGAAAATATTTTACCACTAAAACAGATGAATTTTTTTTTTCATTCTTCAGATTTCAAATTTCTACGTTTCGGCATTCTAAAACTATTCAAACAAATTTAAAAATGTTTTTGAAAAATTAAAAAAAAACTGAAAACATATTTAATCTATTTATCACTACTATATATAGAATAGATGAAATGTTTTTGTTTGCTCAAATTTAAAATTTCCACGTTTCATGACATTCTAAACCTATTTTGGAAAGAAAAAATTGCAACATTTTTTTACCATTTTGGAAAAAAAATTAACACTAGAATAGATGGAAAATTTTTTCTTTGTTCAAATTTAAAATTTTCACGTTTCATGACATTCTAAACCTATTTCAGAAAAAAAAATAAATAAAAATTTTTTTGACCAAAATTTTTGAAAAATTAAAAAAAAATAAAAATTTAACCACCATTATACTTCCACTCCATTACGAGAATGTGGGATTGAATATGTAACAGATGGCAATAATATCTGGCATATGCACCTATTATACTTTTACTGAAAAATGTACAGGGTGGTCATCCCAAGAAATAATTCAGTCATGGTGGACAATTGTAAAGGTATTTGCGCAAGCCTTCCATATTTGTCACCTGTTATTTAGTATTGAACTTTTGCTGTTGAGCACTCTGTATATTTTTTTGACCAAAAGTTATCAGGTTTTCTTTGTAATAATAGCAATAATTATATTCCGATTATTATTCTCAATGTCATTTCGTAATTAATAATTGTTTAGTTTACCGATTTTTCTTTAAGAAATGAATTTTACTCAAAAATAATTTGCCTAAAAATAGAAATTATTGGTGTATCTTAAAAGTACATAAAAACGAGGTATTAAAAAAAGCAGTTTTATCTACGGCAATTGGGACCCTAAATATGACATTGTTTTGCATTATGACCGTTTATAAGCAAGCTAATAGACATACTGGCTTAAACATTTTTTTATTTTTGTTTATACGACCACAAAGAACATAGGAACAACTATAAGCTGAAATACAACTTTTTGAAATACGACTTGATGCCCACAAACAATCGACTATTCGATTTTTAAATTTGTAATTGTTTTTTAGGAGTTATTGTAAACATTTTAACTTGAAACTTGGCTTGATGGTTTAAGTCTACAAGGGGTATACTGTTCTAAAGTTTCGTTAGGATATGTGCATTATTGTTCAAATTATCATCAATTGTTTCAAAAAGACCTCCCTAAAATGTCTTCATGTTTTACGACTTGGCATATTGACCAAAAAGTTTTGAACAAATCTAGTTCTCTTTGCAATTTCATTTTGAATAATTTGTGTCTCTTTCTTTTTTGCAATACGTATAATACAACCAGAGATATTTAAGAAAATCTGCGAAGAAACAAGATTCTGAACATTCTTTTGTTTAAACCAGTGGCGGCTCGTCAGTAGAGGCAGGGGAGGCTGAGCCTCCCCTTGGAAGAACCACCATATCTTCAAAAGTAATATCTTAAGAAATTTCTATTAGGTATATCTCAATTTTCAATATTTTTTATTGTTTATTATTCATTAATTAATTTTCAGTTTATATATAACATTTTTGCATTTCCTTTCCACAAACATACCTATAACGTTACAGTCCGGATAGTCTTTGTATGCATATTTCCCGGTCGGCCGGTCTTTTACTGAATGAACACTGCGGTTCGCTGGAGGCTAATACCAAATAGCTTCCAACTTTACCGCATTTACTTATAACATGAATGACCTTGAATTTCTTTGCGATGTGTAAAATAGCAACACTTGGAATAGCCAAGTATGAGGCTAGCCTCCAGATCTCAGTTCTTTATAGCGCATGTGCACAGGTCATTCAAGAGTCAGGTGATTCACCAAAAAAACGAACTGACGTCTGACAGTTGCGTTGAGCCGGTTAAGAACAACTTGGCGTATAAATACATAAAACATTTGATAGGCGGGCTAGAAATAAGTGCTCTAGGTGAAAATATTCCCAACAACATGTCTTGTTGTACAGACGTGGTGGATTATTTGTTATTAAATGGATTTACTACTCTTATTTATGACGAAAAGGTAAGAATTAAAAGAAATGCCAGGCCTACACCAGCAATGCTTTCGTTAGTTTTTAAAAGTGGTAAACAAAACAGAGGGTTTTGTGATAACAATTATAAAAAAGTCGAGTGGTTAACGGCATCAACAGTTAGAAACAAATTATATTGTTGGAGATGTTTATTATTTACTAATGATCAATCCTCAATTTGGGGCAGGGCCGGGTTTAATAATTTGCAAAATTTGTCGCGAGGTTTAGAAAGGCACGAAAAATCCCAGCAGCACATTTCATCTTGCATTAAATTCGAAATGTTTGGTAAACAAAATATTTTAAATTTCTTGGATTCTGCACATAAGAGAGAAATAGAAAATGTTAACGAAAAGGTCCGTGAGAATATGGAAATATTAAAGAGGTTAATAGATGCCGTTATATAGTTATCTTCACAAGAAAATTCTTTCCGAGGACGTGACGAAAAACGAGAATCCTGCAATATAGGAAATTTCAAAGAGCTGGTAGATTTTTTAAAAACGTATGACCCAAAATTAGAGAACTTTTTGAATAACGCCACAATTTTTTGAGGCAATTTCGGTAAGCTTCTGTAGAATGATCATTTTCAGCACTTAAACGCATAAAAACATTTTTACTAGAAACAAAATGAGTCAAGACCGCCTTTCAAATGTATCGCTTATTTCAATAGAAAAACGTTTTTTGTCAGAATTGAGGAAACGCGATTCATTTTATGACGAAATAATCAACCATTTTGCTAGTTCCAAAAATCGCAGGTCACCACTCATTTATAAAAATATTCAGGCTTTAAAGCAGAGATTAATATAGGTAGTTGTTATTTTAGAAAAAATATTTATTTGTGTTATTTATTTTTTAGGAAATATTTTTTATAATTCTCCATAATATAGAGTTCCGCGGTTATGTTTTTTTTATATAACTTCTTTCTCAAAACTATTTTAATTTCTATTAAAACTTATAATTTTACACGCCTGGCAGTGATAATGAATACAATTTTTTGTTTGTAGAAAAACTCTTTAATTTTTTTACCAAAACTATTTTTATTTTTATTAAAAGTTATATAATTTAATTACAAGTGGGATAGTAGGACTCCTTTGGATACCGATACTCGAGTCGTAGGAACGAGAATTTCATGAGAATGATTTTTTCATCTCATCATATTTTCTATTTCCTTTTCATTCTATTCTTTTATTAGTTCTATTCTCTCAAGTCGTCAATCGGTATCCTGGCGAACAACCCACGGCAAAAAATGTAACGCGCCGTTGTAATACCTCAGGGGTGGTGGGGAAATGTACAAATTGTAGTCATATTGCACATCAGTTGTCTTTCAGAATATCAAGCCTCCTCTGCAGACAATATCACGAGCCGCCACTGGTTTAAACAGAAGCTTTTCGATTTAATCCAAAACTTTTTACTACACTTCTTGAAATGCTTTCAACAAGTTCCAGCAAAAAAATTGTATAGTAAGACAATTCCTTTCTAGGCATTTCAGATCCTTAGATTTACTCAACTAGTATCTCTACGAAAAGAATTCTCAATTTGACTGGGGTTTTGATAAATTTAAAAAATTAAAATAGTTATTTCTGAGATTACTTTTCTTAAGACGGGTCTTCGAGTACATAACAAGTTCGATCTCTTATCATGTCATAGCTATAATATCGTAGCAGAATATTAAATACTAAACAAAAGTTCTAATTTTACATATTTTTGACTTGAAAATATTTAAAAATTTTTATAGAAATTTGTACCAACTTGATTGAAGAGATTATTAGGAAATATACATTATTTATAAAAAATTCCTCATATTTCACTGAAGCCAAAACTCGTACCGATTAAAAATATACATAATTATAATATATTTTATTATTATTTACATATCTTATTATATTACATGCAAAAAAATGAAAAATATATGGCATTTGCTCGTCACTTTTCTAAATTCATAAATATCGCTCATGAAGGAAAGAAATCATATAGTTATGTTAGGCGACTCTTGAAATATTCATCTGTTAGTCTGTCCAGCTGCCTGTTCGTTTGCCTGTTTATTTTTAAGCTGTCACCAGCGCCTTCTATACATTTTTTAAATTCTAAGTTACTGAAAATAGTTCTTGGGTCAATAAAGAGCAGAATACAGAAAATAGTAATAAAAAAAAATTACACCTATAATATCGCTTTGTAAATATATCAAGACATGCGAATTGAAATATAAAAACCGACCTCTCTCTGAATTTTTCTTTAAAACCGTATGCTTATGAAATAATTAATTTATTCCATACATTTCCACCGTACTGTATGGTGTGATATATTACTAATTCTCCACTTACCTGTGATTCTACTCAAATTTCCCAAATCCGCCCCGGCGAATCCAGCAATATGAGCTCCTAAGCTAAAGCCTATAAGATGGGTATTTCTTAAAGACAATCCATTTTTCTCAACAAGGCCTCTTAACAGCAGCGACAACTGCTTTCCCACAAGCCTCGTATTTGCTGAGGCTTTCACGTAATTTGGTAAGGTAGCTCCGTTACTCCAGTCGACGCAAATTATATTGACTTCTTCCTGAAATAAAAACCTATTATTTATTTTCCTTGCCACTTTAAATTCTTTATGTAATCGTTTAAACAGATGATGAATAATACACACTGCTGAAATAGGGAGACTAAAAAGATAGTGAAATTCCTTAAAGCTTTAAAATCAAATAAATTAATTAGCAAGATTGTGAAAGCCTTGGTGAAAACATATCGGACGGTTTGCAGAGATATTTTACCAAATTTCTAATTTCGGACCAGCCTAATGTGACAACGAGCAGCTTTATACCTAGATAAACATAAAGTTGGCATCCAGAGTTAGCACCCAGATTCACACAGGGTCTGGAACAGCAACGCAAAGAGCTGCCGCATCGCTGCTGGTGAAGATGATTTTGTATTAAAGAGTAGAAGGGGCCTGTCGGGGGTGGAAAGCGGCAGCTCGCTGAAAATCACGACAGCTCTTTGCTTTTCTCTTCTTTTATGGCTGGAAAATTTCTTTCGTTCGTGGAAAACTCTCCTTGGCATTGAGCTGTCGTGCTGAAAATTAGTCAACAGGTAAAAGAAGAGCATTCACAGAAAGAAAATCGCGGCAGCTCTTTACTCTTCTCTTCTATGGTCGAAAACTCATTCTCCCCCGGAAAACTCGCCTTGTCATTGAGCTGCCGCGCTGAAAATTGGTGGGCGGTTAGTTTTCGCGGAATTATGATAATTCCCGCAACCTCAATCGCGGCAGCTTTTTGCAGTGCATTTCATTACTGACATCGGAAAATTCGGTCCAGCAACGAGCTGCCACTCTCCACCCTCGACAGGCCTCTGCTACTCCTTGAAACAAGATAATCCCAATCAGCAGCGGTGCGGCAGCTCTTTGCGTTGCCGTCTCAGACCCTGTGTTAATCTGGGCGCTAACTTTATGTTCATTATACCTGGAAGATTATCGCATGAAGGAAATCAACAATTATGGTGAAGTCACAGTATATTGATTACAGTGTTACGTGATATATTTGATTAACACAAAGTTCGTAAAATAACTTACATTTATGTGATAACTAAATCACAATGTATTCTAAAATAGCTCACACATTACTTTTTAAAGTAGTCTCCTTGATATGAAGTCTCTATAATCTCTTGTTAGTCTCCATTGTTGTTGGTAGATGGCTATTCCAGTCAATAAATGTCGAAACAAATCAAATATTATTTCTAATAGTTTTTTGTGGGAAGATCTTTTTGTGGTAAGGCGATAAGAAATGTCGCGAAATTTAGATTGTACACGTGGGTGTTTTTAAAAAGGTTGTTTTAACGTTGGTGTTGGTTTGTTAATAATTAAAATGAGTATTAGCACTCATCCTTTTTGAAAAGGGAGAATTAGCCACGCTATACGCAAATTGGAAGTTCCATTGGTAGTATTTTTGGTGACCGAAAAAGTTGAATACTTGCTCAGTTTTGTGGAATTCCAAGCCGTTTTAACGGGATTATCTGCTGCCTTTTGTACACCACATTCACACTAGAATCCACAAAAAGATCTTCCCACAAAAAACTATTAGAAATAATATTTGATTTGTTTCGACATTTATTGACTGGAATAGCCATCTACCAACAACAATGGAGACTAACAAGAGATTATAGAGACTTCATATCAACGAGACTACTTTAAAAAGTAATGTGTGAGCTATTTTAGAATACATTGTGATTTAGTTATCACATAAATGTAACTTATTTTACGAACTTTGTGTTAATCAAATATATCACGTAACAACAGTATATTTTCTAAAACTACACATGCCGGATAAAAACCTCTAAATGGTTGACACCAAATAAATAATATAAAGACAAGACTTGTCTCGTCTGCGTTTACAAGAACAAGAGATGTTGAGAAAAAGAACATAAACTGTTAAAACCACTCACTGTTTCTTAACTCTTAATCTGAACTGGTACAGAACTGAAATCTGATATAAAATTTATGTACAAGAAATGTTGGGTTTCCAGGAAAAACTTTCCTATCAAATTAAAATATAGCTAACTTTTAGGAAAATGTCGAGTTATTGCTCGATTTGGTAAAATACGTAATTATCGAAGTAATATTGATTGGAAAATACACTTAAGATAATAATTTACCAGTTAGTCATTTTCTATTTCAGTTTACGTTAATAACACCAAGAAATTACTCAGACTATTTAGCTTTGAAGAATTTTAATGAAAGCAGTGAGAGAAAAAGTAATAAAAGATCAAGAATTGCCCCAAATGTAAATGTCCATTACAGCCGAAATAGGTAATATAAATAGACGACATTTTATCTTTATAGCAACTAGAAATCATCATGATAGGAAACCATTCCACTAGATTTTGACGGAAATCCTACATAATTCCCACCTGCACAGCAACCTACTTGATAGCTTTTTTGCGCTTCTATATAGTAACATTAGATCGACAACATCGCCACACTTTACTTAGCTTATCCACTTCAATGAATCATCTAATCTTTTAAGATATGCTTGTCATCTTTTGCACTATCAGATGCCGTATTTAATATTTTAGAGTGTATACAGAGAGGGTGATTTTTTTTAGACATAAATAAAAGCAGTAATTTGTAGACTGATTACTGAATTCTCATCGACAAGATGTTAGAAATTCAAATCGATAAACATAGAAAAGATTTAGAAGTCCATCTACAAATCAAAATCCGTTCTACGAAAGCTTAGAACCAAAATAAAAGTAGAGATTTCCTATTCCAATTTTCCTAAATCAACATTATTCTGACAATATAATCCGTTAATTACTTTAATCAATTAAGAAATTAGTAAGTAATAGTATATTACATACTGAGGTGGAAATAGTGGCACGTTGTCGAGGGACAGAAATGACACATTTCATCAAGGTTTTTATACTATTTTATTCACAATCATCCCCAATAAAGAACAAAAAGCCAATAAACAGTTTACTAAATTTTTAAACAGTATTTTACATTGCTATTAAGTCAGCCCGAAAAGTGGTAAGGAAGTTGCCGTTTTCTACCCTGAAATGGCGTAATTCAGTTCAGTTGTCGAATGAAGCTGAAATGTCATACTTTCCAACGTTTGACATGTAAGACAATTTTATTATTTCTGTACGATTGTAAATAAAACAGTTTACTTACCACTGCCATAAGAGCACTTCTTATTTCATACACCCATATATAACTACAGTCACTTCCAAATCCATGGATTAATACTTTGGTAGGTAGACTATTGTTGAAACCTTGTTTCGCCCATTCGAAGGCTTCATCTAATCTTTCAAAAGGTACCTCTGCGGGAGGTGATCCACTTCGTCGCCTGCTTCTACCAGGATATAACAGAAACTTTGTGCTTATTTCTTCAGGCGTGTTTGGAAGCATATCCAAGTATCCGAAAGGTCCTGATGCCTCGAAGCATCCTAGGTCTGGGTAGCACGCGCTTGTGTCTTCACGTTTCGTTCTGAAAAATAAAATTCATTTTGATGTAAAGCATATTATTTGCATAGAAAGTAAGTTGGCCGCTTGAAAAAGTATAAGGTGTGTCGCTCCCTTGGGTTTTCGTTATTTTTAGAGGTAAATAAATAATTTGTGGTAGAACTGCAACTTTTGATGTATTCAGGAAGCACTTTGGAGAAAAAACACCAAAGGGCGGATTCCCGTTAAACGAACTGATAAATCGCGTTTTTAGGAATTTTTATTGGCAAGACTATTAGACAACTCATTTTGAAACTTTGAAGATATATTTATTATACATTAAAGTAACTACATTCAAATTTGTATGCGGTTATAATGAAAAGTGTGGCTTTAGTGCCCCTTGAAGTGTCACGCCGCCCAAAATTTCTCGGTTGCTGGCTGGCACAATTCCTTCTCTTCAGGTCATCTAAAACAGAAAAATCAAATTTCTTTTTACTTCTTGTGAACATAGGTATTGCATGAACTACGGAGAACCTCTTTTTCCAAAAAATGAGGATACTGCGATGTATTGACGTATGAAAAAAAAAACTTACTTTTTCTCCTTACAAAACAAAAATTGCATGTATTTTACTTTCCGCAATTTACGAGCAAGACAGTTGTGTTCTCGATAAATGTGCCAAATTTCAGAGCAATCGGCTTAATAGTTTTTCAAATATCACATCGTCTTCAGATATCTCAAGACGTCGACGTGATATCTCAAGAACTATTAAGTTGATTGCTCCGAAAATTTGGCATATTTATCGAAAAGATAACTTTCTATCTCACGAACTATGGAAAATAAAATAGATACAAAACTTTTTTTTATCATAAAAAATGCGAAGAAAAAATGTGTTTTTTTTTCATGCGTCACAATGTCCCCATTTTTAAAAAAAAAAATTTTTGAACATTTTTTTACGATTACTATACTTCCAATCCACTACGTGGATGTGGAAGTAAAAGGAGCTCTTCATATATGCCATACCTATATTCACAAGAAGTAAAGACAAATTTGACTTTTTGTTTTAGATGATCCGAAGGGAAGGAATTGTGTCAGTCAGCAACCGAGAAATTTTGGGAGGCCTCTCACTTCAAGGGGCACCAATGCCACAATTCTCATTATAACCACATACAAATTTGAATGTAGTTGCTTTAATGTATAATAAATATATCTTCAAAGTTTAAAAATGATTTGGCTAATAGTTTCCCCAATATAAATTCCTAGAACAGGCGATTTATCAGCTCGTTTGATGAGAATCTCCCTTTAAGTTCTTGAACCAATCGAATTTTATGTGGGCGGTATTTTCAGTTTATAAAAGACGCAATATGGACGTGTTACTAACATCATTGTTGACGGCAACTTGTCTTGTAGGTTTATGTGGATAATCTTAAATATCTAATGATAGATAGATAGATAGATTTTATTGGTCATAAAATGCACCGTGGTGCGTTGACACGTCAAATAGTACAATAAATAGGTAGAATAAAAAATAATTTGTAAAAATGTACAATATCTTACACATAGATGTATATAACAAACATAAAACATACATAACAAATGACATTAAAAATTTAACTAAGTCAAGGCGTAAGTTAGAAGTGTATATGAGAATCACTAAACATAGATGACAAGTAGTACTAGAATTTTTGACTAAGTCAAGGCGTGATTAATTTTGTATAATTACAAATCTGTATAGTTAAATTCATTGATGCTCTAATAAGCCTTGGCTATAAGATGGATTTTCAGTTTCTGCTTAAATAGTGTCAACGGTGCATGTTTTAGTGATATCGGAAGAGAGTTGAAGAGTGAAATTCCGAAATTGTTTCTTTTTGTATATGTTAATCTTTGCTGTGGTATCTGTATATCATTTCGATTGCGAGTGAGGTAACTGTGGTTGTCAAAATTTCTAGAGTATTCATCAAGGTGATCTTCGATGTATATTAGATTGTAATAAATTATACAAGATGGCAAAGTCATTATTTTATATTCTATAAACCAATGTTTACAGCTGTCTAACTGACTTATTTCTGATAAGGTTCTAATTGCTCTCTTTTGAACAGTAAAACCCCCAGTTAATTAGACCATATGTCATCAAGCTATGGAATAACGCATGGTATGCGACTATTGCTGAGATTATATCAATTCTGATTTTGATTTGTCTCATAGCATGTATTTTTTTAGATAATTCAGTTGACAGTATGTCAACATGTGCATGCCATGTTAGCCGATTATCCAGGTTAAACTTAAAAATTTAACACTTTCAGATGCAACTGGTTTAGTAGAGAATACCATTGAGTTTGTTTTGCTTTGATTTATGCATAGCATGTTTGCATTAAACCAGTCGAGTGATTGTTTAAATTATTCATCTAATCGCCGAAAGCGATGAAGCATTACTACGTGCATTGGTAAACCAAAATAATTTACAGTGTACTCAAGAAGAAATAAAAATTGTTAAAAAGTTCGAAATGGGTAATTCTGTAAATATAATTATAGAAGTATCGGCTGGCCTTAGAAACGTTATTATGAAAAATAGATCCGTATTTATTGACTGGCAAAAGTATCATGTGTCCGATAATTATGCAATCCGTCGGTGCTTTAATTGCTCTCGATATGGTCATTTGAAGTCTGAGTGCCCCACCACGTCTACCTGTCCGATATGTGCAAAACAACACGAGGTTAAAGATTGCCACTCTGATTGTAACCAATGTATAAACTGTATAGAATATAATAACAAACATAGTGCAAATGTACCCACAGATCACGCGGTAAAAGATATTAACTGTCATGTATACAAAATAAAAGTAGAAGCCCTAATTATGAAAACTAATTATGAATAGTACAAAAAATAACGTTATTAAAATAGCACATATAAATGTTCGTTCTCTTTGCGCGAGTTTTGCCGATTTTGTGGATTTAGTTGTAGAAAATGATTTTAGCATTGTTGCCATATCTGAGAGTTGGCTTTCGCACAACATTTCCTCAGATGCAGTCTCAATACCGGGGTATGGACTATATCGCAAAGATCGGCTAGGCAGAGGAGGAGGCGTGGGTATTTACGTCAAATCAGGTATAAATTGTCAATTATTACAAACAGAGACTATAGAAGCGGAAGCGGTACTTGAACATCTTTGGGTCAAATTGCAGTTAGGTAGGTATAGCTTAATACTAGGCGTACTTTATAGACCCCCGCACCAAAATGTGGGGCAGGCAGTAGGTCTTCTCGATAATATTGTACCAACATTATTAACATCCTGCGATAATTTGGTTATCGTGGGCGACGTGAATATAAACCTATTTAACTTGGGAAATCCCATTACAGAACTTTTTGATACTCATGGTTTAACACAAATTATAAATGAGCCAACCCGGATTGCACGAAGTAGTTCCACTCTATTAGATCCTATTTTTATAAGCTGTCCTGATATAGTGAACAAATGTGGAACTTTAAATGCTGACTTTCTCAGCGATCACAGACTATCTTACTGTTTTATAACTATTCCTCATTTTAAAAATACCCAGAAATTTATTACTTATAGAAATTTCAAGCAATTTGACCAAGAGCTCTTTTATTATGATCTAAACCAAGTGCCCTGGGATAACTTATTCTATGTCAATAATATTGAGTACAAAGTATCTCTGTTAACAAACTATATCACAGAAATATTTAATATTCATGCACCGATAAAAACAGTGAGAGTAAACAAACCCCCGGCGCCTTGGCTAACCTACCCCTTAAAGCTAATCTTAAAAGAAAAGGGCAGAGCACTATCTGCTTACAACAAAAATAAGACGCAAGAAAACTGGGAAGCTTATAAAAATATTCGTAATTTTGCCTTAGCATCGGTGCGGAGAGAAAAAGCCGCGTATTTAAGTTCGTTACAAAATCAAACTTCTAATCGCGAGTTTTGGAAACGGCTACAACAACTAAATATTCGATTTAAACGTGATAACATCATACCTCCTAATTTACAGAATGCTGCAGATATTAACGACTTCTTTCTTAGTGTATTCTGCAAGAACGATAACTGCAATAGGACGATAAACTTCTATGCTAACACCAAATTTAAAGATAATTTACTGTTCACCTTCACACTTGTTACTACCGATACCGTTTATAATGCTATCAAGAGTATAAAGTCGAACACTGCCGGAAAAGATAAAATAACTCTAAACATGTTAAAATTATGCATCCCAATAATCATAAAGCATATCACCCATATTATTAACTGCTGTCTTGAACAGGGTTACTTTCCTACAGAATGGAAAGATGCAATTATCTGTCCAATACCAAAAACAGCAAATCCTACAACTGTGGAGGATCTGAGGCCTATCAGCTTGTTGCCAATTCTTTCCAAAATACTAGAAAGAATAGTTCACGACCAGATTACTGAATATCTTTTACTGCATAACTTATACCCATTGCATCAATCGGGATTTCGTAAAGCACATAGCACCACTACTGCTTTGTTGAACCTTAGTGATAATATCATCAGCGCACTAGACAAACGTATGGCAGCTATTCTTGTATCCCTAGACTACTCTAAGGCATTTGACACCATTGATCACACGCTTCTTTGTGCAAAGCTAAATTACTATGGTTTCGACGCGATATCCCTGCGGTTTTTCAATTCTTATTTGAGCGAACGTCGCCAATGCGTATCAGTCGCAGGAAATATATCTGATTTTAAAATTATCTCGTCAGGTGTTCCTCAAGGGTCCATTCTTGGTCCTCTTTTGTTTCTTGTATATACAGCAGATATATTTAATGTAGTAACTAGTTGGCATGTGCAAGCATATGCTGACGATACCCAACTTCTTCACTGTTTTGAGCCATCTAATGCAGCTATTGCCACTAATTTGATTAACCAAGATTTAGACAACATCTATCAATATTCGCATCAACATAACCTTAAAATTAACCCTACCAAATCCGTTGTTATTCTATTCTGCTCAGAACATACTCGAGATCACTTAAAGGCTTCTATTCAACTAAATATTAATCAAGAAAATTTGTCATTTTCTACTCATGCCAAAAATCTTGGGATAATAATAGACGAAAAATTACGTTTTATGCAGCACATAAAAATTCTTTTACAAAAATTTTACTCCCGACTAAAAGTACTGTATGCAAACAGGCATATCTTGAACATTAAACAACGTAAAAAACTTTGTGAAACTTTAGTCATGCCTGTATTCAATTATTGCAATTTTATGTATTTTTACTGCCTGGATCAAGCTACAAAAAATCGACTACAAGTTTTGCAAAACTGTTGTTGTCGTTTTATTTACAACTTGAGAAAATTTGATCATGTTTCAAGCAAATATGTTGAGTTGCGTTGGTTAAAAATGGAACAACTCGTTAAATTCCACTATGCAGTTTTCTTATTTTCTTTAATAAAATATTCTATTCCAAGTTACTTAAGAGACAAGTTAATTTTCAGATCGTCAGTACATACTGTAAACATCAGACATCGGTACGTGCTAACTGTGCCACAACATCGTACAGCCCTCTTCCAACGTAGCTTTTCTTACACATCCGCAGCTTTATATAACTCTATTGATCCCATATACAAAAATCTATCGACAGTTAATATCTTCCGTAAAAAAATCAAAGCCTGGTTCATTAATTCCAACAAAAACTAGAATATATTCTTGGGCATCATTTTGCACTGTGTTTATGATCGATTTTTTATTTAGTAATTTTGAGTAATTCATTTTTTAGTATTTCTATAAATATATTTTATAAAGTGTATACCGTCCGCCTATTACATTGGACTATTGTAATATTGTATTGTATTTTTGTATTTTAATGTTTTATTTTTAACTTAATTAGTTAGGTAAGTGATGTATAAGGTTAAGTGTAAGAATAGCCACATGGCTAAACTTCGCCTTGTAAATTGCTATTTGTAATGTACATCTACACCCTTTGAATAAAGTCGTTTATTATTATTATTATTATTATTATTATTATTAATTCTTCCTTAATGGTTTCCTCATTGCCGTCTTTTATCTGCTTGGCGACAGTTGTGTCATCAGCAAATAACACCATAAATAGTGGTAAGACTTCGGGTAAATAATTAATATATATTAATGACTTAATGATATATCCAATTTCTTTTCATCGGCTAAAACGCGTTTCCTAACAGTGGCATTTCCGAATTCACGATATTTGCTTTTCTACTCTACTAACCGTAGACTGAGAAATGCGATGGTCAGGATACTTAGTATTAAAGATTTCGCATACTTACTTCTGCATTCTTATTTTATCACCACATCCTAATAATATCAAAACTTCAATTCTTTGGGTAACCCAGAGACTTATTGTTACAATAACGATCAACTTGACACTCAGCGATAAACACCTAGAACTATAAGTTTGCACAGATGGAGCAAATAAAGAAATTATATTTTTTTCTGGTATGTAAAAAGAAACCCTTTTTACTTCTTTTTTGTTGGATAGTTTGCCACCTGCTTATCAAAAAAAATTATACTTTTAAATTGAATGCTATCACATGACAAAAAATTAATTAGAAAAGTCAGATTTGACAGATATTTGGTACATAGTTTTGGACACATTTCAAATACATTTTAAAATTTTCAAATTTAATTTTCTTGATGAAGACCATACAAAATTCAACGTGTTTTTAAGATTTTACTCATAAGTTGTAAAGTATGTGGATAATAAATTAATCCATTACTTATGGGCCTCACTGTATCAATGTATAATGTATACATCTTTAAACTATTTATTTATTTGAGTTTACATGCAATCAAGAATAAACACTATTAACTATTTATAAAAAGTTATTTATATAATAACAGTTTCATAATTTCAATGTCGAAATTGGGAATAAAATAATAATATTAATTTTATGTGCTGGTAATGGAAGTTTTTTGTAGTTTTTAACACTAGTAAAAAGAAAATTAATTTTTATTTAACTATACCGAAGGTTGGCTAAAAATTATTAAGAATTATATGCAAAAAGCCGATATAATTTGATTTGTTTCTGTTATTATCTTCGTAATATATTATTGTAAATAGGTACAATATTGGAAAAAATGTTGTCTTAAATTTATTTTCTTCATAAACAAGCTAGAAAAACTACATTTTGATATGTTTTTTTATCCCTGTTGGGACGCTTCAGTACATTTTCAGCAGAGGGTCGTAAGATGACTCAGTACATTTTGACATGTTTTATTTTTCCCTTTTTTTCTTTTTGCATTAACTAAAGTAAAGGCTAACTACATTTTGAAACACAGAAATGGCATCGGTTCTATTATCATTTAGTTAATTAAACTCGGTCAAATGTTTATAGAGATAGAATTTTCTCCGGTATGATCCTCATTTCTTTTGGTTAGGACACCTATAGATAATTTCGTGTATAACTAAAATAGAGACTTTTTCGAGAAGGCACGATATCAAAATCTGTTTTATGTTAAAACTTGTTTTGTTTTGCATTCGTATATTTCTTTTACAATGGGTACAATGCAGGAATTGAAATTTATTTTTTTCTTATTTAAAATATCAAAATTTTACAAAAGATACAAATCTATCATAATCAGATTTTCTACTTTGTAAAGTTCGAATTATTTTATCTACAATAATTGAAGCTTAAAACCTACTTCGCGCCACCCCAAAAATTTAACACCATTACTTAACCAAATAAGGAAATGAATGATGATATTTTAAATATAGCATTACATGTTTTGCACGGAGAATGTATCAATCAATTTGTAATATTTTTTAAATAATTCTCTGGAATGCATCTTCATAAATAACTCGATTATTCTAAATTTTTCAAAAAAACTCTATTTAAAATTTTTTGTCCAAGAAAGTCCGTGCTTTATATTGCTTATAGAGATTGATCGACGGAATACATAATTAAAAATTTTATTAGGAAACTGTTCAGTATTTGCAGAATTTCCCAAAAATATCAAGTTTTCCAGGATTTGTAGATTCGCTTTTGTTTTGTCAAATTTCTCACAAACGTCACCTAATACACCTAATCGAGCCCTACAATTGCCATTTTTGAAAATCAAAATCGGACCTTCGGTTCGGGAGTTATTAATTTCTTTGGAAAATCATACCTACTCGGCCCTGGAAAAAATACTTGCGGTCAACGGATTCGGGCCGCCAGCAATAGGCTTCAATTGTGGCTGTGTACCTTTGATCCCACCAAGTCTCATCGAAATCAATCAATCTCCTGGACAGTTATTGTGCTTTCTAGCCCGACTTCAAGATAACCAGTTCTTGGCAAAAAATCAATTTTCATTTATTTTTCAACATAGTCTTTGGTATACTTATTTGTATTTTCTTTTTTCAAACATCTCGATCCGACTGCCCATTACTGAGTTATTAAAATTTTCCCGAAAAACTCGAAACATCTATATCGGGTACTTCCTGTTTTCGAGCGGTGCCGAGCTTCCGGCGTTATGGTTTCCTATAGGCCTCCTATTAACCACAAAAGTTTCATTGAAATCCGATAACGGATTAACGTATCTGGGCGTGACAGACAGACAAACCGACAGACCGACTGACGGATGGAACTTTCTAAATTCGCTCTCGCATCGATAGATATGACTTTCATTTTGATCCGACGTTTTTTTCGGGTTTCGATGGTCCACCTAAAAAATGCAAAACCTATACTACATTTTTTTTTTCAAAATGTAGTAACAAGACTCTGTGTAAGCTATGAAGTGAGGAACTGGTTAATTTATTTCATTCCTGTAGATACAATGACATAATTTTGTGTCTTTACTGATCAAGTGTCCATCATCATCACACAATCTATTTAAAATTAGAAGCAGTATAAATATTGCCCCTCAGATTGTGACCCCGAACCAACCAGACAACCACGGCGCGTAGCGTCATGTTGGATATAGGGTTGGGCGTATCGCGACCAGTTCGGCCCAATAAAGTTAAATAAAAGAGTGAAAACTCCTGCCACCGTAGGTGGCTTAAAATTAACATTAAAATTGTCATTACCTATCCAACGGGTTTTAAAAATAATTAAAACACCACTCTAAAAATAAATTCTAAATACTCACACATGCACTTTTCACAAATTTCTATTGCTAGCACGGGAAAAAGCTCAACGAAAAAAACTCGTTCGAGACAATTGCAGTCCTAACGATTTCCTCTCCGCTAAGAAGGTAAAGGGGTAGCAAAAGGGTGTGCTTTTAAAAGTTGTGATTTTTAGACGTTTTTCGGCTGAGACGGAATTTAGGACAAAAAGGACAAAATGACAAAAAGACAAAAAACTATAGAAACAAAAAGACAAACAGAGAATGAAAAGAAAGGGATTGGATCACGATTTCGAATTTGTCACGTCAGGATACACCGTAATATGGTGTTCTGTTCATCAATACATAACCATTATTTTCTTGTCTTGTATTAAATCAAGAAATTTGATACATTGCAGCTCATACACATCTAAATGATATGCGGACATGTCACAACAAATATTTATTATACTCTTCGCAAATACAAAACGAAGAGTATTGTGCATTCGATCGGCACATTTCTTAAACCGGTAATATTGCTCGGTGATCGAATTCTGAACAACTTTCAAAATGTCTGTCCGTTCGTCTGTCTGTCCGTTTGTCTGTTCGTCACGTTTTTTTGTAAGCGCCAGTGGCGGCTCGTGATATTGTCTGCAGAGGAGGCTTGATATTCTGAAAGACAACTGATGTGCAATATGACTACAATTTGTACATTTCCCCACCACCCCTGAGGTATTACAACGGCGCGTTACATTTTTTTGCCGTGGGTTGTTCGCCAGGATACCGATTGACGACTTGAGAGAATAGAACTAATAAAAGAATAGAATGAAAAGGAAATGGAAAATATGATGAGATGAAAAAATCATTCTCATGAAATTCTCGTTCCTACGACTCGAGTATTGGTGTCCAAAAGAGTCCTACTATCCCACTTGTAATTAAATTATACAACTTTTAATAAAAATTAAAATAGTTTTGGTAAAAAAATTAAAGTGTTTTTCTACAAACAAAAAATTGTATTCATTGTCACTGCCAGGCGTGTAAAATTATAAGTTTTAATAGAAATTAAAATAGTTTTGAGAAAGAAGTTATATAAAAAAAACATAACCGCGGAACTCTATATTATGGAGAATTATAAAAAATATTTCCTAAAAAATAAATAACACAAATAAATATTTTTTCTAAAATAACAACTACCTATATTAATCTCTGCTTTAAAGCCTGAATATTTTTATAAATGAGTGGTAACCTGCGATTTTTGGAACTAGCAAAATGGTTAATTATTTCATCATAAAATGAATCGCGTTTCCTCAATTCTGACAAAAAACGTTTTTCTATTGAAATAAGCGATACATTTGAAAGGCGGTCTTGATCCATTTTGTTTCTAGTAAAAATGTTTTTATGCGTTTAATTGCTGAAAATGATCATGAAAGAATTTTCTTGTGAAGATAACTATATAACGGCATCTATTAACCTCTTTAATATTTCCCTATTCTCACGGACCTTTTCGTTAACATTTTCTATTTCTCTCTTATGTGCAGAATCCAAGAAATTTACAATATTTTGTTTACCAAACATTTCGAATTTAATGCAAGATGAAATGTGCTCCTGGGATTTTTCGTGTCTTTCTAAACCTCGCGACAAATTTTGCAAATTATTAAACCCGGCCCTGCCCCAAATTGAGGATTGATCATTAGTAAATAATAAACATCTCCAACAATATAATTTGTTTCTAACTGTTGATGCCGTTAACCACTCGACTTTTTTATAATTGTTATCACAAAACCCTATGTTTTGTTTACCACTTTTAAAAACTAACGAAAGCATTGCTGGTGTAGGCCTGGCATTTCTTTTAATTCTTACCTTTTCGTCATAAATAAGAGTAGTAAATCCATTTAATAACAAATAATCCACCACGTCTGGACAACAAGACATGTTGTTGGGAATATTTTCACCTAGAGCACTTATTTCTAGCCCGCCTATCAAATGTTTTATGTATTTATACGTCAAGTTGTTCTTAACCGGCTCAACGCAACTGTCAGACGTCAGTTCGTTTTCTTTGTGAATCACCTGACTCTTGAATGACCTGTGCACATGCGCTATAAAGAACTGAGATCTGGAGGCTAGCCTCATACTTGGCTATTCCAAGTGTTACTATTTTACACAGCGCAAAGAAATTCAAGGTCATTCATGTTATAAGTAAATGCGGTAAAGTTGGAAGCTATTTCGTATTAGCCTCCAGCGAACCGCAGTGTTCATTCAGTAAAAGACCGGCCGACCGGGAAATATGCATACAAAGACTATCCGGACTGTAACGTTATAGGTATGTTTGTGGAAAGGAAATGCAAAAATGTTATATATAAACTGAAAATTAATTAATGAATAATAAACAACAAAAAATATTGAAAATTGAGATATACCTAATAGAAATTTCTTAAGATATTACTTTTGAAGATATGGTGGTTCTTCCAAGGGGAGGCTCAGCCTCCCCTGCCTCCCCTGACGAGCCGCCACTGGTAAGCGCGATAACTTAAGAACGAAAGGTCCGATTGTATTGAAATTTAAAAAGTATGTTAGTGTTAGCTAGAAGAAGAATCCTATTGATTTATTAAAACACTTATTTTGTTTCTACCACTATATTTACTGTAACTTAACGCTACTACAGTTTCGATACTTCAACGTATCATCTTCAAAACGGCTCAAGTAAATAAATGAACATAAGAGAAAATCTAAGCTATTTATAATTTACATTATTTACCTAGTTTTATTACTATGGTGCAGGGGATTTAAAATTATCAGAACTAAAATTAACAGAAAGTAATAAAGGGATTAAAGGATTATGAAGTAAATATATTAAAAACGAGTGTGTTATATAGATCCAGCTGGTCATTAAGTAGGTAATTACCTGGGGTTTTGTTTGATTTGAAAATTTCTAAAGATTCTAATAAATTTAATTTAAAACCTTTATTTTATGCATGTACTATTTATATCAGGAAAATGGTGATTTGATTCTAAATAAATGGTTTGAAAAAGTGGAGTCTGTTTTTGGAGTCTGAAAGACCGTAGATGTTCTTTGTATCGTGCTTCAAAGGACCGACCAGTTTGACCTATATAGAAGGCATTACAGTCCGACCATGACAATTTATAAACTCCTGAGTTTTTGAATTTTCCTATTTTATAATATAAAATAAATGTAACAATTTTGTTTGTGGTTTAAAGGCAAAACAGGAAAATTCAAGAACTTAGGAGTTTATAAATTGTCATGTTCGGACTGCAATGCTTTCTATATAGGTCAAACTGGTCAGTCCCTTGTAGCACGATACAAAGAACATCTACGGTCTTTCAGACTCCAAAAAACAGACTCCACTTTTTCAAACCATTTGTTAGAATCAAATCACCATTTTTCTGATATAAATACTCTTGATAAAACTAGGTAAATATTACATGTACAAAATAAAGGTTTTAAATTAAATTTATTAAAATCTTTAGAAATTTTCAAATCAAACAAAACCCTAGGTAGTTACCTACTTAATGACCAGTTGGACCTATACACAGCCCTTTTTAATATATTTACTTCATAATCCTTCAATCCTTTTATTACTTTCTGTTAATTTTAATTCTGATAATTTTAGATCCCCTACACCATAGTAATAAAACTAGGTAAATAAAGTAAATTATGAATAGCTTAGGTTTTCTCTTATATTCATTCATTTACTTGAGTGGCTTTGAAGATGATTCGTTGAAGTATCGAAACTATAGTAGCGTTTAGTTACAGTAAAATACAGTGGTAGAAACAAAATAAGTGTTTTAATAAATCATTATGATCGACTACCACAAAATAACGGCTAAATCCATCAATTTTTTAAGAACCCTATTGTTTTTTAACAAAATCGATCGATAAATAAAAAAGTTATTAATTTTTCAAAAAAAAAAATTATTTTGTAATTAAACCAAAAATGTCTAAAACTGATATTATTTACAAAGAAAACTGCGAACAGTATCCTACAAAATGTGCAACAATTATATAAAATGTCCAGTAAATCGACGAAGAATATTGGTTAGCTTGTTTATTTTATTATTTAATACAGTAGTTCAGCGTGAACGTGATAGTGGAAACTTATAATCAAATCGTGGACGAGACTGGATTCCCTGTCATCTACATTGTATTTTAATGGTTAAGGAACAAACTTTAGGTATCACGGTAGAAAATCCGCATGTAAGTAAAAGTTAGCTCGCCCGACAGGTATCTGGGGTAATCTCAATCAACAGTGTGGTGTATATTGCATTTAACATTTGCATTTGTACGACAGAATTGTATCTGACGAGCTCAAGTATGTTCGCTAATCGGCAGACAAAATTTCAAGCTGATGTCGCAGGTACGTCGTTTTTACCAATGCTAAATTTTAAAGTATTACAATTTTTTTTTCTCCGATTATTGGCCTTACAAGCAAAGTGTTTTGGCCACGAACATATAACTACCTACTATGAGACAAAAATAAACCGGATTGGAGGATATAAAATATTACACCGTAAATGTAGAAATACCAAGGTACCCGTTACCGAGACCTAAATATGTATTATAAATTTATTATAAATAGAAAATTACTTAAAATAACAGCTCTAGCAAATTTTATAAGTTAAAAAAAAATCAACAATAAAATAAGATAAAAAAAAATAACAACAATAAAAAACTCTTGCTCTACTCATTTATAAGGAAGGTTTGTAAGGAATTCAAACAAGGACGACTCACTTCTCGCCCAGGGACCTTTCAGGGCATTTAATAAGACAAACACAGGTGGGCCACGGTTGGAAGGACTTAATAAACAAAGGGAATGAAACAAGGGTTTAGGGTAAGATACCTAAATGTCAATGTTGGCGTCAAAAAAGAAAGAGACAAGTTTTTTCATTAAATCAGGATTTTTTAGACTTAGAAAATATGGTAACCATATGGGTGAAATAAAATCATTATCATGCAGAAATTTAAGAAAATGTTTTGCTTTAGGTTCTGTTAATGGACAATTAAATATAATATGATTAATATCACCGATTGCGCCACAGGGGCAGTGTGGATCTTCACGTACTCCAATTTTATACAGGTGAGCGGGAAATTTACCATGATTAAGTTTAATTCTACTTATGGTAGATATGGTTTTTCTACTAAGGTGACAATTATGATACCATTGTGACGTAGGAATATTTGGGTGAATGTTGTAATAATAGGTATTAGTTTGTACACCATATGCTTGCCAATATTGATTCCATTTATGCCAGAGGTATTTTTTGACAACAGGATAAAAATCGGCGGTGACTGTAGTAAAGTCCATTTCAGTAGTACCGATATTAGTGTTCCTTGCGATCGTATCAACTTTATTATTTCCAGGTATATTAGCATGGGCTTTAACCCAAATAAAATGGAAGTTTATATTTCCTAGGGAAGCAGTGGATAATTGTTCCATAATTTTTACTATGAACGAGTTGGGACAAAAACAGTTAAGACCAGGAAAATTACATAATTTTTCTAAAACTGATTGCGAATTTGAGCATATAACAACTTGGGTGAACTGTTTAGAAATGCCCATTTTATAGCATGTAAAATAGCTGCGGCCTCTGCCGAAAAAATGCTAAGTTTACGATTTAAATTAAAAGCGTACTCATATTGTTTGGACGGGACATAAAATGCTCCGCTTAGTTTGCCACTTGTTTTAGAGCCATCAGTATAAATTTTAATAGCATTATTAGGGAATTTTGCAAGATTTTCAAGGTAAGTGTTATAGACAGATAACTCGTCGCCCTTTGGATAAACTGGTATAAGGACATTTGGTTTTAGAAAGAGAGTATTATATTCAATTTCGAAAATAGTTTTTTCTTTGGCATAATTATGTGACAAAATGTTAAGCTCATTACAGTGCTCATATGCAGTACATAATGGCGGGGAATTTTTTTTCGCCCAATAGGGATCACTTAAATTTTTAACAAAAATATTGTGCAATTTTTTCATAAGCAACTCATTAGATTTATTTTTTTAAATATATTTTGATGCTAACAATTCCCTATTACAAATTAAAAGCAAAAGACAGGTTACGTCAAATCAACTACCTATCGTTAACTTTTCTGTTATAGGTTTTATTTATACCAGTTTTTTATATTCCACTGGTGGAACTTTGGATTTATCATCAGCTGTTCTATTTGGTTTTATTTCAATACAGTGGACAGGTGTCAATGGAACGCATGTAAATATTTTTAAATGGTTTCGACATAATATTATCGTATTTGTATGAATTCGCTCGTGATGTCCTAAAATGTTGTCTTGCTCACTCTTTATACATGACAGTAACTAATGTATTATAGTTTCTAATATTGTGATCACCAAATATTCAACTGACAGAAATATTAATGATTCTTAATATTCGACTAATTTTGACACTTAATATATCAATTTTCATTATTTTATAATCACACCTTTAAAATGTCACATTACGAAATATTTAACTTAGACAGACATTAATCTCTTGGTCCGTTGAATCAAGTAATCAAAAATACTTCTCTTTGTTCAACAGTCTCATTATTTATATATTCAATAACTTCGACGTGTAAAGAATTGGGATATTTGCCTTAAAGCAAAGCTCCCATTTCGCTTTCAACTAATTATTCTCTTGTGTAAAAAAGATTTAATAATTATCCTTTTCTCGAACAAATACTGGTCCTTAATCCATGATGATCTTGAGATATTCAAAGAAAGGAATGTCTTCATTTATTCCCTTCGAAAACAATAATAGCACTCAAGCAATTCCATAAAAAAAATCTAATTCCTCAAGCGCGTACATAATTCTCCACTTTATTTCTCTTACGCTCTAAAACGATTTTTATAACGTCACGCCTTTTACATTTTTCATTTTTACAGCTAGAAACATAAGAAAATATTGTAGGCTGCACAAGAACGTAAACAAACCTGTTACTAATCTTCTTCAGTTCCTGCTTCCTCTGCCAGTCATTCACGGATGAAACGACGGCTTTATATATTTCAGCGTCGTTGAGTTCGTCTAATAGTTCCAGGGACGGGTAAACCCATGGAAACGCCCCCGCTGAAACAAAAAATTGTCTGTTACCACAGAATGATATATTACGACATATGAGGTTCTAAAAATTCATAATGCGGTAGTAATAACGATAATAATACATTTACTAACCCTAAAATTTGTACAAGGTAAGTTATAATATTATATTATAATATGAAAACTATTAATATAAACCTTAATGACTATATATCTGTTCTTAATTTTATTTCAGTTTTAGTAGGCAACAACGTATTCGAGCGTTGTGTTCAAGAGTTTTAGTGTTAGTGGAAACTACGTGTTCAGAGACAGCATCGCGCCGAATGTTCCAACTAGCCCACGATTGTGATATTTTTAGGCCTCCTACTACTCAGGAACTACCCCTAAACGCAATAAACTACCCCTTCTTCCGTTTCTTTAATTCTGGGCATGCGAGGGCTTGTCGGATCGGGTTCTTCGGGTAGGCCGTATGGCCTTTGACCATCCAATATGTTATCACCGCTCCCATGATATTAAAATCTCCCCAATATTTCAAAACTGATAGTAATTTGTTTCTATTCATTTTCAAGGGTGCTCAACATGATACATTTCTCCCCTACCCTTCATTAACCACCCTCAAATCCCCGAAACTACCCCTTTTTACATATCTGGCTACTGGGCATGTGTGGAATCGTTGAATCGAGGTTTTTCACAAGATTTCGGTATTGTAAAGAAAGTTGAGTGACGAAACACGCAATCACTTCCAGGGTTAAAAACTACTTTAATCCCCTCTAATCCTAGAATCTGCCCAAAAATTCAAACTTTATGGGAGAGGGTAGTCTTTAACCCCGTGGGTGATTGCATGTCTCGGCACTCAACTATCTTTACAATACTGAAATCTTATCAGAAACCTCGATCAAACAATTCCCTACATGTCCAGTAACCAGTTGTATAAAAAGGGGATGGTTTCGGGGATTTGGGGGTGATTAGTGAAGGGTAGGGGAGAATGTATCGTGTTGAGCACCCTTGAAAACGAATTGAAACAAATTTTTATCAATTTTGAATTTTTTTGAGAGATTCTAGTATCAGGGGAGGGAGTAGTTTTAACATAGTGGGTTGATAATAAGTTGAATGATCAAAGCTGATACGGCGTACCAGAGAAACCAGATCTGGCAAGCCCTCTGTGACGTGTGGACGTTTCCCTTACATCTCACCACCGCATCATTTAGCTCACTAAGTATATATACGAGCGGCCATGTTGAGTTCGTTGGAAAAGCGTATAAGGCATTAGCTATTTCAGCCTTACTGACGAGTTCACGGAGTACCCACGGAACGAAACGCTAATAGTTTCAAGCTCCACAATTGGTGCCCCCCACGTGATCTGAACACGCAACGTAATTTACGACGTACTGTACATCCTGATTTATTTCCTCCTCGAGCATTGCGTTGCTTAGCCCCTCTCCTAGGATTGTGCCGATGCGGGTAGAGTGTTTAGATTAGATTCTGTTTATCCATCGTTCTTCTTCTACCATCAGATTTCTCGTGACTTTGCTGCTAATGCGGCGTGTGACGTTTCCCCTACATCTCACCACCGCATCATTTAGCTCACTAAGTATATATACGAGCGACCATGTTGAGTTCGTTGGAAAAGCGTATAAGGCAGTTTCTACTCCAGCCTTACTGACGAGTTCACGGAGTAGTCACGGAACGAAACGCTAATATTTTCAAGCTCCACACCCTCGCATGCCTAAAATGGAAAACACGCGAAAAGAGGGTGGTCTTTCGCGTTCAGTGGTAGTTCCTGAGGGGTAGGAAGTCTAAAAATATCATTATTGGTTCAGCGTCCCCGAAAACGGGAGGGTATCTAGGTTTCTTTCCGGTCACAGCACTTTTAATGTTTTTGCAACTTCTTCTTGGACTAAACCCCTTTAGAGTTAAGAGTGTCGGTCAACGGACCTAAATTCTTATCGTACGTTTAGTACCAAGATTCGATTAATAGGTGCCGATATTTTGTTTCTAAAAGCCTGTAAACGTCATTCTGTTTTTCTAAATTTGAATTTGTTACACAATTTGCGAATCAAAAGTGACTTGATTTAGAAATGGAACTTCCGTGCAGTAAAGGAGTTATGCTTGAAATAGAAGCATATGAAGTCTCCAAAAACCTTACATTTAAGTCAAATATGAGCAATTGTGTGATTTTCAGAGATTGTAACAATGAACGCAAAATTTATAAAGAAAATGTCATCTTAAAATAAGCTCAAAGGATTCACCGTTAATACTAAATCAACAAATAATTACTAGGGATTTGAGGTTTCAGCACGATTGTGCTGCACCTCATTTTTCTGTACCGGTTCGGGATCATCTGAATCAGCATTACACCAATAGATGGATTAGTCGCTTTATAGAGAAATTTCGTGATATTGTATTTTTACAGCAGATTTGGCAGCTCTCAATTCTTAATATTTTATGCTGACATTGAATTTTTGATCAGAATTCTCAAGAGCCCCTAAATAGGGTTTTTGTTCCTAACTCAGACACCATACATATACATAACAAATTTATTCAATATTAAAATCGTATAAAACATTGCCTCCCCGGATCGTGATCCGAAGTCAACCGTACAACCACGTCGCACAGCGCCGTGGTGTTAGTGCGGTTGGGCGGATCGCGACCGGTTCGGCTCAATAAAATTAATTAAAATAGACAAAACTCCTGCCGCCTGTGGCAGCTTAAAATCGTCATTAAAATTTTACATATTTAAAACTTAAATTTAAGAACACTGAAACTAGGAAAACACTGAAAAATTTGGATAAAAACACTGATTTAATTTTGGTTGCTGAGACGGGAATAAACTCAATGGAAAAGACCCGTTCGAGGCAATTGTGCCCCAACAGTCTATTCGCCGTTGGGAAGTTGTGATTAGTAGAAAGGAAAATTGAGTTTTAAAAGTAGTTTGAATTTTTATAAAGTTTCTTGGCCAAAAGGGAATTTTAAAATAAAAGGACAAAATAAAAATTTACAAAATACAAACAGGTGACAAACAATAAGAAAGAGAAAGAGGATAGGTACAGAATAAAAATATGGTGGTGAAAAGTATGTGATAGAAAGAAGTTTTGGTTAGAAGAAGTTTGGCTAGAGAGGTTGCCGAAAGTTAGGCAACGCCTGGTATGATAAGGGGTGTTTGAGTTGGAATGGGGCATTATGCATTCTGATTTGGGTAATGTTGCGCGTAAGCGGACTGTCGCCCAGTCGAAAAGCATAGAATTTTTGCGATGTGTCCCGGACGAAGTCCGCTAGTGGCGTTACTTAGGTACCGTTGTTCGAGAAATACACAGATATTGTATTTTGACAGCAGGTAGACAGCTGCCAAACGTCAAAATTAAATTCCGTCTGGAGGGATAGATTAGGAATTTTGTTCTGAGTATTTAAAAAGAAATTAGCTCGTTTGGCCATAAAATGCCTTCAGAAAGTTAGTTTGTCTGAAAAAGTTCGATTTGGTCCCACTGTGCGACACCTAGAGTCGTTTTTGTAAAACTTCTGAATTTGATCAATTTTAATACATTCTTGCATTTTTACATCTATTAGGACATCGTCGGTATTTTTAAGAAAGTAAGGGTATTAATATAGCTCCATACAATATTTATACTGTAATAAAATGCTGTTTAATTTATAGAAAATCAAACCCATTTTTTGTGTAATATTAATCTAAAGAGCCTACTACAATTACTTTGAGCTGTGTAACTTTTACACGCGTAATAAAAATTTGAAAATTTTTAAAACTTTATTTCTAGCCCTTGGTCATTTTGCAGATTTTGTAAATATCATGTCAGACTTGAAAGTTACAAAAGTTTATTTTCAATGCCTTAACGAAGCTTGCCAAATGGTAACTTCTGAAAATTTTTTATTTAAAATGTTAATTTTAGCAGCAGTCGAACAGATTACAAGAAAGCGCTTAGAGAGGAAAAAAGAAACACATATAGCAAAATGATACAAGAAGCGGAAAATAGGAGCAAAATGGCGTGGAGACTTGTAAATAATGAAAAAAATTCAGGAAAAAACGAAAATGCACGCACAACCATTTGTTGTCAAGACTTTAATAAACATTTTGCTTCTGTTTCCGAACGCATTATAAATGATATTGGAGACAGCCCCGTAACTCCAGCTGTCTTCTTAAACCAGGCTAATAAGCCCAATTTTTCCTTCTTTATGTCGCCAATCTTACAATCTGACGTAAAAACGGCAATAACGAACCTCAAAAACTCACCTTGCCTAGACTTCTATGGACTAAATAGTGCCATGATTAAAGCCTCACTTGAAAGTCTGGTTGAACCACTTACAATTCTGTTCAACAAGTGTATTGAGGAAGGTAATTGGCCAGAGTCATTGAAAATAACCAAAATACTGCCAATCTACAAAAAAGGTGATTTGGAAGATATAGACAACTATAGACCCATAGCCATTATACCGGTAATTGGGAAAGTATTCGAAATAATCCTAAAAGTGAACTTAACTTCATACACTGAAAATAAAGCACTATTCAACGTCTCCCAATATGGTTTTAGGAAAAACAAATCTACAGTTAAGGCAGTGGCTACTTTGATCGATGATGCAGTGGAGGGTCTTGATGAGGGTCTATGCACATTTGTAACAATGTGCGACCTTACGAAGGCCTTCGACTGTGTTGTAGTCGAAGTGTTGCTGCTAAAACTAGAGTACTACGGTATTAGAGGTAATGTTCTGGAATTGCTTTCCTCATACCTGTCTAACAGGAAACAATATGTTGTTTGTAATGGCAAGGAATCAGATACGTTGTCGGTCAGTAATGGCGTTCCCCAGGGCTCTGTGCTGGGTCCCATTCTATTCCTTTACTATATAAACGATTTGCCATCAGCACTTAATGGTCATAACAAGTGCATCCTATTTGCTGATGATACAACATTGTTAAACAGAGGCAAATCAGATTTGAGCGGAGATAGTCTAGATAGAGCGAAGTCATGGTTTACTGCCAACAAACTCAAGCTCAACGAAGCAAAAACCCACCATTTACAAATTTGTTCAGATAGGTGGGTAACTAAGTCAGAACCAGTCAAACTTTTAGGCATTGTCTTGGATACATTCTTGAACTGGATACCGCACATAGACTATCTTTGCACAAAGCTGGCCTCACAGGTATTTGTAATGAGACAGTTGAAATATTGTTTAACCAACGATGTACTACTTATGGTATATTACGCAAACGTACACTCTCATCTAACATATGGGGTACATCTTTGGGGAAACTCTGTGAAAGCCGACAAAGTATTTGTTTACCAGAAGGCGGCTGTACGCATACTCTATGGAGCGCCATATGACGCTTCCTGCAGACCCATATTCATAGAGTTGGGAATTCTTCCGCTACCTTGCATCTACATTCTCGACACGCTCAAACAAATAAGAGCAAACTTAAATAAATTCACAGCTCACGCTGACTTGCACGCATATAACACGAGAATGGCGGAGAATCTGGTACAGCCGTATTCTCGGATACGCACAACAAAAATTAATAAGCTAGATATAAATATTTATAATAACTTTGTAAACCACATTAGAGAAACAAGACGCTTAAACTACAATCAATTCGTCAATCGGGCTAAGAAACTTTTGAAGCAGAAATGTTTTTATTCTGTACAAGAATATATGGATTATACCCGGCAGTGAAAATACAATGTTTGTTTGTAATTTGTGACATAACATGTAATATGTACATAAATGTTGTCAATAAATAAATGGTAAATGGTAAATGGTACTATATTATGGAAATATTTAAAAGGATACAGGTATGTATTACACCACATAAACGTCTAACTCCATTTACAAGCAAACTAAAAGAAAACCTGTTTACTTTCTTATCAGTATGAAGCTTTGATGAGACCTTGGAGATAAGCTGGTTAAATAACTCGTTTCAAAATAAAAGAATTACATATTTAAAACTTTTCTTCACACAATAGATCGTTAAGCTACTCTACCGTGGGATTAACAAAAACAGCGAATTTCATTGCGTTAATTCGCATTTACTAACACGTTTTGCAACAGTATGATATTCACTGAATTAAATAAATACATGTGTGAAGACATCAGACCTTACTGCGGTTACTTAAGAGCTTTATCTTGAAATGCTGTTGGAACCAAACAAAGAAGCACTCTTCCGTGAAAACGAACAGTTATTTTATGATATTGTTCTGTTACTATCAATGTATGGGATCATCGAACTTATATAAAAACAATAAATGGTAGGTATTTCTTCTGAAACAGGTTCAACTATAATTGGGAGTATAAAAACTGACATCTACCAAATGAATTTTAAAGGCACAGGCAAGGAATTACTGTAAATGTAATTTGTGAACCCTAAGATAGGCCGCTCTCAGACCGTCTCTGCCGATGCTGAACCGGTGTCAGCCGGGTACCTTTTACATTACCGTCATTGATGCTGAGTGAAAGATGTATTCTGGTAATAAAAAATGTTATCTCCTGAACTATTAATATTAATATGTGATGACTTAATTTTCTTAAATACAATACAATGCTACAATAATAATTATGCATGGAATAAGTACTGTAATGCAGTCATAATAACCTGAGGTGGATAAGTAATACAACACTTAACGCAGAAAGACTAATAGACTAAGCGACAGAAAAATAAAAATAATAAAATAATTTTATGTAATTTACGTAATTAGGCAGTAATTTGTAAATCTTTTACGAAACTTGGGTGTGGCCTGTCCCATCTTCCACCTACCCGCTTTCTATTTTATTACTGACCCCCCTGACATGGTCTGGCGCGACCCCCTAACCAAACTTCTAGATTTGCCCTTGTTACGGGGGTACATCAATTTCCAATTATGCAAGATTTCAAGTTTTCAATTATCTTATGAGTACACATATTTTTCTTTTCAAACATACTCTTTATAGAATTTTGCAAACAGTAGAGAAAATCTATGAGAACTAAAAGGAAAACTATGTGTACAAATATTATTGAAATGTTTGCATTCTTTCGACAACCTGAATTCTGGATATGCTAGCAAATTAAAATTCTAAAATGAATTTGTATAATAGAAAATTCTCATTCAACAACTACCATCCACACAGTCCCCTAGGGCCATGCAGATTAAACTAGTGTCTCAACCCTCTACGGTCATGAAGATTCAGTTAAAAATGAGAACAAAGGCCAAAAATGAATTTATTTACCTACCTTGTCTTAAAAAGAATTTATTCTAGTGGATTACATTCTCATGACATCTATCGTTCTGTTTTTGGAAATGCTTAGCCTTTGAAACGTTTTTCTCCCCTATACTAGTTAGCTAATAGATAAAGCGAAGATTTGTTGTTTTTATCAGTCAATGTCAAATATAATTATTTCATACTTATTCATAGAAATTGTCTTGGTTTTTCATTAAACGTCTTTATGAGTGGCTTTGTGCCTTTCTGATGAGCTCTAGAATAAGGGCACACAACGTTCAAGTGACGTTATTAATCACCAGGTGGCTAAAATCGAAAGCATGTATATTTCGAAAGGAACCTAACAGCTCTCCAGCCGCCAGCGTGTTTAATATGTGGACTAGTTTGAAAATAGAAATATATTGACACTGAGAAATTAAATAAAGGCAAATCAAATTAAATTTATTTGTAACATGTGCGTTACAATATTTTTTCCAGTAACTTGAACGTTGCAGAATGTCTATGGTGGCAGATAAAAGCCTGGGCAGAAACGAGGACAAGAAGGAATTTAAGACATTATAGATTGAATATGGAAATGTCGTAGTTCAATGAATAATTATTAGTTCTCATATAGTCCAAAGATGCAAATTATAGTTTTATAAACATACGCGTTCTGTGCCGATCTGGCCTTACGGAATCATACTGCTTTCTGAAATTGTTTAATATTTTTTTAAGTAATATCAAAACCCATTTTTAGAATGTTCATGGATGTTTTAGCAATATTCGATTTGAATTACAGATAGATGTGAAACTTTGAATGAATTATATCTCAAAAGTAATTAAATATCAGGCTTTGCGAAATAATATAAGGCAAGTTAAAATTGGTATGGGAAAATGCATCGCAATGCATGAGAATGAAGATATTATCTGCATTCAGAAAAATTACATTTGCGTATTGATGTCATGTAATAGAGATGCGATATGATTTGGTTTCCAGATACGTATTGCGAAAGTATGCGCTTATGCAAATGATAGATTTATTCCATTCCAGTGTAATCATAGAGCTTACGTTCTCTTGTAAGCATATTGACTTTGATAATCCTTACCGTTAACCATATATTTTCTAAATTAGCCGCAGTGGCGGACTAACTAAATGTGTGCAACACAAATTAAATGTATTGTTAATAATTCGATATTTGTAATCATTAGCATACATAAAGGAAGCAAGGTGTGTAGTATTATAAATAGCGTCATAAATGAATAAGGTATAAAGCAAGGATATAATAAAACATATTCTTTATAGGAAGTAGTCTATGAGAAATGAAAAGAGAAACTATGTATAAAAATATTGATTTCAAATTTTTCCGTTTTATCGATAACCTGCATTCTGGAAGAAAAGTGGAAAGAAAGAACAAAACTACATATGGTCTTATTTGGCCTCCAATCGGCATTTGATAACATAAGTCATGAGGCTATAGTCAACACCTTACGCAACAGGGGAGTGCCGCACTACCTAATAAACAGCATAATAAAAGCATGCCTCCACGAAAACACTGCAATACAATGATTTGCACAGACGACCGAATCAAAAATGAAGAACAAGACATCGTTATCTAAAAACATGACGCCACATTTGGACTCCTCTGGAATGAAAATAAACTTGAAGAACAGCCTCATAATGGTGCGAGACTCACTGACTAAAACGAGCCCAACCAGTGGGGAAGCACACAAATAGGAGACTACACCCTGAGAACCACGAACAGATTGAAAGACAGGAACGATTCAACTGAATAGGGGGGAAACAGTAAGGGAAAGAATCAAAACGGCCTGTTGAGTCACAAGAGTTATACTACCTTTTATTGAGGAAAATAAACCACTATGGCGTCTAACTAAAAAGATATACACCACCATGATGATGCCTACGATGACATACGGAGACAAAATGCGGTGAATAGAAGAAGTCTGAGAAGGCCGAAGGGGACATTGTACAACTGCTAGCAACAACAGGAAAACCACAAAAAAGATAGAAAACGTCACCATTACTAGAGGAGAAAACAGTAATTAATTGAGTAGAATCATACGCAATGAAATACTGGGGTCACGTCCAAAGACGAGAGGCGAAAACACCACAGTACAATGGTTTGCACAGACGAGCGAATCAAAAATGAAGAGCATAGGAGTAAAGCAATGATGTAGGCAATCCCCCCGACTATTTACCACAGTCCTGGATCAAGTGATATAAAGCACAATAAAGGATAATCAAAATTTCGATGATAACGCTGAAACGATAAGACCTCCCATCGTGCTTGCATACGCCGATGATGTACTCATCATCATTGAGAAAGAACAAGACATCGATGAATTTCTAAGATATATTACACCACATCTAGACTCATCTGGAATGAAAATAAACTTCAGGAAGAGCCTCATAATGATGCGAGACTCACTGATTAAAACGAGACCAACCAGTGGGGCAGAATACAAAACAGGAGACTACACCCTGAGAGCCAAGAACAGAATGAAAAACCTAGAAACATATCTAACGAATGAACTGAAAAGGGGGGAAATAGTAAGGGAAAGAATCAAAACGGCCTACAGAGTCACAAGGGCTATACTATCTTTCATTGAGGAAAATAAACCACTACGGCGTTTAACTAAAAAGATATGCACGGCCATTATAATGCCTACGATGACATGCGGAGGCAAAACGCGGCAATGGCAAAGGTGAATAGACGAAGTCTGAGAAGGTCGAAAGAGACATTGTACAACTGCTAGCAAAAACAGGAAAACCACAAAAACGACAGAAAACGTCAGCATTAATAGAGGGGAAAACAGTAATTAAAAGAATAGAATCATACGCAATGAAATACTGGGGTCACGTCCAAAGACCAGATATGAAAACACCGCAATACAATGGTTTGCATAGGAACATAGGAGTAAAGCCCCCCGATTATTCGGCACAGTCCTGGATCAGGTGATAGAAAGCACAATAAAGGATAATCAAAATTTCAACGATAACGCTAAAACGATATACGTGCTTGCATACGCCGATGATGTACTCATCATTACTGAGAAAGAACAAGTCATCATTAAATTTCTAAGAAACATGACACTACATCTGGACTCCTCTGGAATGAAAATGAACTTCCAGGAGAGCCTTATAATGGTACGAGACTCACTGACTAAAGCGAGTCCAACCACTGGAGAAGAATACAAAACAGGAGACTACACCCTGAGACCCAAGAACAGAATGGAAGATCTAGGAAATATCTAATGAATCAACTGAGAAAGAGGGAAACAGTAAGGGAAAGGATCAAAACAGAAGAAGTCTGAGAAGAGCCGAAAGGAACATTGTACAACTGCTGGCAAAAACCACAAGAACGATCACATTACTAGATTAGAAAACAGTAATTAAAACAATAGAATCATACGCAATCAAATACTGGGGTCACGTCCAAAGATGAGACACAACACAACTACTAAAGAAAGCGCTACGACTGAACAGCAACAAACTTAAAATATGGAGGCCATGCTACACATGGATAACAACAATCGAGAGGATTATGAATAGACTAGGAAAGCATTATGCGCACTGGAAAATAACGACAAAGTGGATGACGGAATACAATAAAGAAATACCAAGTATATACAAACTGCCAAATTCAGAAACAGAAAACTCAGAAGAAGAATAGGTGAGAAGATGATCACAGGCGGAAACTAAAAAGAAGCATCTCACGAACACCTGCAATTTAAAAGAAGCATGGGAACTCAAAAGAAGCACGTCACAAACGCCTTCACCTCCCATGCGATGATGACAGATGGAAACTTAAAAGAAGCATCTCATAAATACCTACACGTCCCATCCTATATTCCTACCCCATGCATCATGTGGCTGTCGCTGCTGGCAACACGCATGTCCCATGTTCAATCCTGCGTATGCAGCCGGTCCGGGGTACATAAAAGCATCCAAGGTTTGTTCCACCAAGCGGTTTGATCGTCCGTTGGGCGGTCGAGTGGAACAGCCCAGTCATGGCATGAATATGTGACAGCGAGTAAATGATGTAATAATAGACGACTGAGCGACTGCATACTTTTTCCCTTAGAACATGGAACACTTAAATTACAGTTTTTGGTGTTACCTACCAATCGTATTTGAACTACATCATGGGTGTCGAACCATGTTTCGTCAAGATAAATTATGTCTTTATTTGCATCTCGGTATTTTTCTATTTTACGCAGGTACTCGTGTCGATGATCAACGATGTTAGTTAAAACAAAAATGTAGGCAACAAGATTTATCAGTCCATAAGAAAGTGGAGCATTACTCGTGAATTTGCGAAAGGTAAGCTATTTTTACACAAAATGTCATTTTTCCAAAAGAATGGCTCAGGTAAAAGCTAAAGGAATATACTGCCAAAAACAGTAAACAAAAATATGTTTCCATTAAAAAAAAATTATGATGGCGTCATAACTCAAAAACCAATGACGTCATAAATTTTGGTTAGTGACAAAATCTAGCATTTACAAAACTAAAATTGGCCTGTTTGAGGATTTTTTTGAAAAATGACACATACCAAAGATATGAATTTTGTGCATTTCTTTAGGTTCACACTGTATATTACAGCATGCAAAAACTCTGAACAAGGTTGGTGTTGATAAATCAAATTCGCTAAGCATCTAATCCCACCTATATTTCTATGTAACAGGCGGATCGACTCCACGAGGACTGTAGACGAGGAGTGGTGATTATAAATCTGTAAGATTCTGTGTTCTCTCATTCAATGTTAAGCGATATATTGACAATGCCCCGTAAGATCCTCTAGTTCCATGCTGTTCCAATTGAGTGCGTAAATACTATACAGACATATGCAGCAACGTACCGGGTGAGTCACGAATTGCGCTCGCCCCGATATTTCCTAAAATATTTGGAACACCCTATATATTTTTACATTTTTGGAATCTAGAGGAAATTTTGAATATAATACATCCATTTTGGTCACTTTTTGATAAACATTAAAAATTTTATTAAAAAATCTATTTCTGAATCCAGAGCGCTGTGGTGCCCAAAATATATTTTAGTTTGTGTGCTACGTTACTATAAAAATAAAAAGAGCAATATGATTGCATTACTTAATTCTCTAGAGGCGTTTAAAATTTTTAAATGTGATTATTACCCACTAACTCGGTTTTTTTAAATGGGAATTTAATCGTTCACCAACATTTTTAAATACCTCATTTTCATACGAATCTAATGATACCAAAATTTTGAAAATTCGCTCAGAAATATTTGAGATTTCAGTCAAAATACAATGCAACCAAGCTTTTAGAAACATGCGGCTAATAGATAATAGATTAGTGGGCTTTGGAAACTAAAATGGCACATTTCTGTGTAAATCTGGTAAACTAATAACATTGGAAAAATCATAGCCATTGAATGTAATAACACAATATCAGCTGTCAGACAGATACAATATAAAGCGTTGCGGAAATCTCTTTGAGTAAAAATTAAATAAAATGAATAATTTTAGTAGAAATGAAAAGGTCGATATGTTACTGATATATGGAGAACGTCTCAAAAATTCAACTGCAGCTGCAGAACTGTATCAGCAACGATGTCCCAACAAACGTCATCCTAGCAGACACTTGTTTGCCAGAGTGGAACAAGAATTAAGAAACGAACCCAATCAACAAGATGACCATCAAACATTTATTGTAAGTAATAAAGAAATTGATGTATTAGGATTTGTGATGGTACACCCAACAACATCAACAAGGGAATTGTCAATGGAATGCGACATTAGTCAGTCTTCGGTTTGCAGAATTTTAAAGAAACATAAGTAAATACACCAACATCTTTATGGAGATGATAACGATAGGATATTGCAACTGGTTCTTAAATGCAGTACAACAAAACCCAAGTTTTCCTTTTCATATTTTATATTCAGATGAAAGTAGATTTACGAACCAAGGTATGTTTAACAGAAATAATACTAGGTACTGGGCTCAAGAAAATCCGAGGTTGGTAGGGCGGGGGAATATTCAGGAAAGATTTGGGTTTAACTGTTGGCTTGGAGTACTTGGAGATCGAATAATTGGACCCATATTTATTGATGGAACACTTACTGGCGAACGATATTTATTCTTTTTACAAAACCAGACAGCAGAATTTCTTGATTTACTTCCTCTTGTCTATTTACAAAATCTGTTTTTCCAACAAGATGGTGCTCCCCCACATAATTCCAGAAGAGTGATGGAATATTTAAACAACTTGCATGGTGAACGCCTTATCTCAAATCAAGGTCATATCAGGTGGCCTCCTAGGTCACCTGACTTAACACCCCTCGACTATTATGTATGGGGCACTCTCAAAAATAAAGTTTATAAAACTTCTTCAAATACCCGTGAAGAGCTGCAAAATAAAGTTGTACGGGCTCTTAATAAAATAACGCCGGCTGAATTGCGTAGAGCCATTCAAGCAACTGTACGCAGAGCCGAATTGTGTATAGAAAAAAATGGTGGACATTTTGAACAATATCTATAAATGTCAATTTATAGTTTAATTATAATAATTATTTTAAAGATACCTACTGTTACCTAGTTTAAGTTTAATCGTTCAAGCGGAATTTATTTTTATTTATTTATAGGCCCGATATTTATGTTCATTTAAATAAAACTCTGAAAACCGAACTGATGTCGTATTCTATTGCAAATGTCCTTGTGGATGTAATTGTGTTTACCTCCACATACCTATGCTAAACTTAATTGTAACGTTCTTTGCGCTCATAATTATTAAATGTTTGATAGCTCAAGATTGCCTATAACTCTACACGAGTCTGTCTGACAGCTGATATTGTTTTATTACATTCAATGGCTACTATGATTTTTCCAGTGTTATTAGGTTACCAGATTTACACAGAAATGTGCCATTTTAGTTTCCAAAGCCCACTAATCTATTATCTATTAGCCGCATGTTTCTAAAAGCTTGGTTGCATTGTATTTTGGCTGAAATCTCAAATATTTCTGAGCGGATTTTCAAAATTTTTGTATCATTAGATTCATATGAAAATGAGGAATTTAAAAATGTTGGTGAACGACTAAATTCCCATTTAAAAAAACCGAGTTAGTGGGTAAAAATCACATTTAAAAATTTTAAACGCCTCTAGAGAATTAAGTAATGCAATCATATTGCTCCTTTTATTTTTATAGTAACGTAGCACACAAACTAAAATATATTTTGGGCACCACAGCACTCTGGATTCAGAAATAGACTTTTTAATAAAATTTTTAATGTTTATCAAAAAGTGACCAAAATGGATGTATTGTATTCAAAATTTCCTCTAGATTCCAAAAATGTAAAAATATATAGGGTGTTCCATTTAAAAATCGAAAGTTGTGGGCATTTCCGGTCACACCGGATGTGTACCAAACTTGATTTTTTGTTGAAAAGGTGGCATTTTAGTCGTGTAATAAGGCCTCCAAATTTCAATTTTCTATTCCAAATATTTTAGGAAATATCGGGGCGAGCGCAATTCGTGACTCACCCGGTATATACACATGAGCATACATAAAATACGTTAAAAATGTTGTTGTTGCTTGTGGACCAATAATATTATCAACGCTATTACGGTCGATGAAAAAAAAACAATTTTTTAAATGTTTCTTAAGAAGGTGCTGAATTTAAGAAAGTCGCGTAAAATATTGTGCAGTCTAGACCCGACATAGGAAAAACATCTTTGCCCCATTATTTTCTGTGCTCTAGGCAAGAATAAATGAGCTCCTGTGTTAAGTATGGTGTTATATAAATGATTTATTGAGGTAATATACTGATAGTAATCGAATAAATATAAACATTTGGTTTTTGCAACTTCCCAATATCCAATAAATTCAAACTGCGATATTACTATCTACCATAGCTGAGATTTGAAGTAAGGAGAGATAACAGCGACTATAGTACGTCCGAGAAGTGTAGTAAGCAGAGCCAGGGGCGTGCGGATTTACGAATTTCGTAAATTAGCACGTACAGTTGAGAACCGTTGAATCCCATTTTTGAGATATTTTAGTGATGTAAGAGAGGCTGTGTCATCAATGAAAATGCTGACAGCGATGTCATCTGATGAAGCCAAGTTGCCATATTTGTAAACAGGAAACATATTACCCAAAATAATGTTAAATATTAATTTTTAAACCTCTTTCTCTCTTCTTTAGCTACCCTTTAAAGGCTGATAGCTTACTAATACTGGAATTGAAATAAAGTTTTATTAGAATCCAAATTAAATTATTGTTGACCTTCCATGACTTTTTGGGGGTTAAGTAAATAATAGTCCACTTTACATTGTACAAATTCTGGTGCCCCATATTCACTGTCCCCAATTGTACGTAGTTCGAAGAAATGAAACCACTTGGATTGTGTTCATTATGTATGAGCTGCCATAAGTCTTAAATTTAAAATATTATGCTTAAATCTGGCAACATAATCTCCACATATTATAGCAGAGCAGCCGCAAATGTTTGTCTGTTGCATTGATACCGTTAGTATTGTAAATATATATATATGTGGCGCCACTGTATGCTATGGGTTAGCCTAGTGAAGTTCGTTTATCACAGCTTCGCCAATTTCATAGTAGTTGAACATATTATTAGGTATAAATGCACCACATTCAAATGTTTATTCTATTTGATCGATTGTACCAATTACATATAATCACCTAGTCGTTGTTATGATCTCTGGTAGGCGGATAAAACTTAATATATTTCTCTCTATTATGTGGGATTATATAGTAGAACGAGGTGCCGCTTATGTATTACATCACAGCTACTATGTTTTGACCAGAATGCCGCTGATTTTTTGCTCTACTGACTACACCTTTCGGTCGTACTATAGACGTGCTGTACCACTCCAAAGGGGTCTAACCCACTACTACCATCTCGGTAACACATTAAAAACGACACTTAATATCCATGCCTCGGTTAGGATTCGAACTTGGGACTTCATGGTCTAACAAGTAAGCACTGCGCTACTGAGCATACTAACAAAAAAACGGTCAGGTAAACTGTCAACTTTGAATGTTTCTGATCTCAACCGAAAAAGAGAAAAATAAATAATGCGAGGGGAGAATTTTCAGAATTTTCCGAGATCTTTCCGAGATACTGGCAGAAAGGCATATTTTTAAAGACTAAACCTTAGTTTACCAAACTCTCTTAAACCCTGAAGGTTTCTACTTTTACTAAATGAAAGAATATCCCTCAATACGCATACGTATAGTTTTGTTTACATCCGTTCTATTAGGACCACGACCGCCAAGATGACTAGGTTATTTATTAGGCGTTTCATTTCACTTACTTTGTTTATTTCGCACTTTCATTTATGAAGTAATATTCAATATTTTGATGTTACAAAACAATAAATAGAGCATTTTTTAGCATTCACTTTCTACTTTGGTAATAATATTCAATTTTTCTGCGCTCATCTCTAAAGTTTTCATACAATAATGCTGGAAATAAAGTTAAAAATTTATTGTAAAAACATAATACATGAGTGGCGAAAACTTTGCAGTCATGTAATAACGTATACTTTATAAAACAAATTTAAGGAATTACCCCCTAGCTGGACGTAGAGGATGAACAAGTAGAAGTGGCAGTGCGTTCTTCTATGTTTTTATAAAATAATAATAATAATAATAATAATATTTTTGTTTGGTAATCAAATTATTATTATTTTTTTTTGCTTTTCAACACATGTTAAAGATAACAATTTTATTACCTACAAAGCGTTAATTACATTTTTTCTTAAATTATTATTCCAAGAGACGTTTATTATAAATCGCTCAGACGCTAGGAGTGCTTATTTCCACCACCTATATCCAGCAGGTTGGTGATTTACTTATACATTGTTTTTTCGTAAACTGTGAATTGTTATCTATACTACTGCAAAGTTTTATAGCGATACCTAATTGCTATTGGGTCGCATTCCACAAAATTTTGAAAATTGAATTTTTCATGTCTATGGATTCTTCAGGTGATTTCCCACAATTTGATAATATGTGGTAAGCCATTTACTTCAATCCGGGTATTCTAATAAGTCGTAAAGAAATCAGCTGTTCTTTGTAGTTCTAATATTAGTCTATGAGCCAATGTGCAAAATCGACTTATATTGAATACCTGCTAATAATTGTGGTATACTGAGGAAAATATTATACTAATCACCGTAGGCCGAGTTACAAGTCCCCAAAGTAGTTTGATTTTGGGACCGGGACCATGGAATAATAAATATTTTTGAACAGAGTGAATACCTCCTAACAACTGCGGTATACGATAGTCTGACTAATTCTGAGTTGATAAAAAAATGTTACAACATTTTGCAGGTACAGGAAAAAGCGCGGCAAATTTAAAAATTGGTCTTGATCCAAATGAAGGAACACCAATTCTACTTTGCACCAAAACTTTTGTTATAAGTATTTCACACCATGTACAAAAAAATTTCACAAAGCACTCCCTCGACGGAAAACACTAAAAATTGGCATAGGCTTTCTGGATATCATAAGAAATGACATACATAAAAGTTACACCTTTCTGCACTCCCCCCTCCCCACTTGCCTCCATGGGGCCCATAAATACGGGTCCAAGAATGGTTATTCTATTTTCAACAGATTAAATAGTTAGTTTCTCCACCGATTTTTGCCTTTATGACCTGTTGAATGCAATACTTGTGTTTTTTAGACCAAAAATAGCCTGCTTATTTACAAGTGACAATTTCATACCATAGTTGGACATAATATGGGTTTTCATAAGAGGGATAATAGTATTGGCAAGATTTGTCCTTTTCATATACGAAACTAAATTCTCTATATGATGCTCTTCTTGCGAGTTCCTATGATATACTTGCCTTCTCCGAAACCTGGTTGGATTCAAATATTCAGAATAATGAAATATTACACGATAATTATGTATTATTTAGATCAGACCGCGACAAGTTAGCTACCAACCGCAGCCGTGGCGGTGGAGTAATGTTAGCAGTACATTCATCTCTTAATGCGATAAATTTAAATTTAAAACACAGTAATTTTCGTGACTTGTCATTAATTGATATTGTAGAAGTAAAAATAGTACTAGATCATTATCACTTCTATATTTTTACACTTTACATTCCTCCAAATATGCCATCTGACTTTTACAATTCTGTTCTTGATACTTTTTGTGCTCTTAACTTTATTTATAACTCACTCATTTATAACTGGGTGATTTTAATCTGCCTAATTATTGTTCTGATCGCTCTAATACTGTGTCGCCTGCTACTCAAATAATTTTAAATTTTCAAGACTTTTTAAATTTAGAGCAGTTCAATACTATAAGGAACTCAAACAATAGCTCCTGATATTCTTCTTGGAGAAGACCTTCATCATCCCACTCTTCTTATTTATTATAATGTTCGTAGTATCGGAAATAATCGCTACAAAAATGATATATCTTATACGTACAACTTCAGAAAAGCAAATTTTCCCATGTTATATCAAATGTTCTCTGATGTTGATTGGAACCTATTAACCGAATTCTCCGATGTTCACTCAGCTTGTGAGAAATTCTATGAAATATTAGAACCCATATTAAGCATCTGTGTTCCCATGAAACATATACCTAAACGTAGTTACCCTCCTTGGTTTAACAGTGAAATTATAAGGAATATAATAGAAAAGCACAAAGTATGGCGGTTATATAAATCTAGCGATAATGAAGAACATCTCCAAAAGTTTAAAAATTTAAGACGTAAAATAAAATAGACATGGAGACTACACACAAAAATTACAGCGAATATATACAAGAAAATATTGCACAGAATCCTTCTGAATTCTGGCGATATATTAATTTCAAAAGAAATACGCCCAATCTACCAAAAAAATTCAAGTATAACGATTTCCGATCCTAATATAATTAGTAAGTCATTTGCTGAATATTTTCAACAATCTTATTCTACTCTAGAACAATGCAATGTCGATAACGAACATAATGACCTTCTTAATAACTCATGCCTAAATATTCATAATCTTACAGAAGATGAGGTTTTCAAGGCACTAAAGGTGTTAAAGCCAAAACTAACCAGTGGTCCTGATAATATTCCATCTTTCGTAGTACGTGACTGTGCAGCAGTATTTGCCAAACCATTATGTATACTTTTCAATCTATCTCTTCATACTTCAACATTTCCACAATGTTGGAAACAGTCCAAAATCATACCCGTCTTTAAGAAAGGTGATAGAAGTTTAATAACTAATTACCGGCCCATTGTAATTTTGAATAACTTTGCTAAAGTCCTCGAAATATTATTGTATGAACATATATTTTGCCATGTTAAACATCAAATATCTGAATTCCAACACGGCTTCTTTAAAAGCCGATCTACAGTTACCAACTTATTCTGTTTAACTGAGTATGTATCTGATGCAATTGATGATGGTAGCCAAGTTGACATAATCTATACAGATTTTTCTAAATCTTTTGACAGACTTAACAATAGTATTCTTTTCAAAAATTACATGTTATCGGATTCTCAAATAACCTCATTAACTATTTTTCATCTCACCTAAACAATAGAGCCCAATTTGTCTTATTCTGTGGCCATAGATCTGCCGAGGTTTTACCTACCTCAGGCGTCCCACAGGGATCTAATTTAGGTCCACTTTTGTTCATTATGTTTATTAACGACATTGTTATTGATATCACCCTGAACTGTCTTCTATATGCTGATGATCTGAAATTATTCTGTAGAATTTCGAGCATCGACGACTGTTTGATTTTGCAACACAATGTAGACAAAATTAATGAGTGGTGTATAAGAAACAAATTATTCCTCAACTCGTCAAAATGTAATGTTCTATCAGTAACAACTAAACGGAATATCATAAAATATGATCATGCGCTGGAAAATAACGAACTCTCTAGACCTGAGACATTTACTGATTTAGGTGTAGTGTTTGATGAAAAGCTGTCATTTCATATTAATCAAGTTGTCAAAAAATGCTATTAATCTCTTGGATTTCTTATTAGGAATACTTTTAACTTCAATAACAATTCCGGTCTCAAACTACTGTATTTTTCTATTGTGAGATCTAATTTGGAATATGGGTCAATCATTTGGTGACCATATTATAAGACACATATAGGTAACTTAGAAAACATTCAACGCAGGTTTTTGAAGTATTCCACATTTAAAGTTGATGAAACATACCCGCCTATTGATACTCACCATTCTGAATTATTATCGAGGTTCTCATTAGTATCATTAGAAGATCGCCGTAAAGTCTCTTATCTAATTTTTCTTTATATATTGATACATAATATCACCGACAGCACTTATATACTTAATATGCTTCCTTTTCATGCTCACAGAATTGCTTCACGTCAAACAGATTTGTTTATACTAAACACGCCCAGGACAAATATAAAAAAAATTTCACCACTTCAAGGTATGTGTACTGCGTACAATGATATACACGGCCGCGTAGATATTTTTAACTGCAACGTTGCCTCTCTAATATTATGAATCTTTAATAATAATTAACTCATTATTGTTCATTACTGTAACAATTGTACTTTGTGTTCCTGAAATGCTCTTATAGTTATTTTAATATTTTACTTAATCGATCTGCTTGTACATGTAATCTTTTTTGTCCTATCCAGTAATTGGGTCTCTCGACCTGTTGGATAGCGTATGTAAAAATGAATAAATAAATAAATAAATGTATTTTTTAAGACACATTTAAAATAATAAAATATGTGTAAAAAACCACTGCCCAAGGAATCACTACTTCCACATCCAGATTTTTCATCCAAGTCACTTTAAAGGAAACATTTTGACTATATGTGCACTCTAGTATGAGGAAATTATTGGTCATAGAATTTTAATAATATTTGGGGCAGATGTCATAGAAAAGTTTGAGGAGTTGGTTTCTACCATATATGTTAAAAATGAAGTTTCTAGTTTACCCTACTCATTTTCCACTATTCACAACCTACCACCTCCCACCCCTTCAATGGAGTCATCTCAATCAGATGTCACTACAATACATACGTGTACTAACTTTCAAGTGAATATCTCAATTTTGTGTTATCAACACCATTAATAATGAAGCGGAGGTGGTGGTGTTTGAAAAATATTAGAAAGGAACCTGAGGCCTTGGTTTCTAGTATATACACCGAATCCCAAATTGCTGTACTCTTAGCAGCTTGATTTACTTATTTTCCCCTAGTTACTCCTATTAACCTCCAACCCTCATCCCAAAATATAACCTAGTTCCAGATGTCGTTATAATACACACGTCTACCAAATTACAAGTGAATATCTCAACCCCTTTAATAATGTAGTAAGGGTAGTGGAAGGGTTGAAAAATATTATTAAAAAATCTGAGGCCTTGGCTTCTAGGACATACACCGAGTTTCAAGTTGCAGTACTCTTACCAGCTTGCTTTACTTATTTTTCCCTATTCCCTCTACTTACCCCCACTCCTTCAACGCAATCATGTCAAAATATAATCTAGTTTCAGATATAGTTATAATACATAAATGTACCAAATTTCAAGTGAAAATTTAAATTTAATTTTATCAACTCTTTTAATAAGGGAGTGGGGTGGTGGGGGGATGAAAAATACTAATAAAAAACCTGAGCCCTCCGTTTCTAGTATATACACCAAATCCCAAATTTCTGTACTTTTACCAGCTTGCTTTACTTATTTTCCCTTATATGTCCCTATTTAACCCCCAACCCTTTAACGGAATCATCTCAAAATATAATCTAGTTCCAGATGCCGTTATAATACATATGCGTACTAAATTTCATGTGAATATCTCAATTTTATTTTATCAACCCCTTGAATAATGGAGTAGGGGTGGTGGGGGGCTGAATATATTATTAAAAAATCTGAGGTCCTGGCTTCTAGTACATACACCGAATTTCAAGTTTCTGTACTCATACCAGCTTGCTTTACTTATTTCCCACTATTTACCCATAAATAACCCCCAACCCTTCAACGGAATCATCTCAAAGTATAATCTATTTCCAGATGTCGTTATAATTCATACGTGTACCAAATTTCAAATGAATATCTCAATTTTATTTTATTAACCCTTTTCATATTGGAGTAGGGGTGGTGGGGGTGGAAAAATATTATAAAAAAATCTGACGCTTTGGCTTCTAGTACGTACACCGAATTTCAAGTTTCTGTAATCTTACCAGCTTGCTTTACTTATTTTCCCCTATTTACCCCTATTTAACCCCCAACCCTTCAACGGAATCATCTCAAATTATAATCTAGTTCCAGACGTCGTTATAATACATACGTGTACGAAATTTTAAATGATTATCTCAACTTTATTTTATCAACCCCATTTATAATGGGGTAGGGGTGGTGGGGGGTTGAAAAATATTATAAAAAGGTCTGAGGCCTTAACTTCTAGGACATACACCGAATTTCAAGTTTCTGTACTCTTACAAGCTTGCTTTATTTATTTTCCCCTATTTACCCCTATTTAACCCCCAACCCTTCATCGGATATCCTCAAAAAACAATCCAGTTCCAGATCTCGTTATAATATATACGTGTACAAAATTTCAAGTCAATATCTTAAACCGTTCCGGAGAAAACGTGCGGACAAAAAAAAAAGTTACAGACAGACAGACAGACAGACCGACAGACAGAAATTTTTTTTTTCGCTCAAATTTAAAATCTCGACGTTTCATGACATTCTAAACCTATTTCACGAATAAATATTTTTGAAAATTTTTTTGCGATTACTATACTTCCAATCCACTACGTGGATGTGGAAGTAATTGAAAAATCGTGCTAAAAAATTATTGTAATCTTGGTCAATTACGAGAAAATCTTACCTGAAATCTGACGATATTTTTAAAATTTTCGTTGGAACAATATTAAGTCGATTTTGCACACTGGCTCTTAGACTATATAGCGTATCCCACAGTTTGTCGATGTGCTTCATAGTGACTTGGGAAGTTGTGTTTACAACCCTGTTTATTTTTGAATTTATGAAATAATCTTGTGAAATCTTACTTCTGTGGGTTACGTCATATTGTCGATATACTGTAATTTAAAATTATTTTTCCTATACTATAAATGAAGAAATTCCAAGCAAAAACATAGAGACTGTATAATATATGCAGTTATCCCTCATTAACCGTTCCTAACCCTGACCAATTAACATAAACTTTGCAGCTCAGTTCAAGGCAACATTCTCGTTTAAATTAAGCTTTTTGCCCATTGCAAAATAAGTGTCACATTGTTAAATCTAACAAAAAACTATTCAAATAATGTTTGAAGCCCAATCCATCATCGTCATATTTACTTTATATGCCATTAATACTCTGCTAATTGAGTTTGCTTGTTATAAAATAATGATTGCTGCAAATGGATCGTTTAAACCCTGACATTTTGTTGTGGTTTAAAGACATAATATGTCAAGCCATGTTCATGTTTGTTTTGGTTTTGCAGATGTGGCGAATTTAGCACCCTTGATAATAGAAGTCGCAAAATCGATACGTCATGCTATCACATTTAGCAGTGTATGACCTCTCGTGGCATTTTAACTGGAAAATTTAATTGAAGTTGTAGGAAAAAAATCAATTCAAAGTAAACTTTACTTATTTAAAGCAATCACGAAAATATGTATTTTAACGGCACAGTGAAAGAAAAAGTTTGGTGCGAGTCGGAATGGTGTACCGAGGGTTTCGTACTCGAAATTATTTATTATACAGGGTGTTTTTGAAATATATCCATGTATTCAGATGTATAAATTCTCACATCTTTCTAATTCTTAATTCTTTAGAAAATAAATTTTGAGTATTGCAAATAATTATCGAGTATACCTATGCTATTTTATTACACACATCCATCCTCAACCAGTTTTTAGTTAGATGAGAATGCCGACGAAAACGGCATTTGTAGAACTGTTCTTTTTCAAACACTATTTTTTACGCAAATCGAAAGAAAATTGAATTTCCTGGTAAGTTACTTAAGCATTCCATATACCTAACTTCAACCTCTACCGAATTATTCAATAATAATCAAGAAATGCCGAAATTGCCGGAGACAAAAGACAATTATAATATAAACTCCTATTTAATGACACACGATAAATTATACAGGCACACAAAAAAAAAAGTCGAATACGAGAATTCAGAACTATGTATTCCCATCCATTTTGACCTGCTGAACACGAAACCAATGTCCGCTTTGCCCGATTGGCTCTTACATTTTTCCCAACCTCAAAGAACGTCAGAATGTCCGAAAAATCTCAGCCAAGTAAATAAAAAGTCTAAATGAGCTGACCACCACTTCCATATGTAATTTGGGGCGCAGAGACCGAATGTGGGCGATACGATGATCTTGTAGCACTATTAATACCCGAATATTAAAAAATGTTTCACCTGTGCGAACAGCAGCTAGTTTTTTTTTTGGAGAAGAGCATAGGGGCGGTTACGAGTGTGGACACTCAAAGGGCGCCACTGGTCTGTCAATAAAATGTGATTATATCGTCTTGCCAGCCAAGGAACAAGATTAAACTTATAGCTATCGAGCGATGAAATTCTCAAAATCTTTCAATGTCAAAATTTTCACTTTACTATAAGATCTCAAAATCTAAGCAATATGAAATGCATTAATGTAAAATTTTTGAGGTGACTCATCAATGAAATCTCTAATCATTACGGTATCTGTTTGTCTATGCAATAGGGATGTTCACTATTTTTTAATTGTAATAAAAAATTATTGTTCTAAGGCTACAGAAACACGTAATAACCATTAAAACGCCTAAAAACTTTTTTTCTTGAAAATAAACTGAAAATAATAACTACGAAATTAACGAGGCTAGTAAACGATCCCTGCAGTGAGAGTAGCGTGCGTGAAGTCATAATGCTCATAGCGGAACTCGTATACCAACGTGATATGGATTATTTGTTTCACTATTATTTTTGCAATGATGGGAGACTCAAAAAGTGTGAAAGTTAATAGAAACTGTGTTGTTTTGTTGCTGGATGTACAAATACATCAGTAAATAACACAGAAAAGGTTTTATATGTCTGTGCCACAAAATGTAAAAAAGAAAGAAGTTTTGGTCCTTTTTTTAAACCAATGATATTTTTTAAAAACTTTTGTTACCTTAAACCCATTTTTCAAAATCGGTCTCGGATTATACAATGTTTTCGCATCCCTGCTTCCAACGTAGCAAAGCACATTTAATATGGAACACACTGTATAATATACTACTAAAAGTTTGGTACTATATAGTACTTATTACTATTTATATAAAACAGTACTTACTGTTTCGCTTTTAGACCACTAGATTGAGGCTGACTGAAGTCTCTCACCATGGCCATAAATTCTGAAACCAACGTCCACAGTTGGCAGATTATGCGAGTCCGCCTTTTGAAAACCTTCCTCCATTTTAGAAGTATGCCTTAATTAAAATTAAAAGCCGCAAGACGAAGAACTACACGGACACAACAGTTCGCAGAAGTCAGTAAACGCAGACTAATTCTCATTAGGGATGGCAACGATGTATCGATATAAAATAAATATCGATATATTAATCCTAAACCATGAATATATTCATACCGTTTTGCAATATATCGGGTTAAAATATCGATATTTTTCTAAATATATCGAAAAGGGTCAACTTGCATATACCTCCCCGCTCTTCGAAATTTCAATCGAGATAGAAATTTTATTGCGAGAAATATCACCCCCAAATTTAAATCGAAACAAATATTGTACTGTAAGGAATGCCACCCCCCGCTTCAATTTTTGACATTAAATGTTAATTTACAAAATATATGGATATATAGAAATATCGATAATTTTTTATTGATATATCGAATATATTGATCTGATCTGAGTCTTGGATTGTATCAAATGATTCATATATCGATATATTACATTTTTTGCGATCTCTAATTCTCACATGAAACGTGCATGAAAGCCTAGCCACTATATCCGCGCGCGTTTAACTATGAGCAACATGACGTTACACCAGTCAAGCAGCGTTTCGCACATTCAAATGAATATTCATATTTCTTTAGGGATTTTACCATAGAACAGATTTGCTGATTTTTGTAAAACTTTGTAGATATTATTATAAGACTATTTTTAACTATTCTATGATGTTTAAACAGGATTTAATGTTTTTGTGAACACCCCCATTCAGCAATCGACGTATATCTGCTGGCGTTGGTAAAAAGTCGTAGAAGTTTATTCTGCGTCGCTTGAAGACGTTTGCACTGCGAGGCAGAAATTAAATTCCAGGCCTCGCAGGCATATGTCATGATTGGTCTAAACATTACTTTGTAAAGTAAAAGTTTGTTGTACTACACCATTGTATTTCCACCTAAATAAAAACTGGTAACTTGACCCCCTGTCATACATGCAACCCATATTACATTTGCGTATATCAGCCGTTGCATATACGACAGTCTCACTCGACCGCAACACCGCTGTTATTTGGCCTTGAACGAAAACTGGTAACTTTACCCCATATACAAACATAAACATTTCCAATGTTAATCCGGAAACAGCACGATCCACTACACCGCTGTATTTCCACCTTAAATGAAAACTGGTAACTTGTCCCCCTGTGATATATGCAACCCATATAATATTTTCGTATATCAGCCGCTGCATATACGACAGTCTCACTCAACTGCGACACCGCTGTCTTTTGGCGTTGAACGAAAACTGGTAACTCTACCCCATATAAGAACATAAACATTTTCAATGTTAAAACAAAACATTTCTAATAAACAATTCCGAATTGGCAAAATATATTATTACCGCTACCACTCTTAGGATGGTTCTAACATTGTCTGTATACATGTATGCTTTTAAAACACTATGTCACCAGCATAAAAAGAAGCAACAACTCAAATTCATTGAGCACCATCACGATACCCGTTATAAAAAAGATAAGAAAATGCAGACATGTAAATCAGAAAAAACAATCGGCCAAAGATCATACTATTTCATCGCACCACGTATTTATTCAAAGTTGCCTCAAGAAATCCGAAACATTTTGAATCCAAATGTATTTAAAAAACGTGCAAAAAGGTGGGTTAAAACTACCGAAAGACATATTATTCATAATATTATTGATCTAAAAAATTGCTAGCATTTAAATATAAATAGATTAAAGTGGTTTGAAGCATATTTGTCAAATAGGAAACAAGTTGTTAAAATAGGGGATACAATTTCTGAAGAAATGGTCAATAATTATGGTGTTCCGCAGGGTAGTGTGTTGGGTCCTTTACTGTTTTTGATTTATATAAATGATATGCATAAAATAATAAAAAATTGTAAACTACATTTATTTGCCGACGACGCACTGTTATCAATTACTGGTAAAAACCACAATACATTAACAAATGAAATGACTGAAGATTTGTATAATTTATCTAGGTATTTTGAACACAAAAAAATAAAAATTAATGCATGAAAATGTAAATGTATGGTAATATCAACAAAAAACCAAGTTGATATATATAATACCAGTAATCATATAGTGACAATAGACAACGAAACAATTGAACTTGTAAGTCAACATAAATACCTAGGAGTGATATTAGATAGCGAATTATCATTTAAGCAGCATGTTGAATATTTAATAAAGAAAATTAACAAAAAAAATTATTTTCTGAAACGAGTAGGTAAAGATCTATCAACTTACACTAAACTTACAATATATAAAACCATAATATTGCCACATTTTATGTATTGCACTACTGTGTTGCATTCAGTAAATGAAAATTTGAAAAACGATCTTCAAATTGCTCAAAATAAATGCATGCGAACAATATTAAAATGTGATCGCTATACACCTATTCACTTAATGTTAAATGTGTTAGGCATTTTCTCAGTTAATGATATTATTTATATACAAACTATGGTATTTATCTATAAAATGGTCAATAATATGTTACCAACTTATTTGTGTGATTTAATTAAATATGTAAAAGATGTTCATTCATATAATACTAGGCGGAAAAGTAATATGTATATAGATCACAGGAAAACCACGAAGGGGCAAAAGTCGTTATTAATTAATGGAATTAAGGAATATAATAATATACCTAAAAATGTTAGAGATTTACCAAGTTTAGAGAGGTTTAAAACTGCAATAAAAGATAAAATTATTAATAATAATTAATTGCATAACATTTTGTATTTTAAGTAGGTACTTCTTATTTTTTATTTTTATTATTCTTATACATGTGTATTTGTTTTTTTTTATGTGTTTGTTTTGTAAACATTTGTCATTGTAGTTTGTACAGTATGTTTATACTATTAATAAAGTATATTATTATTATTATTATAGGTGTAGATCTAACTACTTATTCAAAATATTTTTTTTTATAAATTTATTTCTAGTTCTCATCTTTTAGTTATAGATATAAAATGTTACCCTACATTGTTGTATTCACAAATATACATTTTAGCCTTTCCGCATTACATTAAGTTAAGTTAAAAATAAATTGAAGCTACACCGCAGCCACGTACTAGTCCTTGACTTCAGTGGTCACGATCCTCCTATTGGACTCCTTTGTTTATTTACCATTTAGATATATATGTATAATGCAGATGATATTATTTTATGTTCTTTATTTAGAAATTGATATTTTGTAATTTTTATTTTGTTTGGAAAATAAATTATTCTTATTCTTATTCTTATTCTTATCTCCCGCTTGACCTACTATTAGTCAGTATAATGCTATTAATGGGTCAGAATCAAGAACTAGTTAGTATAATTTCTTCACATATTAGGCGATAACCGCGATCGCCCTACGTTGGACAATACTGTATTGTATATGAAAACGGTTGTTGGTCATTTCGGGAACAATACAGACATAATTCATGACGCAAGTATACATAGTGATGATATAGGATGTAAAGACTCATAGAGGAATTTTTTCATTTAAAATTTAAAGACGCTATCCTAGATAATCAACATTGATTTCCGAATGGCCAGCAATCGTTTTTGTATTATTGTATGCTTATGAAATAAAATAGGCTAACCGGATTGGAAGTTGTAGGGGTGAAATTCGGGATTGTGGGAAGCGACAATCAATCGACAATCAAGAAATCGACAAGCGTCAGCGCCTTCTCGAAAACGAAAAAAGAAGGTGCCATTTGTAACTAAGTGCGGCCCTTGAAGTCCACACGACCAACTTCCCAACATGATATGAATATCAATGGTAATAATTACACAAAAAAAATATTTTTATAAATTTAATTTTACTCCATCATTGATTTAAATGCTCTGGGTGTTATGGCCCGAATAATTTTGGAAAGGCTGCATCAAAATATCTGATATTTCAAAGTATCCATTGTCACCAGATCAAATTGGCTAAATCTTTTTAAGGGATCCTAAAATCCACTTTTTTGCGGCCTTTTTTGATACCATTTTTTGTATGCGAGGCAGTTAATAAAAAATTATCCGCAAATGTGTTTAAATCAAGAAGCGCACGGGATAACAATGGCGCGCAAAAATTTGAAAGGTACATTTTTTTTGTATATCTAGCTTTAAGAAATACAACAAAATTGATAATAAATATATTTATAAATAAATTGTGCTGAAATAAAAAAGAAAAATGTTAATATTTTCAACGAATCAAATATGCACACTTGGAGGGTTGGTTGATTAAATTTCCAATATTTTCCAGACTCACTTTACGACACAGATGTAATTTGAATAAGAGGTGTGTATAAATTAACCAGACATTGTTGAAGGTCAGGCTCAGACAATTAAGAAATATCTCTTATATAAAAATATTACTTAACCAAGTTCAAACTGTCAGCAATGAAAACGCGATTAATTGCTCGGTTGTTTACAACGTAAACAAATTAAAGAATTTCGAAAGCGCGCCAATTATTATATTTCTCATATCTCACCTGACCGGTTTAGATGTCTAAAAATATATTTTGTTGTTACTGAATCATAATAATTATCTCGAAACATCAGCTAGTTTTTATGTTAGCTAATACTCTATTAACACAGATATTAGGCATAATTTAAATTAACGTGTGATGATTATCTTAAGGTTACTCGATATTTAAATATTAATTAACAAATTTTGGTATGTTGCAAATTGAACTCTTAATATATTCTGTGCATCCGTTAATTGTTGATGTAAAAATTTATTTTGAAAACCCATTGTTGTGTAGTTTTTTGTAAATTGCATAAGGCAATAAGAAGTATATAATTTAACTGTGCATTTCATAACTTCAGTTAATTTAATTGAACATCTGGAGTATATACGTAATATACAAAAAATAAATAACGAGAAATTCTTACGCTTTTGCTATCTTAAAAGTAATGGGCTCATCAGCTACAAATTTTCTTGTAGCCAAACTTTTACATTCGAGTTATAGATCAACTCTCTTAAATATTACAAGTAAAAGAAAAAACCTTGCAGACCAATTTTTCTTTTGCCAACATGATAGATATGATAATGTTTATTTGACTACGACACACACAATATACATTTGTAGCAAGTCGACAAACTGATATACAGTTAAAATATTACTGAACAATATAAAAAAATATACAATATTTAAAAGGATCTATTACATGCACGGGCATAAGTACATAAATAAAATATAATTAGGTATATATGTACAAAATTATAAAAATATAATATGTATAATTATATGAGTATATGTCAGTCTAATGAGATAATGTGTACATTAATAATACCTAATTTGTATTTAGTTCGGCGTTCATAAATTCCTCAAAGGAATAAAAACAGAATTTCACCATAACACTCTTTATCGTTTTTTTGAATTTATCAAGTGTTAAATTCTTTATTTGTTCAGGTATCCTATTGTACATATTAAGGTTAAGAGAATTCTTGGCTGAGTTTGTTAAGCGATATCTTGGTGTTTTTAGTAAATTTGCTGACCTAGTATCATGACTATGGTAATTCACTCGTCTTTTATAGAGGTTTACATTTTTATGAATTTCAGGAACGAAACATATATAAATAAAGACGGAGTAGGCAGTATACCGTATTTAATGAACAAAGGTTTGCAGTGTTCCTTAGAATTTACATTTGAAATAATTCTAATTGCCTGTTTTTGCTACCTAAATATTTTTATCGCATTGCTCGCGTTTCCCCATAACACGATACCATAGCTAATTTGTGAATGAAAAAGCGCATAATAAGCTGAAATGAGTGTATCAGTATTGACAAAATGTTTAAGCAGCCTCAGAAGAAATATATAACTTGACAAATTGTTACTGAGATGCTCAATATGGCATGACCAATTCAGGGTGTGATGACAGATGACATCTTGTAATTTATCTACACTTTTATCAGAATCGCGAAGAGTTGCGTCGTCAGCAAACATGATAATGCTGCTCGGAAATAGGTAGTAAAATAAATCGTTTATATAAATAATAAATAATAATGGACCCAGGACCGAACCCTGAGGTACACCATGTCTTACGGTTCTTAAATTAGATTGCTCATTATTTATGGAAACACACTGCTGTCTATTTGCAAATAAGACTGAATAGGGGAGAGCGGTGGACATTGAATTTCGTAAAAACTAAGTTTTTTCACCAGAAGCCCATGATCGAAACAGTCAAAGGTCTTGCTAAGGTCACACAGCGTGATCGCAGTGTGCTTGCTCTCTTTAAAGCCTTCAACTATTTTACTTACAAGTTTACAGACTGCGTTTATTGTTGAACACTTACTTCTAAAACCAAATTGGTATTTATGCAACAATGAATATTTCTTCTTTATTAGACGAATTTCTAGAATGATTTCAACAATCTTGCCAAAAATGGGTATGATTGATATAGGACGGTAGTTATCAGGGCTACTTTTATCCCCTTTTTTAAAAATTGGTATGACTTTAGCGACCTTGAAAACATCTGAAAAATATCCTTCATTATAACACCTATTTATGATGCAAGTTAGAGGAAATACTAAGGTATCTAAGGTTTCTTTAATTATTTTGCTGTTCAAATCGTAAATGTCGCTGATAAATGAAGTTTTTAGGGCTAAGATTGCATCAGTGACGTTAAGTGTAGTAACTGGTTCAAGAAATAGCCTGTAACATCGGAATATATCCTAATACTCAGAGCACCCCCCCTAAATGGATATGTATCTTTCATAAAGAAATACGAGTTAATAAACTTTGAAAATGAAAATATTAGTATGCTTTTATTATTTCAGGCATAGTAAGTCATGGAATAAATAACAAAAACAGATAACAGAATTAATACTAATAATATCAGTGATTAATTAAAATTAATAAGGTTGATAACACATAACGTGCGGCAATCCCCATTATGTTTAATTTGAAGTTCAATTTTCGTGAATGACGAACACTGTCTTTCACCCTTTATAACCCTTTCAGTGATTTTAGAAAATAATGTCTTTCAGTTTTATCATGAAATCGGTAAATACTGACAATGACTTCAGTATTAAATAATGCTTTCTAAAAAGCACGTTCTGCTGACTTGTTTTTCTAGACTTGCAAACGAAGTTATTATTTCCTTTGCTGCATATAAGTTATCCAGGAAAAGGCAATTCAATCAAACAATACTGTTAACTGTCATTTAGAGTGTGAATAAGTTTTGTGTGCTAAATATTTGTAAAAATAAGCAATATTTGTTATGGAACAACTAATGAGGAATATAACTGATATAGTTTGTCTGATTGGTGATAATGTTCGTTGGGTAAGAGAAGCAGCTAAGGAATTTAATACTAGATATCCCAGTGGACCAACAGTCAGTCGTACCGCTATGTATAATATAAATAAAATTTTCAGTGACACAGGTTCCGCATGAAAACATATTATCTTTGGGGATATAATATATAATATATATAATATAATTCCAGTTTAACATGTGCCAGTCTGGATTTAAATATTCCAAGTGAAACTATTCGAAGATGTCTTGCAAAGCATCATTTGAACCCATACAAACCAAAGTTTTTGAATGCTTTAGATCCCGGAGATAAAGGTAGATTGGAATATTGTTTATGGGCTCAAGGAAAATATCACAATAGGTAATACTAATTTCATTAAAAATTGTACACCGACGAAGCCACTTTCACCACCAACGGTGCCAAATGTGTGGCGCGGGATACTCCATAATAAAATCATTGGCCCGTTCATCTTTGAAGGCAATTTAAATAGATTTCCATTTTTGTACTTTTTGAGGAATGACTTTTAGGACGCAGTAAATCGTTTACCCATTCGTGACCGCATTAATTTAAAATTCCAGTATTACAGCAAGAACAAAAATATTCATGAAGACTAGTCTTTTAAGACAAGCTAATTACACAATGTTTCATATTAGTCAATTTAATTGAAGACACGTTTCATAAATATAGACAACAAATTATTCTTAATCGACCCAATCTTCATTTGTTGCACCTTCACCTATTACAAATCGATAATTTGGTAGATTTAATTGGTAGCCAATAAAGAACTGATTATTGACTTACTATTTATTTCTAAATATTATATATAAAATCTTATGGCTATCGCAATATATTCCTTTTATGAATCTTCTGCTGCCTAAAATTACCAATATTTATTACTCTTACCCAATTGCATGTTAAGAAACTTAATGTGAGACATTTTAGTTGCGTTATTAATAATTGAAAGTGTATGTTCAGATTAACCTTTATAACAGTGTGGCACTAAGTTGCAAAATTAATAAATTATCGTTTAAGAACAACTTGATTGTGATTTCACAATGTAATATCGCGAAGTTGATTCAGATCTATTAAACAAATTTCAATATTTCGATATAAATAATGTGTACATATTACAATATGGAAAATATTGTAAAGAATATCTGAGGAATTTGAAAAATTTCTTCTAGTGTATATGCAAAATCCCAAATTTCTGTTCTCTCACCAGCTTGCTTTACTTATTTCCCCATATTTACCGCCAAGCCTTGACCGTATAAGTTCCAAATTCAATCCAGTTCCAGATCTCGTTATAATACATACGTGTACAACATTTCAAGTCAATATCTTAAACTGTACCAGAGAAGATGTGGCACAAAAAAAGTTACAGACAGTCCGACAGATAGCCAGACAGAAGTGTTTTCTTCGCTCAAATTTAAAATCTCGACATTTCGTGACATCCTAAACCTATTTCAATAACAATAACAAAATTTAAAAATTTCTTATGTTTACTATACAAACAAAATAAAATAAAAAAAGGTGCCAAATACACCTTCACAGATTTTTTAAAACAAAGATAAGAAAATCTAAAGCCATACATTTTGACTTTTTTATGAGAAATAAAATAAATATTTAACTCTGCATGTTGTAGTCATACTTGTGTAAAATGAATTAGTAAAAGTTTGGTGTAATAACAATTTACGATTCTTTCTTAGACCATCATGTATCAGCTTATTTACTACCCAGGAGCACAATATATTGAACCAACGCAACGCACAGTTCATATAGGTCCATTATTTATATGTTGGGCCCATACACTGGTCCAATGTTTTGTTTTAGTGACTGGGGCAATATCAGATTACCACTTTCTTGATGAGAAATGTAGAATACACAAGAATTTTAAATACAACATTAATAATTATTGCATTAGTAAATGCCTATTGTTGATTGTTTTAAATAAATATTTTTTTCTAGAGAAGTAACAAATATTTATTAATTTAAAATTTAGACCACTTTACGATTTCGACTCGCATTCATTTTATTTAATAGTAGTATTAATTTCCTCTCATTAATTTTACAGATGACCTTATTGCCTTACAATATGGAATCTGGTGCCCCAGTAAAATAAAGAAGTAGCTCAGACAAGCAGTTTTGTGGTGAAGTAATTGTAATTCATAAGACAATAGTAAACGACTATTTTATGATAATTAAGGCAATTACACTGATTAAGAAATATATATACAATATCATTTTGGTGTTTGTCAGACTGTTAACCTGTGATTTGCATTCAATAGGTACTAAGAAACGGTATTTAATTTTGTATAATAATAGGTAACTCCATCAAGAAATTTTCTGGGATTTAAATTAGTGCAGTGAAACGTTAAGAGGAGAAATAATTGTTAGAATAATAATTCTCCGTGGACGCGTTTATTATATATTAATTTGTTGCTGTAATTTAATTAATCACTAAGTATTGTCTATGTGATAATAAAAATGGCGGGAGAATTTCGTAAAGAGACTAAATTAATTATATTACATTTATTACATATTTACTTATATTCAAATACATATTTGAAATTCAAATGAGGTCATAGCCCACATTTTACTTCCACATCTACGTAGTAGATTGGAAGCAAGATTTTAAATTTGAGCGAAACATTTTTTCTGTCTGTCAATTTTTCTGTCTGTCGGTCGGTTTGTCTATATATACCTTTTTTTCGTACGTTTTCTCTGCAACATTTTAATATATAGACTAGAAATTTGGTACAAATGTGTACCATGATGAGATCTGGAACTAGATTATATTTTGTGCTAATTCCGTTGAAGGATTGGAGGTTAAATAGTGGTAGATAAGGGAAAATTAGTATAGCAAGCTGGCAAGACTACAGCAACCTGGGATTGGTATATACTCAAAGCCAAGACCTAAAATTTTCCTGTAATATTGTACAAAAGCCTCAGATTATCTGTAACATTGTTCAACTTCTCCACCATCCCCACTGCATTATTAGAGGGGTTGATAAAATATAATTGCGATATTCACTATAAATTTGGTACAAGTTTGTATTATAACGACATTTGGAACTAGATTACATCATGAGATGATTCCGTTGAAAGGGTGGAGGTAAGTAGAGATAAATAGAGGAAAGTGAGTAAACCAAGCTGGGAGTAAAGAAATTTGAGATTTGGTGTATATTAGAAGCCAAAGCCTCAGATTTCTTTATAATATTTCTCAAAAACCCCCCCTCCACCAACCTCACTCCATTTTATAGGGGTTGGTAAAATAAAATTGAAATATATACTTGAAATTTGGTATGTATTGTAATGACAACTGAAAACAGGGCACAGCGAGCTAATGAGCGTCCAGAAACTTCATTTTTTATGTATATGCTAGAAACCAACGCCTGAATTTTTTTTATGACATCTGCATTTAATATTATTAAAATTCTATAACCAATTATTTCCATATACTAGAGTGCATATATAGTCAAGATGTTTTCCTTTAAAGAGGCTTGGATGGAAAATCTGGATGTGGAAAGTGGAAATAGTGATTCCTTAAGCAGCGGTTTTTTATTTTAAATTATGAAATTTCATCACAAGAATACAACATCCTCCTTCTGCCCTCTTGGGTTCACTTTATTTATCTGCCAATACGTACATGCATTCGCTCGCCGCAGGGAGCTTTTTTATATTAACCGTTGCACGGGTAAATATACATTTACGGTGGAAGTGCCCTATCTCGCGATAAAAAAGATTTTTATGGCGGGTTGGTTATGAGAAAGAAGTCCGAAAGAATATTTGGTACACCCTGTATATTAGTTTGTTTCTACAGTAATTTTTTTACTTTCAACTGCCGCTTTTCAATTCTGGGTATTTTCTATTTCATTACCTATATTTAATACCTTTTCATTTTTACCCCTAAATTTTTTCTCTGTTGTGTAATAAATTGTCCTGTGACAGGGATTAATAAACCAATAAATAGAACTTAAAAATAAATAAAAATAAAACTTATCTTTCATTCTTTGTTTTGCTTATGTTACTACTTCGACTCGTTAGAAACCAGTCCGTTGCCTTTCACTGATGGTATATTATATAGCTAGATGTATACTTTATCGCACTAACCACTTGAGAAATGGTGCTTGGTCGTCTTAGCATAGGTATAGGTACTTACACTTGCTTTATTTGGTATTATTTAAAAAACTGTACCCGTAATTATTAAGTCCATATGAAGTTTGTTTTTCTATTATGGCGTTTCACTTCGCTAATAATTGGTACGTCTATACACGAGGCTAGTCCAAACTCATCTCCCTCCGAGCTTTCTCCTTATTGCCGATAAAGCAGATGTTGAGAACTGCTCAACTACTCAACTATACTGAACTGTTCATCAGATAGTCCAGAAGCTAGGGACGGCTCTGCATCAGAAATTATTGTATACTCTTCACAAATGCAAACCGAAGAGTATATTGAATTCGATAGGTACATCGCTAAAACCAGTAGTATCGCTCATAGAAAAAAAATTTCATTTCACTGTCTTGGTGATCGAATTCTGAACAACTTTCAAAATGTCGGTCCGTTCGTCTGTCTCTCTGTCTGTCTGCCTGTCAGTCTGTATATCTATCTGTCCGTCCGTCACGTATATTGTAAGCTCAATGACTTAAGAACTAAAAGTCGGATTGTAGAAAAATTTGGATAGTAAGTTAGTGTTAGCTGGAAAAAACCCGTTGATTTTTAACAAAATCGATCAATAAATGAAAAAGTTATTGATTATTTAAATTTATTATACTCATGCATTTATATTATATAATATTGCTATATTGTAAAACCGGCTAATTAGGCGATAGTCTCTAATGTTTATCAACTTAACAAAAAATCTGTCACAAATGCAATAAAATTATGGACCAAGCCTTGGCGACTTTCATTCATCTCGCAAATACAAACCAATATTATTATTTCCACATCCACGTAGTGGATTGGAAGTATAGTAATCGCAAAAAAAATTTCAAAAATTTTTATTCGTGAAATAGGTTTAGAATGTCATGAAACGTCGAGATTTTAAATTTGAACGAAAAAAAATTTCTGTCTGTCTGTCGGTCTGTCTGTCTGTCTGTCGGTCTGTCTGTCTGTCTGTAACTTTTTTTTGTCCGCACGTTTTCTCCGGAGCGGTTTAAAATATTGACTTGAAATTTTGTACACGTATATATTATAACGAGATCTGGAACTGGATTGTTATTTGAGGATATCCGGTGAAGGGTCGGTGGTTTAATAGGGGTAAATAGGGAAAAACAAGTAAAGGAAGCTTGTAAGAGTACAGAAACTTGAAATTCGGTGTATGTACTAGAAGTTAAGGCCTGAGATTTTTTATAATATTTTTCAACCCCCCACCACCCCTACCCCATTAATGGGGTTGATAAAATAAAGTTGAGATATTCATTTGAAATTTCGTACACGAATGTATTATAACGACGTCTGGAATTAGATTATATTTTGAGATGATTCCGTTGAAGAGTTGGGGGTTAATTTGGGGTAAATAGAGGAATATAAGTAAAACAGGTTGGTAAGAGTACAGAAACTTGAAATTCGGTGTAGAAGCCAAAGCGTCAGATTTTTTATAATATTTTTCAACCCCCACCACCCCTACTCCAATATGAAAAGGGTTGATAAAATAAAATTGAGATATTCATTTGAAATTTGGTACACGTATGAATTATAACGACATCTGGACCTAGATTATACTTTGAGATGATTTCGTTGAAGGGTTGGTGGTTATTTAGGGGTAAATAGGGGGAAATAAGTAAAGCAAGCTGGTATGAGTACAGAAACCTGAAATTCGGTGTATGTACTAGAAGCCAAGGCCTCAGATTTTTTAATAATATATTTCAGCTCCCCCACCACCCCTACCCCATTATTCCAGGGGTGATAAAATAAAATTGAGATATTCACATGAAATTTAGTACGCACATGTATTATAACGACATCTGGAACTACATTATATTGAGATGATTCCGTTGAAGGGTTGGGGGTTAAATAGGGTTATATAGGAGAAAATAAGTAAAGCAAGCTGATATAAGTACATACATTTTGGAATTGGTGTATATACTAGAAGCGAAGGTCTCAGGTTTTTTATTAGTATTTTCCATCTCCCCACCACCCCCACTCCCTTATTAAAAGAGTTGATAAAATTAAATTTTAATTTTCACTAGAGATTTTTTTACATTTATGTATTATAACTATATCTGAAACTAGATTATATTTTGACATGATTGCGTTAAAGGAATGGGGGTAAGTAGAGGTAAATAAGGAAAAATAAGTAAAGCAAGGTGGTAAGAGTACTACAACTTGAAATTCGGTGTATATCCTAGAAGCCAAGAACTAAGATTTTTTAATAATATTTTTCAACCCTTCCGCTACCCTTACTACATTATTAAAGGGGTTGATAAAATAAAATTGAGATATTCACTTGTAATTTGGTAGACGTATGTAGTATAACGACATCTGGAACTAGATTATATTTTGGGATGATTCGGTAGAAGGGTTGGGGTTAATAGGAGTAACTAGGGGAAAATAAGTAAATCAAGCTGGTACGAGTACAGAAATTTGGGGTTCGGTATATATACTAGAAACCAAGGACTCAGATTTATTTCTAATATTTTTCAAACTCCACCACCTCCGCTTCATTATTAATGGGATTGATAACATTAAATTGAGATATTCACTTGAAAGTTAGTACACATATGTATTGTAGTGACATCTGATTGAGATGACTCCATTGAAGGGGTGGGAGGTGGTAGGATGTGAATAGTGGAAAATAAGTAGGGTAAACTAAAAACTTTATTTTTAACGTATATGGTAGAAACCAACTCCTTAAACTTTTCTATGACGTCTGCCCCAAATATTACTAAAATTCTATGACCAATACTTTCCACATACTAGAGTGCAAATATAGCCAAGATATTTCCTTTAAAGAGACTTGGATGAAGAATCTGGATGTGGAAGTAGTGATTCCTTAGGCAGCGGTTTTTTTTATTTACGATGAAATGCGGAAAGTATATTGTAGAATGTGCAACATTTATATAAAAAGTGTAGTAGATCGTTGAAGAGTAAAATGGTTAGCTTTTTTTTTCAATGTGTTTTGACATGCTATGTCTAAATTGCTTAATTTCGTTTTGATTTTTCTTAAATCTAGTGTTCGTTATTTATCTGAGGCAGAACATTTTTTTTTGTGAATCTGTGCGCTACACTACATACCCATTAGAATTAATATATGAATCGATTTGGATACTAATTTCATCATAAATTTATTATTTCTACAGGTAGGTTTATCGACTTCTCCACCCATTTGTGACATTTCGTGATGTTTTGGTGACCCCCGCCCCCACTCTCTCTAAACACATCACTTGGTTACGAGACCCTTATATTTATTTTTTTTAAAATCAATCTTAACTTAACCAGTCATTCAATCCATCTAAGTTGTAAACACTAAAGTTATACACTATAAAAACCATCTTGTTTAATAAGACAATAAACGAAAAGTTTATAAAATGCATTGCCTTTAGAAACTATTCAGTTTCAAATAATAATTATGTAAAGATGCCATGTTGCACTAAGAAGAGCTAGACTTTCAGTAAAATAAATAGGAACAATAAACATTCCTTTTGTCTGGAGATAAATCTCCTTAACGACCAATTAGATCTGAGAATTCTGATTCAATAGCTTGTTAAAATTAATTTGAGTTGTCACCTTGTATTATTTCCCAATCTTCTATTACGTATATACCATTACTGATGCAATTATGTATCTCTAGAAAAGTATCTAGAGATACTCATATTTTAATATATGAATTGTATTATACGATTGACGCTGAAATTTTGTTTCATAATTTTTAGTAACCGTTGTTCAAAGGTTACAATTTTTTTTTCACTTCTTCAGTGACCAAGCTTCATGTACATCTATAAAGTTGTGCAGTTATCGCAGCCCTATTGAATTCGCCATTTAGAATTTTTAATTTTTAACATCAGTTTCAGTATCAATTTTCCTGAAATGCCCAATTACTAAGTCTTAGATGTTTGTTCCTAGCGACTCCACCAAAACCTAGAAAATTTTCGAAACAAAATTTATTTTCCGTTTCTGACTCGCTTTTCGTAGTAGCTTGATAAAATTAATATGTAATCACTGTCGAACCATACTCTACAGTTTATAGATCACTTCCATAGAAGTTGTTTACGTCATTTCAGAAAAATATTTGAACAAATATAAAAAAAGTCATAAATACGAATCGAGCTGAGAACCTCCCATTCTTATTAAAGTCTTTAAAAAGTAGCAAACTCACCTAAGACCAATAACTAGTCTGTTTGCTCTTTCGACAATTACGAAAACATTATTATAAAACAATTGTTTTCTTATTTCACCCAAAATTATATACTGCCCAAACATCAACCAGGTTTTCTAAAATATAACTCGGCAACTGCATTGGCTAATATTTTAAACAATATCGTTTCAGTTGTGGTTGACGGAAATGTGCTGGTAGTACTTATTTTGCTTGATTAATCTAAGACCATCAATGCCATAAACCATATAGTAATTATGTCATAGTTTAAATATTGTGATGTCGAGGGTCCTTCGTTAAACTTATGAAACTCTTATTTAACAGAAAGTCAACAGAGGGTAAATGTGAAGCAGGATATGTCCGACTGCGTAGCATTGGATACGGGATTACCTCAGGGTTCCATTCTAGGCCCCTTCTTAAGTATTATGTACACAGATTTACCGAGGGCTGTTATAATTGATGCGCGCATGCATACGTTGATAGTAAACAGTTCTTTAATAAAAAAACTAAAGATCTTCTACCAATTAAAAATCATGCAAATTTAAACAAGAAGTCCAGTACATGCGGCTGAACTCCAAATAGTAACAATATAATAAAACAACTTATACTGTTTACTGACTCACAGAGAAAGTTTCTTCTAAATAAATAAGTATTCCTGTTGTCAGTAAGTCAGCAAAGTGATACATAGGCTTAAAAGGGATGTAGTATGTTAATAAAGAACATTTAAATCATGCACTAACATACAATGATAGAGACTATAATGTTCTCTAATTTTAATTATGGAGTTTACATTTATGGGAATATTGTTATTGAAGAAAAGTGTGTGCAACGAGGTATACTCATGATGTAGATCCATATATCTGAGAAAATATCATCATATTTTCATAAATTTTAAGTAGCCATCGTTATTAAATATAGTGAACAGGTGGAAGCATTATATGAATTTAAAATCGATAAGTTATTCACACCCGGTCCTGTCTACCTCAAAAAATAGTTACTGTACTGCGTAGAGATATGAAGTTAATCTAAGGAATATTCATTCTCCTCACATTCTTAGATATTTATACTTGAATTTATCGCAAAAATTTTGTTTATAATGCAGTCGTTTTTTACAACTATTTGTCTAATAACCTAGTTACCAGGTTTAAACCAAAATCAAAACTGAATTTTCTTCTGATTCAATATATTGATAAAATATTACCGCCCATCTATGAATAAATATTCTATACTACATTTGAAAATAAAAGACAGTAATAAAAGCCTATTACAAGTCCACATCCTGATAAAACATAGTCATAAAAAGTACAGCTCACCATTATAATATAACATGTAATAGAAAGAAATTACTAATAAGCTGACTGATTATGTTTGTATAGCATTTGCATTTGTAATGAGCTTTTATTGCTATCTCTCATTTCCAAATTGAATATATGCATCATAAATTTAAATCATTTTTAATATTTTGTAAACAACATTTTACTCTATTATAGAATTATTTAGTCTATTTTCTTGTAGATCTAAATTATTTTCATAAGAATATCAGATGTAATGTGTATATTTGTAAAAATAAACGTTGATTGTTATTAATAATCTAAACGGTGTTTCCAATTCATTTCTAAGTTGGTTGGCCATTAATAATAAATATGTGATTCTCTTTGTAGAATCCATAAAAACAGATGCAGAACAAATGTAAATTTCTATGGACGGAAATTAAATTTCTAGATGAACGTGTGCCGTATTGAAATAGATAATGGGAAAAAATACTAATCGCCGTAGTCCCAAATTAAAGAGTAGCAATTAATAAAAATTACACGGCATACAATGGTCCATTTAATTAAGCTCTACCATTAACTAAATGAAAGGAACCATGATAATCTGTTGAATCAAATGAGGGGTAGGTACTAAAGCTAGCAGTGTCAAAAAATTATTACCTTTTCATTTCCTCTTTCCAATCAAGCTATTTTATACAAGGTGTATTTGAATTAGATATACAAAATTTTAATAAGAATTTACAGCCATTAATATCAGGCCAGAAGGTATTATTTTTTAAAACGTATGTAAAATTTTTTTAAATTCAAACCGTAAGTAATATATTGTTTTCATATATGTGTAACTATTACTCTGAAATGGTTTAAGAGATTTATATGAAATCTGTCACAAATTATAGAGCATGACTCGGTGGTGGTCCCATATTAGTTTTATCAAGTATTTTCATTATAAGATAATTAAAAATCGGAAAGCATTTCTGTGAGTGAATATTTGATATTACGCAGTGGGCGCCGCATCTAGAATCGGGTTTGCAGTAATAATTAGGTGTTCTTGAAGTAGCTCATACTGAATCTGATGTCAAAAGTTAAAAATTCAATATCGCGAATTCAACAGGCCTGCCATTTTTTTAATGGGTTTAGAATGTCATTAAACGTGGAAGTTTTAAAGGAGGAAAGTCCCCAAGGCCGGTTTTCGGCCCCTTTCAATTTTTGACAAAAATAAGTTATTTTGATTTTTTAGGGTTTTTAAACAAAAATAGGTCATTTTCCTTTTCGTTTTACCTGGAAATGACCTAATTTTTATTCACAAAGCCTAAACAATCGAATTCACTTATCTTCGTCAAAAACTCAAGGGGGACGAAAACCAGCCTAGGGACCCCTCCTCCTTTGAGTAAATTTTTTTTTCATTGTCTATTTCCTTTAGATGGTCCACATTTTCCAGTGAAAGACTAACCATTCTTAGGCGGCAGTAGCGTCAGCTACCTACCAAATTTAACTCCTCGTTAAGGAGTTTTTTAGGTAATGCACCAACAGACAGACCGACAGACAGACAGATAGAATGACGGAATTGAAAAACCTGTATCTTCGTAAGTTACATGATCTGAAACGTAAAAACTTGAAAAGATCTCGGCGGGTGATTTTTTCTCGAATACAGTACTTGCCTTTGGTATGCCAGGGAAGTAAAGACCTTGAAGTTATTCAGAATCAGTACACAATGATATGCAAATGATTTATCTACAAGCTGTATTTACGGTTTTGAAAATATCTCCATCAAATGTAATTTAATATAGTTTTCGTATTTACTAACTGTATAATAAATAATACATACAGCATATAAATAGACAGACATAGTACGAACAATGCACAATATCACATGTATATAAATAGGTGTACATTTAATTTAAAATTAAAAAAAGAACCGTATCCTTTGATATTTTTAAATTAGGTAGATACAGAGCCGTCTAGATTAAAGAAAAATAAATGAGATATATTCATTACACCTAGTGGATGGAATAACTACTGCTAGTAGCTATGCAGTGGAAATTTGTATAATTAGTGTATAACTTTAATTAAAATGAAATAGGATCTCAAAAAATTTACATGTTAGAAGGTTTTCATACATATGTTATTTAGAAGCATACTTGAAATAATTGTAATCACTTTCTGAGAGAAAAAAATTAAGAATTTATTTAAAAAATATTAGAAATATGGTTAATCCGCTGCGCCATAAAATAAATCTAGTTCTTATAGTAGCAAAAATCCCAGTGGCGTTGAAACAGATATGCAAGCTTGCCTAACCAATTTTCTCCGATTTACCCCTACTTAATACAACCCAGTTCCAGATCTCTTTATAATGCATACGTGTACAAAATTTCCAGTCAATACCTTAAACCGTTCCAGAGAAAACGTGGGCAGAAAAAAAGTTACGAGCCGATAGATAGACCGGCAGACAGACCGGCAGACAGACACCGACAGAGGGACAGAATTTTTTATCACTCAAATTTTAAATCTCGACGTTTCATGACATTCTAAACCTATTTAAAAAAAATTGAAATTTTTTTACGATTACTATATTTTCACTCCACGTGGATGTGGAAGTAATAGCCAAGTCCAAAGTTGAGAAAAAAATTTCTCTACACCCAAATTTCATATCAAAGAGCCTTGGCTGGCATCGCCATAGGAGTCGCTCGAATGCGGCTCAACGCAAAACAAAGGTTCATTGGGTTCTACGCCGTTAGTACGTTTTAACCAAGCCGAAAAGACTCGTAGAGGCTTCTTGAAATAAATTCATCCTGACAAATGATATAATCACATATAAGAAACATTAGCAAACCAAAGCGATTCGACATTTTCACTGCATTATCAGACAATCAATAATTTTCAAAAGTCCTACATAAATTCTACGAACATGTTTAACTGGGAATTCGAATATTTTTGTCGACTACGATCCCATCACGTCTGTACCGTATTCCGAATACTCAGAGTTTATCAATGATTACTATAGCCTAAGAAGTGTTTCTCAAGTGGTAATTTATAAGACGACGATTTAATAAAAAGTGCGCCGCTAGACAACATGATACGACTGTAGCAATCACGGTAATTAAACTTGTACATTTTCTTCCTTGGGGGGGTTCCTAAGGGTTGTAGGAATCAACCTGGGAGTGGATATAGCCAGAGACCATTGCGAAGGCATGTCTGGCACCAGTCAATTATTCTTGCCGTGTCCTTCAGACGCGCGGTGCTTAGTTCAAATTGCACTTGTGCATCGAAGAAATGCATTTTTTCGCATGAAATTTTTGAGGTAATTAAAAGAAATTCATTATTCGGTAATCCATGGTGGAAAGTAGCCCAATTTGGTTGCTGGGGGGTTTTTGAGGTCGCTGATCATGAATATAATGTTAAAGAAGTTCCTCGAAGTACCTGGAGTCTCAAAAATGTTCATCGATTGGTATCGGTATCGGTATCGATATTGGTATCGGTTTTTAATTTTAAGAATAAAGACAAATATAAAAAGCAAGAAATTAGTCATGGCTATGGTACCAGACAATTAAATAATTACAATTTTCCTGCACATAGGTTAAGTATGTATGAAAAAGGGCCTTTTTAATCTAGTATTAAATTTTTTTAATGTAATCTCAGATAGGATAAAAAATACCAAAAATTTTAAGGGTTTTAAGAGAGAAATATTGAATTTCTTAGTTGAAGTAGAACCGTACACAATCTCAGAATATATAAACTATAGAAGATCCCATTTATAAAGCTATTAATTCATAACTAATTTTTAGATAGTAAGCCAACTGTATTAAGTTATCCAGGCAGTTTTATTTTTTCTTTCTTTTTATGAAATTATTGTAAAAATTACAATGGAGACGTTTTTCAACCCACTTTGTCTGTATGTATATACTGTGTATTGTGGCTGTTTGAAAATAAATTATTATTATTATTATTATTATTATTATTATTATTATTATTTTTCGGTTTCACCGTTGCCGGACAGGGCTTCCGTGCTTTCCGACCGATACCACACGGTAGCCGCGCCGGCGATAATAACAGCCACTCCCCACGACCTGTGGGATTAGTGACTGTACATTTCAGATTCGTGTGCCCTAAATAGGCGAAGGGACCCCAAGATGACCGCTTTCTGCATTTGGCCTGCCAGACATTCGGCTGATTTCCGACAGGCTGGTATGGTCTTCAGTTCCGAGAGCAGCGTAGGCTTCATACCTCCGAGTACACCGATTATTAGAACCACCATCTTGACCGAGTAGCCTGGGTACAGCACTTGGAGCTCGTACCGGAGATCACGATATTTGGTCTGTTTTTCCTCCTCTTTCAAAGCGATGTTTGGCTCAGCAGGTGCTGAGAACTCGATCACAAACATCACCTTGTTTTGATGGTCGAGGAGGACCATGTCAGGCTTGTTGGCTTGAATTAGCCTGACTGTCGCAAACGAGTAGTTCCAATAAATTCGGCACCTCTCGTTTTCGACAACGGACTCGATGTCTCCGGGGACGTAAGGCAGCACTGGTGTTTGGTCTATCCCGTACGAGTGCCGTAGATGATAGTACAGCACCCGTAATGCCGCGTTATGACGGTGGATGTAGGCCGAAATTGCATACACCGGACATGCAGAAAGTAAATGCATGAGCGACTCCGGCACCTGATGCCGCATTAGGCGGCTTTGGTAGACCAACGTGTTAATTACACGATCTTGGCAGGCCACAATGAATCCCTCGGTTTCCGACTTTAGCCCGGATGACCTTAAAAAGGCAAATGTCAACCTAGTTGATAAACCCAGTGTTTCTACGTTCTTATAGTATACACCGTGCATGGGTTTATCAACATGCTGCCTAAACAGCGTTCCTGCTCGGCAGCTTTTATTTGGGCCTTCAGACGAGTCGGCTGTAGTTCAGTGACTGACTCTGGATCAGCACCGCGCCGGCCTCCTCGCCTGTCGTCGAATATGAGACCAGGTTCATCTGCGGCTCTTTTTGCCGCCTTAAACAATCCTGCACCCACCCCTGCATTTTCGTGATCTCTCACTAATTGCAGGAGCGGGTCTGAGCTCCTAAGGATACTACATGCCATGCTCAGTGCTACTCTGCCATGCATACACTCCAACCCCAAGAGCCCTCTGCCCCCCCCCCCCCCCCCCGATTTCGTCGCCGTGCTAAGGAAAAACGTCCTAAATGCAAAAATTGCATTTTTCAAGTTATTACATTTTCTGTCCCATTTGCATATATTCTAACTATTTTCTAGTTAAAAATGGCCGATACACAACAAGAAGGCGAAAAACTCTTACATTGTTTGTCCTAAGTGCTCATAACAGTATATTTATAATTCAAAATGTCCTAATTGCATTGTACTAAAAATAAGTCCTATATGCCTTTAATTCCAAGATAAAACTTTTTAGCTTAGTAACGTGAATAGCTGAACTGTTCTATCGGTTCCGCGATGTGTTATAAATAAGGACAGTACTTAGTACTTAGTTTAAAAGGTAAAACTTTTAATATATCAAAACTAACAAAATGCTAGATAGGACGCGTTTCCTTAGGACGGCAGTATTATGCAGACGATTCTACGGCGTCATTTTATACGTTATACACTGATCGTTCGCATGATTTTGAAAGATTGTTGAGTATTTAATTTATGTGTGACATTCTTTGTTTTATAATATTATTTTATTTAATACAAATAAGTGTTATTTTTTACCAAATAAGTGATTTTGATCGAAGAAACCCTAGAGAAAATTCACATTGAACTGAGAGAAATACCACGAAGGCGGGCTATACTACGGGGACGTCCTGTGCACTAGGTACATCGAGGAACTGCTTGAACATTATATTCATGATCAGCGGCCACGATAACCCCCGAGTGATACGTTGGTAGAACTTTTTTTTTAAACAAATTTCAAGCAAATTCCCGAGTAAAGATTGTGGTTGGATTTCAGAGCAAATTGAGAGAAAAACTACGGAGATAAGTCTCACACCAGGATTTCCCGGTCCTCAGGTACATTGAGGAATTTATTGAACATTATATTCATGATTACCGACCCCAAAAACCCCCGAGTAACTAAATTTATCTAACGTGAAAAAATGCATGCTATTCCCATTTGTATAAGATTAAAATAGGTAACAAATTGAGTAAATGCATCAAGGAATTGAATGCAAAAAAACGCATTTTGATCTGACTTATTGCACATCGACAGTGGAATGCCTCAACTATAAGTGTAGATGATATATATTTTTTTCTAATGTTGTGTCGATAGAACGTGAGAATTTTCAGGTGCAAGTATAGAAAGCAGACAACTTTTTTATGTTTCGAAATACATACCAAGTATAAAAAGATACAAATTGGACACATCTTCTTCATTTGAAGCATTTTTTATAGAATTAGCAGTTTGTGGCAAAATCGCATGTAAAAATTTTTACCAATGAACTGTTATGCATATGGCACTCATTGGGTAACCTTGCAAGATGTGATCTTTGGGTTTTACCTACGATTTTACTTTGAAAACAATCCATTCAATGAAATGTATTTCTTGTTAAAACTGTTGTGTACTAAATTTCATTTCCAAGAATGCGCTGCTTTCACTAATTTCTTTAATATATTTTCAAATATGTTAATCTAAACGGTGTGTGGTCAATGTACCTATCCCTGTCTACATTTTCATACAAATTAATTCCGTAATAATTGATGTTCTCTGGTGGCAATGACAAACCGCATAACGATTTGATTGTTTACTGTAATTATCTAATGTGAAATTAGATTCCAGGATGTAATATAGCAATTAGGTTACACATTAGTTTAAATTAGAAAATTAATATTATCTAATTTACTATTAGAAAAATATAACTAAACATATTATAAAGGTTAAGTTTGAGTTAAACGTTTACTTTAATAATAATTGACCAGTACTAGCACATTTTAGTTTAGATGGTTATGTAAACAAATAGGTAGAGAGACAGGTGTATAGACTTCCTATGAACAAGATACATGAAAAACTTTTTAGGAGTAAGTACTACCACAGACCTACATGGAGCCACTTTTCATATAAGCGAATTTTGCCCGCATCATGGAATTGTACCGGAAGTGACGTCAAAATGGGAGGATGCGGGCAAATAAGAAGAGGCAGCCCATTTCTTTTCTAATAACTAGAAGACTTGTACTTTAACTTAAAAGAATAATAATTCACTTATTCGATGACTTAAGAAAGCAGAAAAAAAACTTTAATCGAGGATGTCTCAGGGTTGCGGGCAAATGAAGCCTGCCAGCCCACTACAATCTCATTGTATACCTCAAAACCTACATTTTAACGCAAGTTTTAACCATATCGATGGGTTTTTGACAAAACATCGTAAGCGAAAATTTTATCAAAATTGCGTTTTTTGGATTATATGATTCCTTGTGTTAAAGCGCCAATATCTTCAAACTGTGTTTAAATTATACCTAAAACTATCGTAACTCCTGATGTAATGCCGGCAAAGAATCGTAAGCGACGTCGTTTACGATTAACTGTCAGGCGCTTACGATACTTATTAGTTACCATTTTCTTGTCCACTGTGCATCAAAATTGTGAGAAAATAACATCCTATATGAATCTTAAGCGACAAAATTTAACAGAGTTATGCCTGACAAATTATTCTAAGTTGCAATAATTAATGAAAATACCTACTTATCTCTGCTTATTTACATACCCGTTTAGTTGAAAATGTACCACATCGGAGAAAATAATTTTCTTACAGAAATCCGCATCAATTTCGTGGTGGTTCAGCACCCAATCAACGAATCCACGTCGCTGCGCATGGTCCCTTGGCTTGATTTCTTGCGTCAATTGAATCTTATATCCGTGCAAATGAAGATCTTTTGTTAAAATTCGTTGCAGAGTGGGTCTGGTAATGTTCAAAGTTTATACTAAAATTCAATTACTATTGATAAAAAAAAATGTTACAAACATTTTTAATATTTTAGTCTGTGAATAACGTAAATTAAAAAAAAGTTGGTTCCTGTAAAATTCACTGTTTGTCGCTTACGTTGTTTTGTCAAAAACCCATCGATATATTCGATGACACAAAAAATTGTGACCGGAAGTGACGTCAGAATACCATGACGCGGGCAAAATTTGCAAATGAAAATTAACGCCCTGTTTGTCTGTGGTAGTACTTACTCACTCACATAAAGATTTTCATGGATCTTATTCATAGGAAATCTTACAGCCGGCTCCCCACCTAAAATAAAATAAATGCTACGAAAGACTCACTATTATTCCTTAACCATTACGTTATCGAGTCGTTTCCCTTTGAGAACGCCACAGGTGGTTCATTTATTAATTTATTTTCATTTATTTATTTATTTGACTCATGCTGAGATGTACAGAAACAACATTTTGTCAGTATTTGTTCAATAACTACACGATATGATTAACTTTAGCATGATTACTTTCAGCACGTACAGCTAGAGGAAATACAACTTTTCTCCTCGAGCCGACTGATAAGTTTACATACACAAGTCGTTTCTTCAAGGTCACCTACATTGGTCTTTATGGGCTATATTGTTATCCCTTATTTGAAAAATAGGATTTTAAGAACTCATGTACTTAATTTACAAAAACTGAAAAAAATAATTTTTAAATTATTCTTTTCAGAGAAAGAGCAAAGAGTGACCGCAAAGACGTTCCTTAAACAAATGTATAACAGCCACTTTGAGATTTGATAACTCAGTAACTAAAAATGTGCTCGATTTAAAACTCGTCAAAGATTAATGCCTTATCATAAACTATAATTTAGGACTCAATTCAAGTCCGATATCGAGGACGAAAAACCAGGCGATGTTTGCGGTCATTCTTTGTCAAGTTGAAGTAGCTCTTAAAACGTAGATATATCATGTGCGTTCCTAACACGCTTTTGATCGGTTTTTGTACTTGCGTATAGTATAATAATGTATAATAATTTTACGAACACTTCAATTAAAAGTTATTATGGAACTATTTTTAATAGTTGTCATGAATGACATGTACCAACCATATACCACCTGCGTGTAATATAAATCATACTATGGAATGTAGAAAAATACATGTAGTAAAAACTTACGGTATTCTCGCCTCATTACCTTTGAAGATATGTGCTTAAAATAATTTATCTCATTCATGATATCATTAGCCTTAATTTTAAGACAATTCTGTAGCACAGTTATTTATTAATTTTAAGTTAAGTGCTTGTTATGGTCAGCATTTCCTCTTTCTATAATATTTTTGTTTTAATTACTGTAATTTGATAATAAATTAATTCAATTTTCGAGAGATATAACATTCAGAATATACTTAGCTATAGACCATCATCACCAAACTAGCAATCTCATTAAATTTTTCATTTAATTAATCATGTTTTGGAGAGAAAATTAATTAATAGTAACAAAATTGTGTCCCAGACATGCTCTATAAAATTTGTCTGCTAATGCGTCAGCGACGGACATTATTAAAATTTCGTCCTCAATGACTATTGTTAAGTGGGTACAGCAGCATAAAAACTATTATTTAAATAAACTGCATGTGTACGACATAATATGATTGCAATTATTTCTCGGTGTGTGTATTGCTGAAAGTAGTAGTAAGTTGTTGCTAATAAAATAAACACACCCTTTATTCCTTATCAGTCGCTATCAAGTTATTTTATATACTTTAGTTTTATTTCGCTACTTTTAGATGCAATATATTTAGAATACTCTACGTATATTTCATCTGGTTCGGCATTTATCAATATGATTACTCAAATTATAACACCGTTGTTCTAATATTTATATCTACAGTGTATGAGTTAATTCATAAAATTTCGAGAGTTCCCAACATTTACCGTTACTGCATGAATTACATTTGCATTATTCGTGTACATGAAATGGTTATTTTCAATACAATGTGCCAACACTCATGCATTTTTGTTGTTATTCAAACTATATTTCTATATTCTTTAACCCTATTGTCTATACTTCTACCACTTTGACCTATATACAGGGTGTCCCGAATTGCATAGGCCAAACTTCAATAAGTAATACAACTTCTCAAAATAAGAAAAAAAGTTCCTATAAACATGAGTCGGGAAGCGATTAGTTTCCGTGATACAGGGTGTTCAAGCAATTCTCCTGAAAATGTTTTTCTATGAATATTTTCGAAACGTCTAAAGATAAACAAATGATAATTTACACAGGAATTCAACTTTTTATGCTTTTTAAGAAAAAATGACAACTATGTACGACAATCATTCAGGAGCGAGTAAAACCGGGGGGGATAGGTATAATTTAGCCCCAACTTTATTGTGTGACACCTTTAAATTAATTTATGAGCAGAACTTAAAAATATGAAGTTTTCTATAAAAAAAAGGTCTCTAGTGTTTTTTCTCCAAAATTATCAGTTTTTGAGTAAATCTTATATGAACTTTATTTGGGAACAGTTTCTTACGAATAATTTTAGCAGAACAGAAAAAACAACGACAGTAAAACAAAATTTGATTACATTATTTTTTATTAGACAACAATAAATTAGATTAAAGTAAGGTAAATTACAAATTATAAGAGTTGTTCAAAGTGCATTCCGCCAGCTTCAACACATTTCTGACATCTGCGCCCTACAGAGTGTGTAGCTTTACGAATGAAATCAGGATTAGCCCGCAAATTTTCACATTCTTCGAGATTTTTTTCTATTAACTCTTCTCTCATGTTTACAGGGATTGCGCAGACTTTGTCCTTTAAATAGCCTCAGACAAAAAAATCAACTGGAGTTAAATCCGGTGAACGGGGTGGCCAGGCTCTTGCACCTAATCGACCGATCCACCGTTCAGAATAATTACTGTTTACTCACAAATGGTTCCCAATAGCAAAATGTACAGGAGCCCCGTCCATTTGAAATCAGCATTAATTTCTTAAATTAAAAAGAATATCCTCGAGATATTTAAAAAAATGGTTATTTAAAAAATGATTAAATAATGGTCCATTTAAACGAGGAGGAAGGATGTGGGGTCCACAAAAAGTCACACCATACATTAACGCTAAACTCCTGTTCCAATGTCCTAGGGCGAATTTTATGAGGATTCTGATGGGCCCAGATTCTTAAATTATTAAAATTAACCGATCCATTATGGTTCAAGGTAGCTTCATCAGTCCAAATAATTTTACTTCCGAAATCGGGATCTTGTTCCATGGCATTTATAAACAACTTACAAAAATTAATACGCCTTTCGGGATCACCTGGTTGAGGGCTTTGGACTGACTGCATTCGAAAAGCTTTTCTGTGGACTTTTCTCAGAATCTGAAATACTTGGTTTTTGGAAACATGCACAGCTTGCGCACGCAGCTGTTGGGCCGCTCTTCTGATACTTAATTTACTATTATTTTTAAATTAATTAAATTATCTTTTTAAATCGCCCATTTCGCTGTTCTTCATTTCTTAGACCTCTTCTAATGTGACGAAGTGAATTTTTGCAGACAAAAATTTTATTTAATTTAATCATAAACTTCGCCACTTTTCCCATCTTACGGCCGAAAGATTAGAATTTGTTCTATTTACCCCGCGACATGTAGATTTCTGTAGTAAAATAATGTAAGGTTCCACAGCGATGAGAAGTTTTCTAAAATAACATTTTAATTAATTCCGATAAATTATTCCCGATGGCGTTAATCGCAGTTAAATTATTCCCCACATGGTATTCAACACCAAGTTGGAGGGGATTTTACTTTCTGGGGGAACCAGCTAGTCAAACAGACACCGAAAAGAGAGTTGATTTCTGCGAGCCTAAAGGATTACCACGTGAGGATCTAATATACCGACCGACCGCTCACCTGGAGATCACCACGTGTGTAATTCGATAGTCTTTGCCATCGCCGCAAAATATAATAGCAATGTAAGTTTTAAAACATTTCTTGATATTTCCGTAAATTTCAAAATTAAATTTCATCTTAACAGTTAAGTGAATTAACACGTGGGGGTTCTAAAATACCGCAACGACCGACCGACCGCCGTAGAGCACCCCGTGAGAGTTTACTTAACTGTGCCCCGTATATCAGCAGTGTAAATTCATAATTTATTTTATTTGATACACTTCATAAATAATATTTTCATGATAAACTAGCAAATCTCTGTTAAATATTCATGGTCCGATTTGCCTATATTAGAGAAGTGTACAATTATAAATTATCTGATCCGAGATAAGAAACTGTTTCTTGCCCGGCGTTTTTATCCGCTATTACCAGATAAGAAATAAAATATTGAAACGCGTGGTTTAGCAATAACACTATAAAACGATTTCAAATTTGATGTATCAGAGTGTAAATATACTTTTCCGAAATACCGATGCACATCATAGACCTAACAAATTTCTCCTTGTTAATGTTTGTCCAATCGGGAATCTCTTACAGCCGTATGCATAGTCGTTCTGTTATTTCGCCAGCGAATCGCCCAGCGAGTCGCTGGCGAAAGAACAGAGGATAATTTGCATTACATAATAATAATAGCATATTCTCGAAAACAACTTAAATTTGATTATTTCTTACTTGAACGTAAACAGATAATATCTCTGGGAGATGCTACTGACCATCAATGGAATTTCACCTGGCGAACGGCGAAAATGCAGCGAGTCGCTGGCGAACGACTGTGCATACGGCTGTTAGATTCTCAAGATTTAATCCAGATAGCTATGTCCCAAATAATTTCCAAGGGAAAATGGACATAGAAGATATTTCGAGAGAATTATTATTTTGTCTCAAGCTGTTTAGGCAAAATAATATCCGCCAAGTTGGTTGGGATGATAGAAACCCGCCGTCCATAAATTTCTGTTTTTATTAAACCGAATTTTGCCGTGTAAAACCGTTCCAAAGCCTATTGTTTTAACTTAACCATTGTTTCATAATTTATTGGGTTAGAATAATATCCGACAACATCCGACATGTTGCCGGATTGGTAGAACTCCGTTTTCCGGCTCTGTTATAGTTTCATTTTGTTTTAAATGATTTTCAGTAATTTGTTATAGTCCGAGAGTTCAGGGGAAAATCTAGGAGATACTCTGAATGAATAAATTATATTTATATTTTGATACATACACCTTTTCACTGTACATCTGGCAAGAAACACGTGGCGAGTCTTAATTCCGATCCGAATGCAATTAGAGATACTCAACTATGCGGTTTGAGGCGCTTGGCGAATCTATCCGAACCGAACCGACACCGTGGAGATTAATTCTGGCTGTCCGTCCAGGCAGAATGATCTTTACCAAGGGAGCTGATACCGAATCTGATTACCACTTTATTCGGTATCAGTTTTCCACAATTTCACCAAGTTCTTTACACCACATGCTGCCGACTCATATCTAACATGTATGCAGATATGATAAATTCTGTCCGACAAATAGTTGCTTGCTTTTGCTAAAAATTTAATTGCTTTCTGCTTTACTGCTAACTTGTTTGTCTTAACATCCACTGCTTGCTTGCTTGCTGTTATAACCGACCGTACCGCTTACTACCGTTTTACCGCTTTACCGCCAAGCCTACTATCATTTTGCACATTATTTGCTTGGTTTGTTTTTGTTGATAACCGAATTAATAAGAAAATATTAAAATCAGTAGTTTAATATCTTCTCACCGCCTGGTTCCTTGTCTTCGTAGCTTCATTTGCTTTTCATAGTTTCACTTGCTTTCATAGTTTCAATTGTAAATAAACCGAAATGAAATACCTTAAGTTTTACTTGTAAAATTTTCATAACATGGCATATCTTAAGTTTGATATTATTTTTTATGAACTCTATAAGAGTATTTTGGTACCTGACCGTTTATTTATTTTCATAATTATTGTTTGTTGTTGAATATTTAATATATTTTAATAAATGTTGTTATTTTCTAAAATGTGCGTTTTACTGTTGTGTGTGAATGAAAATCTAATCTGCCGTCCAGACCCCTGGACATACCGTGTCTCCACTGTAGCTATCCCAGCCCTACTGCAACAGGCTGCGTTTAGGAGGCTAATGTGGGACCTTTGCCCCACTAAAAATTGCAAAGGTGGCGCTCGAGATAACCGAATTTAACCGAAATACAGCTCAGCGCTAAAGTGACGCTTCCGCTTGTCTATGCGCTAGGCAACCGGGAGAAAGCTCGTCACACTAAGTCCAACATTTCTAAATTTTAGGTGGGAATCTTCTGCGATATTCGCGTACCACAGCATTCGCGTTTCCATTACAATATCCATAAATAAAATTAATATCCGCGTACTCCACATTACTAAACATGACCATTTTTTACTTTTCAATAAAACATTTTTTCTAAAAGGAAATAATAAAACTACAGAACAATGAACTACAGAAAACCAAAAAACAGCAATGTCATTATTGTCATTCTGGCGTTGCATGCTTGATTATTTTTCATTTGTTACAAACATTACAATCACGGCACACTCCTGCATGCCAGGAATGCTGGTAATAATGGTTACTAATTAATAGAGTTCAGGTAAGATTTACTTAAAAACTGATAATTTTAGAGAAAAAACACAAGAGACTTTTTTTGTGTAGAAAACTTCAAATTTTTAAGTTCTGCTCATAAATTAATTTAAAAATGTCGCACAATAAAGTTGGGGCTAAATTATACCTAGGCCCCACCCAGCTTCACCCGCTCCTGAGTGATTTTCGTACATAGTTGTCACTTTTTCTTAAAAACCATAAAAAAACTAAATCCCTGTGTAAATGATCATTTGTTTATCTTTAGACATTTCGAAAATATTCATAAAAAAACATTTTCAGGAGAATTACTTGAACACCCTGTATCTGGGAAACTAATAATGTATGACTTACCTTATTCGTACTTTGTAATGGCAACAAAGGTGAATAAAATTTATTATTATTATTATTATAATCACTTCTCAATCCATATTTATAGGAACTTTTTTTGTTATTTTGAAAAGTTGTAATTCTTGGTGAAGTTTGGTCTATGCACTTTGGGACACTTTGTATATTCGCCTTACAATTTTTGCATTTAAATTCATATACACCATATTTCTTAAGTTTACTCATTTCTTCTTTATTATTGACCAATATTCTTCCTAAATTTATCTTATTCACACTTATTTTATAAATACATAAACTATTCAATTTTTTAGAAATGTTGTAATTATATTTATTGGATTTGTTAAGTGCCCTGAGATTCCTTTTAGATATTTTTTTCTGTTTGTTTTATACCACTATTCAAGTCATGTTACTAGATAAAATAACAGTCTTCGGCTTTTTTCACAAATCCCTTAATATCATCAACAACAAAAAGTGATTATTGGTCAGTATTTAGCATCTGAACCGAAAGTATTGGAAACTGTTGTTCCGCAAAGGTCAGTACTAGAACCTTTTCTATATTTAATGTATACTGCGGATTTCAGTATTACCATTACGAATTTTACTTTTATATCGATGACAGAGAACTACATTGAGACAGCAGATAACAAAAATGAGAATACCAAATGCCTGGCTGATGTGTTGCCTCGCGATAAATGCCAAATAATATGTTGTTGTGGTATTTGGAAATAGCATAAATAGAAAGTTTGTTTTGGATAACATAAAGTGTATATGTAGGGTACCAAATGTTATCTTATGGCTATTTTAAAAATATTGGCTTGATAATGGAGTACCACAAGGCAATATATTATGAATATATTAATACGGCAATGAAAAAGGCGTTATGTGTCTTGATTTATATTTTCTTAATAAAATAATAAAGACGATGTGCGATTCTATGGTTCTGTCTCACTTAAACTACTGTGGTGTTATTTACAGCCTGTGTATTGATGTGGGAATCTCTAACAGAATTCAGAAGCTATAAAATATATCTGTATATTACTTCCACATCCACGTAGTGGATTGGAAGTATAGTAATCGCAAAAAAAATTTCAATTTTTTCTTTCTTGAAATAGGTTTAGAATGTCATGAAACGTCGAGATTTTAAATTTGAGCGAAAAAAAAAAAATCTGTCTGTCTGTCGGTCTGTCTGTCGGTCTGTCTGTAACATTTTTTTTGTCCGCACGTTTTCTCCGGAACGGTTTAAGATATTGACTTGAAATTTTGTACACGTATATGTTATAACGAGATCTGGAACTGGATTGTCTTTTGAAGATATACGGTGAAGGGTTGGGGGTTAAATAGGGGTAAATAGGGAGAAATATGTAAAGCAAGCTGGTAAGAGTACAGAAACTTGAAATTTGATGTATGTACTACAAACCAAGGCCCAAAATTTTTTATAATATTTTTCAACCCCCCACCACCCCTACTCCATTATTAAAGGGATTGATAAAATAAAATTGAGATATTCATTTGAAATTTGGTACACCTATGTATTATAATACCATCTGGAACTGGTGTATATTTTGAGATGATTCCGTTGAAGGGTTGGGGATTAAATAGGGGTAAATAGGGGTAAATAGGGGTAAATAGGGGTAAATAGGGGAAAATAAGTACAGTAACTTGGTAAGAGTACAGAAACTTGAAGTTTGATATACTAGAAGCCAAGGTGTCAGATTATTTATAATATTTTTCAACCCCCCTACCACCCCTACTCCATTATTAAAGGGGTTGATAAAGTAAAATTGAGATATTCACTTGAAATTTGGTACATGTATGTATTATAACGAAATCAGGAACTAGATTGTATTTTGAGATGATTCCGTTGAAGGGTTGGAGGTTAAATAGGGGTAGATAGGGCAAAATAAGCAAAACAAGCTGGTAAGAGTACAGAAACTTGAAATTCGGTGTACGTACTAGAAGCCAAGGTCTCAGATTATTTATAATATTTTTCCATCCTCCATCCCCCTAAATTATTAAAGGGGTTTATAAAATAAAATTGAGATATTCACCTAAAATATGGTACACGTATGTAATATAACGACTTCTGGAACTGGATTATATTTTGAGATGGTTCCATTGAAGGGTTGGGGGTTAAATCGTGTTAAATAGGGGAAAATAGGTAAAGCAAGCTGGTATGAGTACAGAAACTTGAAATTCAAATTATATACTAGAAACCAAGGCCTTATATTTTTTTATAATATTTTTTATATATACCCCCAATACCCCTACTCCATTATTAAAGGGGTTGATAAAATAAAATTTAGATAATCACTTGAAATTTCTTACACATATGTATTATAACGACATCTGGAACTAGATTATATTTTGAGATGATTCCTTTGAAGGGTTGTGGGTTAAATAGGGGAAGATAGGGGAAAATAAGTAAAGCAAGTTGGTAAGAGTACAGAAATTTAGGATTTGGTGTATATACTAGAAGCGAAGGCCTCATGTTTTTTATAATATTTTCCATCCCCCCACCACCTTCTCCCTTATTAAAAGAGTTGATGAAATTAAATTTAGATTTTCACTTGAAATTTGGTGCACGTATAATGATATCTGAAACTGGATTATATTTTTTCATGATCACGTTAAAGGAGTGGGGGTAAGTAGAGGTAAATAGGGAAAAATAAGTAAGGCTGGTAAGAGTACAGAAACTTGAAATTCGGTGTATGTCCTAGAGGCCAAGGCCTCAGTTTTCTTAATAATATTTTTCAACCCCCCCACCACCCTTACTCCATTATTAAAGGGGTTGACAAAATAAAATTGAGACATTCACTTGAAATTTGGTAGACGTATGTATTATAACGACATTCGGAACTAAATTATATTTTGGGATGATTCCGTTGTAGGGTTGGGGGTTAAATAGGATTTAATAGGGGAACATAAGTAAATCAAGCTGGTAAGAGAACAGAAATTTGCGATTTGGTGTGTATACTAGATACCGAGGCCTTAAATACCTTTCTAATATTTTTCAAACCCCAACACCTTCACTCCATTATTAATGGGATTGTTAACATAAAATTAAGATATTCACTTGAAAGTTAGTTCCACATCTGATTGAGATGATTCCATTGATGGGGTGATAGGTGGTAGGTTGTGAATAGGGGCAAATAAGTAGTGTAAACTAGAAACTTCATTTTTAACATATATGGTAGACACCAACGCCTCAAATTTTTCTATGACATTGCCCCAAATATTATTAAAATTCTATGATGAATGATTTCCACATACTAGAGTGCAAATCTATTCAAAATGTTTCCTTTAAAGTGAATTGGATGAAAAATCTGGATGTGGAATTGGTGATTCCTTAGGCAGCGGTTTTTTGTTACTAAATGGTTTTATTTAGCTTACTTTGTGTCTTGTGTGGGTCAAATCTAGTAATTGAAATTTTACCCCCTTCCTGTTGACCGATTGATCTGAAATTTGGTACACACCTTTAGTTCTGATGACAATACAATTATGTATATTCACTATCATTGTAAATCCAAAATGACCGACGCCAAAAAATGGCGTATTACATATTTTTTGAACCCCGTCAATATGGGTATCAAACGAAAGGGCTTAACTAGTATAATACAGTACACCATAAAAAAAATAAAAATCCAAAATGGCCGCCACCACATAATGGCGGATTACTTTTTATTCAATCCTCTCAATATGGGTATCAAATGAAAGGGTTTGACAAGTAGAACACAGTACACTTTAGAAGTAACTAAGATAAAAAACTAAAAATAAATAAGTAAATACAAATTTTAAGTTAAACGGTTTTATTCTAAAGAAACATAATAATGACGCAGATAATGTACTAAAAGCTAAAAAATTATTAGGTGGGTACGAGGTACCAGTCATCACACCGCTCTCCTCATCAACATAGAGCATAGATCAGACTAAAAGAAAATCGTGGGGCGTAGTGTAACCTGAGTAAATATGTAAATGATCGTTCATCACTATCATCGTGTCTCACGATGATAGTGACGGATTTATTTTTACACACATTTTGCATAAGTTGTCTATTGAGAAGATGCATCCAAAGAATACCTATAATGATATGCGCGGTTGACTGTAGATAATAGAAATTAGACTCACCCCACGATTTTATTTTAGTCTGATCAATGCTCTGTATTGATGAGGACAGTGGTGTGATGACCAGACCCCGGCTGCGAGGTAGTTATGACGTGAAAGCCAGAATCGGCTTTGCGCAATATGAACTATTTAAACATTTTTATGCGCAATGATACAATATCTTACCTTATTATTGTATCTAGTAAATTCCGTAATATTTAAAGGTAAGTGGCTCCGAAAGTCATACTTTGATGCATTTATTGTTGGATGCACAAAGATAAACACTTAATAATTATGCCTTATTAGAATAATAGAAATATATTATTTGCACTTGTTCTAATGGTCCGAAGTAAACTCCGGCGTCTGTCACTAAGTATCCACTTGTGTTGTGAAAACGATCGTTAAACGTCTACCGATGCAATCGGCACATATTTAAGATAAGTACATTTTCTTATAGATGGCAGATTTATGTCCGGCATTGAACAGTCCACTTGCTACTTAATAGGTCCGAATATTCGAAACTTATTAGCTCATACCGCCTGCTCCAAAAGCAATGTTAATGTATTCTTAATCATACGATTATTTGAGTTACTTATTGTTTGTTGCCTTAATTGATAATGTGCATACGTAATTAATCTGTTTGTTTTTAGGTATAATTAGAATAATTAAATATACATATATTGTATTTATAGATGAGGTTGAGTGTAAGTGCAGCGTGGCTGAACTCCATCATTTACATGAATTAAACATACAAAAATAAGTTGAATTTAAAATTTAAAAGTATAATTTTTGTCATAGAAATAGAGTTCTAAGAAAACATAGACATTGATTTTTAAACAGTAATTTGAAATGTCTATTTCTCCCTTAATCTTTCGCGTAATCTAACTGAGTAGCTCATTGAACACAAATTTCCATAAAATGTATCAATTCTGGGAGGAGGGCTCAAAGAAAATGGAAGTTGAAAAATAGGGAACAACTTCATAGGCGCTCAACTATCTCAAATATTCCTATTTACATTTTCAAGTGCTCGAATGTTACCGTGGAAGCTTTCTGGCTAAGAATAAAGTATAAAATTGTAACACAGCTACCTACATTCTCACTAGAACCTGACTTAAGCTCAACAAACCCGCTCAGTTTCGATATTTTCATTTGGTTACTTTCAATCGCGTTGGATTTATTTGAAAATAGTAGTTTCAATATTGATGTCCTTATTCTAATTTTATTATCGCTTAGTGTTTTTCTTGACAGTTAAACAGGATCATCAATAGTCAACTATCATCCAAGCAATAAACTTCTTGTGGTAACCTACATATTTCTGTAAACCGGATTGATTGCAAGAAGAAAGGAGTGTGCCAGTTACAAACATTTCGATTTCAACCAACAACATTAACTGGTATAAATGTAAAGGGCGGCCTTTCAATAATTTATACGTTGGTGTGATGTAATCAATATTTATCCCGCAGTATGTTTACAACAGCACAAACATAATTATCTGGTTATAAAATTACTTGTTTATTGAATTAATCCTATAGTGGAAAACGAAATCAAATTTGAAATTAGAAGTAATCTATTTTAGCTGTATTTTGTTAATAAAAATAGGGATGAGGCAAATATCTCTTATATTACGTGTAAGATCGTAACTAATTTGTTAATTTGTATGACTGCCTGGGGCTCAACTCCCGAAATTATTCCTATGGGAAATTGATACCTTTTCCAATGGGAACATGCAAATTATATTCTTGACTGGCCCTATAAGATTATTTTCCGTTTAAAATCAGTGAAATTACTTCATTTGGTCATGTCCACTTGAATTCTGATTTCCCGTGGGAAAATAAAAACTTAGCCTTCAAACTGTAAACTATCTTACTTGTCACTTATTACAATATGTGTCATCACTCATCATAGTGGCAGTTGTTTGTAATAAAATGGAATAATTCAACCAAAAATACCGAAATTGCAGTTTCAAGAAATTTGGAAAGGCCAGAAATATTGAGAAACAGGTTAGGAATCTGATCTATCAATAGTTCTGTGTAAGAAAAATCTTAAACAAAATATGTATGTGAAATTTTTAGACTGACTACAAAATTTTGTGAAAGGTAAATTCCTCCTATATTTATGGGCATCTTATATTTAAACATGGAATGAATGCAATTTCTCTTTCCACTTCATTTATCAATATGTGTATTTTTTTGATTTTGCAATAAATGCAACTCTTTGTTTTTTCCATATTCTACGCAATACATTTCCTTATTTCCCCCCTTTCAAAAGTATATATGCATATTTATGTATTTTTGGGAAAGGAATTGACTAAAAAACGTAGTATCATTTTCGTGTATAGTAAATGGGTCATATTTATCCTACATCGAGATAACCTACTTATACAATAAGAGAAAGCAAAGGCCATAAACACTTTTGCTTTTAAAGTACTTTTGACATTAATATATGATAAATTATCAACAATATGTAAAAACCTAGGTAATATACCACTCTCGTCAAATCTCAATAAACTATTAAATTTAAAACTGAATGGTTAGGAAGATGTAGGACCAGACATTTGATAACATTGACAGAAAATTGTAATATATTAGTAATCACATACGTTTAATTAAGTTCCAATGGGAATTACATTTCTAAAGTGCTCGAGAATACCAAATAGTTATTTTCATCGGAAATAAGTAGTGGAAAAGTGTTTCTCATAGGAACATTTACCAATGAGTTCGTGAATTGAGCCCCTGGTCGAGAGTCAGGGATGTTTGATTTTCATTATGAGGTCCTGGGTTCGATTCCCGGATGTGACACTGGGATCTTTTCTGAAAAATATATTTCTTTCAGTATACTAGGAATCTCTGTACTATCTGTCCCTTCTCGCACAAAATCATTTGCATTGTTTAATGCATTATTTCATCATCCCCCCTCCTCTCACCGATAAAGACACTGTGTTGTTATTCCTACAATCTGCTGCTAAAATTTTAACATACCTTTTAGAAATACTCTAAATAACTTTATCTAAACTTAAGATATATAGATTAATAACAAAAGGTTTGCTGAAATGTTCGGTTGATGTCTCTGTAGATATCTTTTTCTGATGGTACTAAGTCTAACTTAAGTATAATTTTGATTTTTCATGCTAGTAAAATATTAGTTTAAAATATTTATAAAATTAACCAGTTATGTATATTTTTCAGAATTAGGATAATATAGGTAAAATATCTTTACTATTGAAGTTAGTACTAATTATTGTTAATTAAATACATAAATAAATAAATTGTATCAAATTTTTTACTTTTATTTTAAGAAAATTAGCAATCCTGTCATCTTGACAATACGTACGTAAAAACATAACGGAACCATTGTCTAACACTCTATCGCACTTCCTTATTTACTACGTGGAATACAACTGTGATTTATTCTAATAGTCCAGGCTCTGTGAACGATTTTATTACCGGATTTCACGGAGTCGACAATTTTTTTCTCTCACTTGTTTAACGTCGGACTATATCTGCTACTTCAGTAGCGGATATAGTCCGACGCCGGTGATAGGCTTCAGCCTATCACCAGCGTCAGTAGACGAGCTACCCCCAACCTGGAAATTTTGCCGCATCTCTTCTCTTTCGAAGAGTAGGGATTTTTTATTTGCCTAACATTTGATAGATAAGGGACCGACTGCTTTACATCCCCTCCGAAGGATGGTATATCTGCTATGTAACTCCCGCCTAAAGTTACACACCTTCTATGTGTGCGCTGATACACAACCTGTTAGAAGGTGGGGCGAGAACGCTGTGTTTCCCTGGACTGGGTAGCCCAACCAAGTACTAACTGCGCTTAACGTTGGTGCATTTTTGTATCGAAATACGATCAATCAATCAAAACATATTTATTTTCAATCATAACATACAAAAAATTTGTCTTTACCAGTGAATCACTTCGGAGCCAGTCAAGTATCCATAGCAATTTACGCCTTTGATGGAGTTGAAGAGCTGGAAGAGGCGAAGCCGCGTTAGACTTGTCAGAAGTTAATATGAATATTCACTCATGTTTGCAGAATGCAAATTAAATAAAAAATAACTTAGGAAGATGTAAAAGCAAAAGTAAATTTAAGATAATTAGTATAAAATGCAAGAGACACGTGTTTAAAATAAAATCGTTAGGATATATAAGACTGATCTATACGGCAAAGTTTCTGACTTAAAAAACCCGTTCTAAGTAATTATAACGAGAGAGAGAGAGAGAGAGAGAGAGAGAGAGAGAGAGAGCGGCTATGTGAGATCGTTCAATTTATAATTTATAATATTAAGATTTTTCAAATGATTATAGTACTTAAGGTAAAATATTATTAGGAAGAGAACAATTTAGAAAAATCAACAAACAGAAACGAAGGAGGGAAAAAGTTAAAGACCAAACATTGTCTTTGACAGATTTTATAGTTATATATAAAAAGAATTTATTGTTGTTATTATTCTTTTTGTTTTTTCTATTCTTAGTTACCAAAAATAAAAATATTTTTACATTAAGTTCTAAAGGAAGTGGGCTGCCACACCTTCACACATTGCTACCGATACCTTTTAACTTACACCACATAACTAAACAAACAAACAAATGCTGAGGACGCACCTCCAAGTTATACCCCTACTTTCTAATTCCCACCTCATATTTCAACCCTTATAATAATACAAATCATACATAAGACCTATTTTAATCAATGCAGCTCCAATCTGGTACACAATCTCATCTCCAACTCACCGAAAGAAAAACTACAAATTGTTGAAATTAAACAACCCTACAATAGATAATTTTATACTTAACATATCAAATTTCGCCAACAAACTAGTATCACGAAATAACCCAACGCAACAAAACCTGATGACTACTAAATTCCCACTTGCCCCCAAACATCCATCTCGCAACTACATCTACACTCCTGACTCTCAATAAAATAAAAATTGTAAAACATATCTAATTTTTTTTTTAAATATGCTTAGAATGTCGAAACGTGGAAATTTTAAATTTAAGGAAAAACAATTTTTTCCATCCATTTTATAAAACATTTTCAATTTTTTTTCTTTTTGATTTTCAAAAAAATATATTTTATAAATATGTTTAGAATGTCATGAAACGTGGATATTTTATATTTGAGCAAACAAAAAATTGTTACCATCATCCATTTATTACATTTTCAAAATTTCAAAATTATGTTCTATTTTAAATTTTCAAGGAAAAAAAATTAAACCATTTAGAATGTCACGAAACATGGAAATTTTAAATTTGAGCGAAACATTTTTTTTTTCCATTATCTATTCCCTTTAGACGGCCCACCCTGTATATTTTCCAGTGGATGTCTAACCATTTCTTCGGTGGTAGTGGCGTCAGCTACCTACCAAATTTGACTGTTGTCCGTCAAGTAGTTTTTTAGTTAATGCAACAAGAGACCAAGAGACAGACAGACTTCAAAAACCTATATTTTCGTAATCTACATGTTCTCAAACGTGAAAATTCGAAAAAATCTCGGATTTTCATACAAGACGGTAACTCTAAAAATGTATTATTTAAGAGATGATATGAATTATAATCGCCATGTAGTAAGCCCTATTATTACAGAGAAAACCTGATAACTTTTTCCCATCATCTACTGCATAGTGCTGGGATTTTTTTTTAATTTTCAAAACATTTCTTTGTTGAAGTAGGTTAAGAATATAATGAAACGTGGAAATTTTAGAATTCAAAAAAAAAAATGTTTTCCAACATCTATTCTATTGTAGTGGTAAAATAATAAAAAATAAATATATGTTTTAAATTTTCAATATAAATTTCTTTCTTGAAGTATGTTTAAAACGTCATCGTGAAAATTTTAAATTTGAGCAAAACATTGTTTTCCCTGACCCATTTTATATTTTTTTTTTCTATTTTAAATTTTCAAATTTTTTTGATAGGTTTAGAATGTCAAGAAACATGAAGAATTTAAATTTGAGCAAAACTATTTTTTTTCCATCACCCACCATTTTATAAAAAATTTTCAAAATTTTCAAAATTTTCAAAATTTCAAAATTGTTGACGCAATAGTGTTATTATTGTTCAGTGTATTTATAAGAAAACTAAATGTCATATTAAAGCCAATTTAAACCGTTTGTTTTTATTTTGTGTGTCAATAAGCTTGAGATGGCTATGGAAGATTCCAGGAGATTCCATTTACTTGGGAAATCCTATGTGTCTATGCCTGTGTAAACTGGGCTCCCCTCATATCGTAAACAACTGCATTCTAACCCGAGACATACTTTAATTAAGAAATTAATTTTGACATATTTTAATACATGATTAAAACGTAACATCCAATTCACAAAATATTCAATATGATGCGACGTCTGTGTAAAAAACAAAGGTTTTAGACAATATTTCAAAAACAAGACTAATTCGTTGTCTTACCTAAACTGTAAAAATTTGAAAAAAAATATATGTTCAACGTCTACGTTAAAATGATGTAACAATTTAAATTAAAGACATTCGTAGGGTTTAAAAAAATGCATTATTGTGATTATGCACAATAATTTCAAAAACTAAAAAAAGTGGATAAAAGGTAAAAGCATCACTTCCTATCTTTTATAATAACGAAATTTTGGACCCATATACACATACCTCCATTTATTTGCATAAATGTCAATGGGGGGTCTCACCTCTAAATTGAGTGCTAGTGAATGGAATTTGATGAAACCTTGTGCAATGTATTTGTAAATAAGTTAATGAAAAAGTTGAAAAATAGATAGAATGATCGAAAGGGGTAGAAAACACCCCCTTTATCACGAGTTCGGTAGCTTATAGAATAAGGTCAAAAATGAAAAAAAAATGATTACCTTTTTTGGCTCAAAGTAAGGTGTTTTCACTCTGGTGAATTTTTTCGAGAAATGTTTATTTTTCGAGATGTGGCCATTCGAATATTGCCAAAGTGGGGGAAGGGAAATGTAAAAGTTGAAAAAAAATCTACTTTTTTTCATCTTTTTTATTAACTTCATTACAAACACATTGCAGATTATAGCCATTTTAACGCTCCATTGACTAGACTAAAAAGCAAGCAACCACAGATAAACATACGCTAAAAATCACGCACGTCTAACCACCGCATCGATGCTAATTAATCACGTATATTTAAAAAAAGTAATAATCACACATCGATCCTACCCCCAAGAACTATAGGAGAAAACTTTAACATCACAGTTTCTCGCTAACCTCATGATACAATCTCCAGAGCCTGGACTATAATTCTTTAATCGGAAGTGCATTCTTCGACTTCTTGTAAAGGCTGCAGGCGGATCCGGTTGAATATGTTAAGCACGATTCAACAGATGTAAATCTTATACAACATTGCTTTATTTTTCGTTTCACTCTCTCCGAAATCATTAGTACGGCGGTGATAATTAGTAATAATTAAACTTTCGCAATTCATTTTAATGTCAGTGGCATTGGGAAAACCAAGGACAAATAACATAAACTACTATTTAATGTCAAGAACAAAGTCGTTGGTAAGACCAACCCCACAGGTTGTTTTCTCTAATAAATGCTATGCGTAGGTATATTAGTTCATTGGTCGAATAATTATTATTTTTTAAATTTCTGAGAGATAGTGAGAGAGTGACACAATTGGAAATTGAAGTTATTAGGAAATTACTTAATAACTACAAATACTGAAATTCGTTGAACAAGTTAATATTATGTATTAAAGAAAATTATTATTCTATAACATACTAGCCCGGGAGGCAGCGACAGATTTTTCGCATTCATATCCATAAAGCTAGATTTTTTTCCGAAGAGAGTTTAGATAGTATCTATAATGGAGGTGCAATTCTACCAAACTCTTAGTGGTGCATAAATGGGTAAAAAATAAAACAACATGTTGCAAAAAAAATGATGGAAGAAAATTTCGTTTTTCGAATTGTCACGAATTGTCAAAAAATGACGATTCGCCTTCTCTCCTGTCGTCCTCAATTTTCGATTTTCACCTCACGATCCACGTTGTACGGCCATTGCCGACCTTCTCCTCGCCATCGACAATAGAACGCGCCTCCGATCGTCGTATTTATTCAGTTCTTACGTTTGAAAAATTGATGGTGGTTTCCCGAGTTCGAATCCCGGCCGTGAATACTTTTTTTTTCGTTTTCAATTTTTCGGCAGATATTTTTGACTCTATAATTGCTATTCGCTCCGTTCTATTGCATTTCTCGAAGAAGAATGATGTATGTTCGTTAACGAGGTGGAGTAGTACAAAAGCCATCTGCGATTGCTGACTGCGATATATGCAAAGGTTTCATAGTCATTTCCGACCAAATAAAGTCCTACTTAACTGCATTACGAAAGTCGACAAAATGGTATGGTAAAATAGCAATTGAGCTTCTATTTGGGTCAGCACTTGCCAACGCCTACATAATGCACGAGAAAATCACCAATCAGAAACTGTCTACCACTTTTGTCAAAGAGGAGCTGGTTAGCCATTTCTTGGATCTTTCTAACTTTGAAAATATTAAAACGTCCAACTCGCGTGCTCGCGAAGGTCACTACTTAGAAAAGGTTCCATCTTCTGCCCGAAGAAGATGTGTGACATGTTAAGCAAAACTTTCCTCCGAAAATGGACGAAAATTTGCACAAAACATAACGCAATTTTATCTCTTCAGATGTATTCAGTGCCACAAATTTTACTGCATTACGCGTTTTTATAATATTTATAGTTGTAATATATAAGCGGTTCTTGATATTAGAATATTCTTTTTTTTTTTCATATATTTTATCACTTATAATTGGCTTGGTATACGTATTCCGCGGAGGAAAATGCAAAACTTCTCCGAGAAATGCAATAGAACGGAGCGAGCAGCAATTATAAAGTCAAAAATATCTGCAAAAAAATTATGAAAACGAAAAAAAAAGTATCCTGGGGCGGGATTCGAACTCTGGAAACTACTTAAAAATAGCCGCCGATTAGCGCAACCACAAGTCAATTTTGCAAACGTAAGAACTGAATAAATACGGCGATCGGAAACCCGCTCTATGTCTCGATGGCAAGGAGAAGGTCGACAATGACCGTACAACGTGGATCGCGAGGTGAAAATGGAAAATTGGGGCCAGCAGGAGCGAAGGCGAATCGTCACTTTTTACAATTCGTGACAATTCGAGAAACGAAATTTTCGTCCATCTATTTTTTTGCAACGTGTTTAATTTTTTACTCATTTATGAACCACTAAGAGTTTGGTTGAATTGCACCTTCACAGTACGACTTTCTTAGGTCAAAATTCAACTCTTTTGTAATTCAACCAAAATTAATCTATTTGTTACAAAACTTTTTTAATACTGAGCACTTAATGAAGAACAGCGAAAATTGCAATCCAGCGTATTTTTGACAGTACAGCGGTCAAATGCCTATGAAAAATGTGTAAACCCTATAAAGGCAGAATCTAGACAACGTCATTTCCTATAGAACTCCTTGGAAGTCCATCAACATCATAGACCAAGCTCCCAGGGCCACCAGGCCTACGTCATTTTAGCAAAGCTAATATTTTGACAATAAATAGTGTGATATGTGGTTAAGAACGTATGCATATATGCATAACCTCATAACATCTCATGGATATGTACATATTATATATATACATCCATGGGATATGCATTAGATGTTGAAATTTGAATATGTATCGTTAAATATACATATGATATGAAATGTATATTCAGCTACTGACATTCATCAGTGTTATATAAAATGTATATTGGTGGAGGTATATACATAATGATTTATACATAACATGTCCATTAAGGTATAATTAAATTATACACGTACACGAATTTCATCTGATTATTTGATGCGCATGCGCTACTAATATATGGCACAGTACGTCAGCGCACCACGCATCATTTGTTTACGGATTGTAGTTCGCAAGAGCCGCAGCCCTTAAGCCCTGTAGTGTTGCGTGCGTGTTTAGATGTGATGGAAGTTAACTCTTTCTCATTCTCTGGATTTTATATTTGCTTATTAAATATATTATGCTGTTACATTTGCATGAAGCTCCCACAATGTTAGAGTATATTTATTATAATGCAATTCTTTAGATTTGTATATACATACTCTTTTAGAGTTAGAAAATATGTTGGTTTTGATATATAACTGATTGTGGCAGGTGTGTGTTTAGTTAAGGTGGCGCAAAGTGACAGGTGCCTAAAAATTTGCTATGTTAAGTCATATTGGGTATATATCTCATAAACATAGTAAATCAAAATTACATACGTTCATATTATATAACCAACTCATGGTTGAGAATGTTTTAAACACATATGTAGAACATGAGTAACTATAGTATTATACATACGTTTACAATTTGTTAAACTGCCGGAAGGTAAAAAAGTATACGTAAATATTGAAAATTTAAAATATTGCGTAATAATTAAGGTTATTTTGTAAAGTTTGTGTATGTTTATAATAGTTATATAAAATACATTTCTTGTTCAATTATCTGTGTTTTATTACCTCTTATATGGATACCTCTGAAGTAGTTCCCACGAACATCAAACACTTGAACACTTTCATTCGATGCGTGCTGCATCAATGGTATTGGTGTTATCGGTATGGTTAAAGCTTTTCGTTTTAATCATCTCCCGATGATGCCAACATGACTGGGGCAACACGCGTCGAGTGCAGTGTTCAATAAGTGTTTTGATGTTCGTGGAAACTACCTCAGAGATATCTAATGTATATTCATAAAATATGCGATTGTGTATATGATGTGTGTTTCATATCCAGTGAATGTACATTGCATATGTTTATGTACATTCAGTGAATATGAAATAGATATGGAAGTCTGCGACAAATGTATATGCCAGGAACGTTAATTCCACATCCATTAGATGTACATTAGATATACTTCCTCCATCTTATATATATACGTATCCATAGATTGAATATACACTGTATGTACACTGCATATCATTTTGTTATGTGCGAATTACTAACTTGAAAGCGGGGCCCTTTTACGGGTAACCAGGTGCTAAACGTACATAAAAACACTACGAACTTACGTCATAGTATGATGGCTGGTTTTTGTATATGTTTGAGAGACACGTCCCTATATGAGAGATGCAGAATTCTAGATAACTGGTTTTCTAATTAATTATTAACAATTTAAAAACATCGTGTACGCATGGCATTAACATCATTCATAGACTGTATTCTATGTAAACATATATGTATATACTTTCCTAATGCTGCTAGACCAGCGACCACTTTCCTCACTGTGATTAGCGTTTGGGGAAATACTGCAATTTAAGTTCACTCGGTACGAAAGAAATTGTAATTAATGTTATTACTCGTTTTTGTTTAATTGAGAGTGAAGCTTGAAATTAGACCAAATTTCACACTTATTTGTTAAAAGACTTGGTGAAAATGTGAAGGTGAGGAAAAAAGTGACCTTGATGTATAATATCTTAGAATTACTAGTAAATCTAAGAAAGCATGGTTTTGATTAAAATTTTATGTGAAGACGCTCATATAAACATATTTTACAGAGAAGTGATTCGGTGTAGCTCGAATGCCTACTAGGCTAAAAGGCTGTTAAAAAATAGATTGAAAATAATGTTCAACGGTTTATCTCTCTTAACAAAATAAGTACTGCAGAAAAAGAAAAAAACACTGCCTAAGGAATCACTACTTCCACATCCAGATTTTTCATCCAAATCACTTCAAAGGAAAACATCTTGACGCTATTTGCACTCTGATAATAGAATTTTAATAAATAACATTTGAGGAAGGTGTAAAAAAATTTAAGGCTTTGGTTTCTAGCATATACGCCAAAAATAAAGTTTCTTGACTGTTATTAGCTTGCTCTACTTACTTTTCCCAAATCTACCCCCCTATCCCTTCAATGGAATCATCTCAATCAGATGACATTACAATACATAGGTGTACCAAATTTCAATTGAATAATCTCTATTTTATTTTATCAACTCCTTTAATAATAGAGTGGTGGTGGTGATTGGGGGGTCGGAAAATATTCTAAAGAAATCTGAGGCCTTGGCTTCCAGTATATACACTAAACCTCAAGACTCTGTGCTCTTACCAGTTTGCTTTATTCATTTTGCCCTATTCATCTCTACTTACCCCCCACCCCTGCAATAGAATCATCTCAAAATATAATCTTATTCCAGATACGTGTACCAAATTTCAAGTGAATATCTCAATTTAATTTTATCAGCCCTTTTAATAAAGGAGGGGTTAAAAAAAGCAATCTAAGGTATATACACCACATCCCAAGTTTCTGTGCTCGTATCAGCTTGGTTTACTTATTTTCCCCTATTTAACCCCCAACCCTGCGACGGAATCATGTCAAAATATAATCTAATTACAGATGTCGCTATAATACATACATGTACCAAACAAGTGAACATTTCAATTTTGTTCTATCAACCCCTTTAATAATGGAGTGGGGGTGGTGCGGACAATATTATGAAAAAAATCTGAGGCCTTGGTTTCTAGTATATACAGCAAATCCCAAATTTTTGTTCTATTACCAGCTTGCTTTACTTATTTTCCCCTATTTACCCCCAACCCTTCACCGGATAAGTTCAAAAGACAACTCAATTCCAGATCTCGTTGTAATAAATACGTGTAGAAAGTTTCAAGTTAATATCTCAAACTGTTCCAGAGGAAACCTGCATACAAAAAAGTTAGAGACAGACCGACACATATAGACCAATAGACATTTTTTTCTCTCAAATTTAAAATCTCGACGTTTCGTGACTTTCTAAACCTATTTCAACACGAAAGATTTTTGAAATCTTTTTTACGAAAAACCAAGATTATTGAAAAGAAGTAATTTCAAACAAATAAAAGCTACGTCAGGAGTATTAGTTAAATGAAGTACTGTTTAAATCTGACTATCGATATTTTCTTAATTTTTCTGTTTCTTTGTTTTTCTGGAATTCTGTACAACATATGTATTTTTTCTTGATCTCCTGGGAATAATGTCCATGGATAGTTTCCAAAATAATAAAATTACACAATGTATTACTGTAAAATAGTTCTTGCGTCATCTCTTACGTCAAAGGAACAGATAGAGGGTTTTTGTGAAACAATAACAAGATTTTTTTTTTCAATTTTTCTAACTTTTCAGAAACCTTAAATAGAAAATTCTTTATATGCTATGTATATTCAATGCTGTGTGACATATAGCGACGAGTTAGTGAATGAAGGCTTTCACGTTTATATAGATAACGTTCGAATGAAAGTACAAAACCAAAACAATTAAAATTTTACAAAGCAATTAAAACAACTTCAACATGTAACAAGTTTAATGGCCTTTAAACCACATGTATCGGCACTTTCATTTTTATTTGTGCTTCTATTTGTAAAATTTAATGGGTATAGTTCATACTCTAAATGGAAATTATATTGTTTGGTTTTCACATGTTGGAAATATAAAAAAAAATAATTATAACACGCATATCTTTATGATTCAAATTGACGATTGGTCACTTTTTGAACGAATTTAGACCTAAGTATGTATGGGCCAAATTGAAACGCGTTAAAAAAACGGTTGTAATTCTGGAACAAAGGAACAAAAGAGCAGAAGACTAAAAATTTGCGATAACTTGATGAATTCTTAATACTCTTGTTGCAGTTTACTTAACACTCCAAATGCATACGACTCAGGCAAGAAAGTTTGTGCTATAATTAATTTACAGTCGTGATTATGATTATTATTTAATTATAATAATTGCTTACCTACCTTCTTTGTAATAAGTATTTATTCATGCTAGGCAATACGTAATAGAATTCATATTTTCTTTTTAATTACAGAAATTTAAATTTTACTAATTATAATAATAATGATATATTATTGATTATTCTCTTCATCATTTCCTGTGCCTTCTGCATATCCGTTCTTTTTAATTATCGCTATTTCTTCGAATCATAAAGTTCGGTTCCTGTAACCGCTACTTTCTATTGAATAGATTTCGTGACCGACACTATTAATGAAACATAACTTCTTTAGTTTATTGTTACGATAATACAAAGGTTAAGAGATAATTTACTATTTATTATACAAAAATATGCAAAAATTATTACCGAGGCCGATACTAATATAGGTTCAAAGTGGGAGTATCGAGAAATATGAATACGTGCAACCTAATATGTGGTTAAAAAAAATACATTTTGCATATACAGGGTGTCTCTCTGGAGGTGAACATCGTGTAGAGCATGTAAAAATATTCTCATTTATTTATTAATTTAGATATACCACCCAACAGGCAACTAATACAGGGCGGGAACATTGTAGTGAAGTAATATAACATTATAATCAAATAGAATTACACAAGAGTAATATAAAAGCAAAGGTTATATTCTATTATAATCAGGTTTATTTTGCAGTACATTATAATTTTCACACAAAATATAAAGAGGAAAATTTTAATAAACTAGTTCGAGCAGTAAAAAAATAAAATGTTTCACAATTCCGACTTGTTACACAAGGTATGTGAAAATTCAGTTGCTCCAAGATATGAAGGTAAAATTATGTATAATATGCTTATATTATACATAATTTTGTAAATAAAGATTATTGAGAGTATTATTATTCTATTTTGTAGATTTGACATGATAAATCTTTGCAATATAACATTTTGACAATATCCATTTATAGGATAGATACCATTTTCGACAAAACATAAGTACTTAACAATACGGCGCTGAACATTCTCAATATTGTTTATGTAAATAGCATATCCAGGAAACCATATGAGCGAGCAGTATTCCAATTCTAAAGATAGTATAGCAACTTCATAGTATCGGGCTTTTAATGCTGATGCTACAATGAAATTAACATGCTCCTTAAAACTTAGATGTTTATCAAAGATAAGTCCAAGATTTCTTATTATATCAGGCCTCTGTAACATTTAACAGTTTATGTGATAATTGTACTAGACGGGATTACGCAGTGAAGAAAAAGTAAGTGTATTACATTTAGATATGTTGAGAGACAAGCAATTAAGTACCAGTCATTAATTGTGTTTAAGTTATTTTGAAGTTCTTCACAATCATGTCATTATATTACACGGTAGGTTTTCAAATTATCTGCACACAGAAGGCTCTCTACACTGAGATTAGCTGCAATATCATTTACAAAAACAGCAAACACAAGCGGGCCCAGTGCGGATCCTTGGGGAGCGCCGGATGTGGGCAGAACATCAAATGATCTAAAACCATGGTATACCACACACTGACTTCTATTATCTAGATACAAATAGAAAAAAGTCTAATTGTGCTACTGATAACCTAAGTTTACTCTATTTCTCTAACAGAATACCATGATCCAGCAATCTATTTCTGACAAAATTTGTATAAATGGCATTAATTTCCTTGTTTGTTTCTAATTCTTTAAAAAGGAATTGTGTAATACACACCAGGTTAGTCTCAGTAGATTTACCAGATACAAACCCATGTTGATTATTTACAATTTGGATCTGTACATGATTGATAATGAGGTATGCAAGGTGATCTCGAATACCTTAGCAAAATTATAAATCATTGTTATGAGCCATGCTCTTGTTGTCTTTTTTTAAAAACAGGACATAAACAAGAGTATTTCCACATGTCAAGAAACGCTAACGTTATTAATAATAAATTAAATATTATCGTGAGTGGACCAGCGAAGGTGGCTGTGTAATCTTTTACGATACTTGTAGGGATATTATCTGGTCCTTTGGTAAACTTAGATTTGACTTTATTTTAATACATAATTCTCTCCTAAGTCACATCCCTGCTGAGACTTAGGAGAGCTTGTCTTTAATTATAGTAGAATTGTAAAATTCTAAAGTAGTAAGAATACACATACAACATTTTCTGGCGGATAATAGCTCATTGGATAGCGTATTTAATTGCAATATCTAGCGAAACGGATTCAAATCCTGCTTACTGAATTGCAAAATTGTCAATAGGCTGAAACTTCACTATCAACTGAAGGACCTCATTTATATTTGCTTGACAAGAATTTACAGATTATAGAGTCGGTGAGTTGAAATGCAATTAGGGAAGCAATTTATAATAAACATTTTTGATTACAAATCAGGAGAGCTGACGATAAGCTACCGATAACCTTTTCAAAAACAATCACACAACTTTGAAAACCATAGATATTTTAAATTTGATAATGAATTTTCAAATGACTTAAATATTTTTAGCAAATAATTCACTTTTGATTTACTTGATTTCATTTGATAAAATGAAATTCTTTCGCATACAAATAAATATAATTAAGGGATGAAAGAACGCTTGAATAATATTAGATGAAATATTCTAGCACTGATTATTATAGAAATGCATTTTTCCATATACACTAAATTCCAACATATTTTCACTTTTCTGACTACTAATATGTCTAAAAATGGTCGTTGCTCAATGGTTTCCAATTCACATGTAAATTTTACTGAAGGGAATCGGCTATTTAATTCCGACACAAAGAAGAAAAATAACTCGAATACTCGTTTCCATTATCACTGTTTCAAACCTGCTTTTAAATAGATTGACAAGTTTTCCGTTGCAGTCTCATCACGCTGCTCGAATAACGAATTATTGAATTAGAACCAATTTTCAAAATTTAATAAGATCAATATATCATATCAGTAAATTTCTAAGACACTCCATGTGGTCTGCAACATTGGTACACTTGAAAACAGTAAACCAACATTAAGATATAAAAATGGTGTCTTCTCACAATTGTATGGTGTTGATTCTATTGCAGTTATTATTAAAATAAATTACTGAGCAACTATAGGTTGTACCTTGGGTACATTTTTCGAAATCCACCGTTAACCATTGTGTCTGGTAGTAAGTTGGTGATCTATTGCGGAGACAATGGGGTACACCGACTTTATTGGCTTATGTATCTTTAGCGAACAACAGCATCTAAATAGGTTAATGTTAGATTAGATATACGTAACCAATTTTTTATGGTTGATGTAATTAATTTTGAAGAATGGAAATAGGTGATCACTACTTAGTGATTATCCTCAACGGCATTTAAAACATTTAAGTAAATATTCCAAACACTTAACAAAATAGTATACACCTGTTTTTTTATTTGAATTTCTTTTAATGTTTGTTTTGAAGTTAACACCAATTATAATTCCTTCACTTTCTACTTTCCTATACATCTTAAATTTGTGATAAATTTTTATTATACATCAGATTTAAATTTTTCGATTTCTTGTGCCATTGCTCTATTGGTTAATATTTTATTTACGTTTTCGTTAGATTAAAGAAATAAACATCCGGCACATATAATTATTCATACCAAATTGATTAGTTTCGCATTTGTGCCGAAATACCACATAGGCGCGATCGCGGAACGGAATCTATTGTCGAAGTAATGTAAATATTAAACCTTTGATGCCAGTGCGGTTATGTTCAAGAACAGATTAATCATTAATGAATTTATATTTATTCATAACTAGTAAATGGGAAATACAGAAAGTTGCAAATAGTAGTTTTTAAATAAATTGCTATTGCGCTGTATTCTCACTGGCTGGAAAGCAATGTTGTTGACATATAAGAATTTTGTATCTAAGGTAACATTAAACTAAATAACTTCTACCAGCTTTATTGTTTTTTACAACCATGAAGAAGAAAACAGAAAAATCAGTGGAGAACACATAATATATTCGGAACACGTTGCTCGAGACGTAAAAATTTCACTGAACTTAAGGAAACATTTTCGTGGTATACGGTAAGATGCATTACGTTATATGGGGATGGCAAAAGTGCATGTAATTCAGTTAAGCCTATTCTGGAGTTCCAATTTGACTATCTTTTCATTATGAATAATTTAGTGATTTCTGAGTTTCTACAAGAAATCGGTCTTAATATAAGTTTGAATTTTTATACAAAACATAAAACAACACTATACCAGGTGTAACAGGATCGTGGTACACCTGCACATTTTAATAAGACGTATTAATAAATTCCTTATTAATAGTGCTAATACATTGCACCAATGTTCCAATATTGTAACAAACGTAATCAAATGGGTTGAACATTATGTCATCTTGTATATAAATCAGCGCGATATTTGGTAGCAACTTGGGAGGTCATTCAAATTAATAAAGACTACGTGATAACAGCGGGTTTCAAATATTCGCTACGCTGACGGTGCACAGAGACATCCTTAGACAACCGGATGTCCTCACTCGGACAAGTAGTCTGTGGCTTCATTTGAAAAATAATGTGTTTTGTCCCAAAAACTATTTTGATGGACAGGATTTGCTCATGAATCACATAATTTAATATTTTCGACGAGATTTCGATTTTTCTAGCATTACACAGGTCAATTAGTATAAATCGGAACAGTCATTGCACACTTAAATGTAAAACTAAAATTGAACTAAAACTATATATATAATTGTTGCACATTCTATAGGATACTCTTCGCAGTTCTTTTTGTAAATAATATTAATTTTAAATATATTTTCGTTTAATTACAAAACATTTTTTTTTTCAAATTTAAAAAATTAATAACTTTTTTATTTATTAATCGATTTTGTTCAAAAACAATAGGGTTCTTCCTCCAAATACTCTAACTTACTATCCAAGTTTCAATACAATCGGACTTTTCGTCCTTAAGTTATCGTGCTTACAAGAAACGTGACGGGCGGAGAGACGGACAGACAGACAGACGGATAGACAGATGGGCAGACGGACGACAGACAGACGACACACCGACAGACAGACCGACGGACGGACATTTTGAAAGTTGTTCAGAAATCGATCACTAACAGAGTGATATGAAAATGTGTTCTCTACGAGCAATATTACCGATTTTAGAAATGTGCCGATTGATTGCAATATACTCTTCGTTTTATATTTACGAAGAGTATAATAAATATTGATATTTGAAATGTCACTTATGTGGCATCGTTAAATTCAGAAAATTATGCACAATCCAAAAATGCAATAATATATAGGGCGTTCCATTTGAAAATCAATTTTCATCACTTTAAAGGAAACATAAACACAAAATATATAGGCAGCCTCACAATATTAAATATAACATTAAATAACATTCAGCCAATTTAAAAATAAGAACAATCCTATTATAATTGGGATTAAAATAGGATCACAGTTAAGATTTCCTTAAAAAGTACAACACATAGAATCAAAAATATTACTACACAGGGAATAATAAAGAACATACATACAATACATAATATAAAGATATCACAGCACATCATTTAGGTATTCGTTTAATGAATAATAATTTTGATTGTACAACTGATTTTTAACGTGTGTTTTCTATTTTGCAAAATCGAGTTCTTTGAATTAATTTGCTAATTTATCGTACACCTTTATTGCCAAATAGTATGGACCTTTTTCACACACGGATAATCTATGGTTTGGAACCTCCAGTATTAATTCATTCCTAGTATTATATGAATGGTTATTATTTAGAGTAGGTATATTCTGTAATTGACTTTTAGCATAAATGAAGAACAACTGTAAAATAAATATACATAGCAGAGGTAATGTATGTAATTCTTTAAAAATATCTCTACAGCACGTTCTTCTGTTTGTCCCTACTATAAAATGCATCGCTCTCTTTTGTAGCTTGAAAACGTGGACACTTTCTGATATGATATATTAAAACCGCTGCCTAAGGAATCACTACTTCCACATCCAGATTCTTCATCCAAGTCGTTTTAAAGGAAACATCTTGACTATATTTGCACTCTAGTATGTGGAAATTATTGGTCATAGAATTTTAATAATATTTGGGGCAGATGTCATAGAAAAGTTTGAGGAGTTGGTTTCTACCATATACGTTAAAAATGAAGTTTTTAGTTCATCCTACTTATTTTCTACTATTCACCTCCCACCCCTTCAATGGAGGCATCTCAATCAGATTTCACTACAATACATACGTGTACTAATCTCAAGTGAATATCTCAATTTGATGTTATCAATCCCATTAATAATGAAGCGGAGGTGGTGGAGTTTGAAAAATATTAGAAAGAAATCTGAAGCCTTGGTTTCTAGTATATACACCGAATCCCAAATTTCTGTACTCTTATCACCTTGATTTACTTATTTTCCCCTAGTCACTCCTATTAACCCTAACCCTTCTACGGAATTATCCCAAAATATAATCTAGTTCCAGATGTCGTTATAATACATACGTCTACCAAATTACAAGTGAATATCTCAATTTTATTTTATCAACCCCTTTAATAATGTAGTAAGGGTAGTGGAAGGGTTGAAACATATTGTTAAAAAATTTGAGGTCTTGGCTTCTAGGACATACACCGAATTTCAAGTTGCAATACTCTTACCAGCTTGCTTTACTTATTTTTCCCTATTTACTTCTACTTACCCCCACTCCTTCAACGCAATCATGTCAAAATATAATCTAGTTTCAGATATAATTATAATATATAAATGTACCAAATTTCAAGTGAAAATTTAAATTTAATTTTATCAACTCTTAATAAGGGAGTGGGGGTGGTGGGGAGAAATAGAAAATACTAATAAAAAAACCTGAGACCTTCGCTTCTAGTACATACACCGAATTTCAAGTTTCTGTAGTCTTACCAGCTTGCTTTACTTATTTTCCCCTATTTACCCCTATTTAACCTCCAACCCTTCAACGGAATCATCTCAAAATATAATCTAGTTCCAGATGTCGTTATGATACATATGCGTACTAAATTTCATGTGAATATCTCAATTTTATCTTATCCACCCCTTGAATAATGGAGTAGGGGTGGTGGGGGCTGAAATAAATTATCAAAAAATCTGGGGCCTTTGCCTCTTGTACATACACCGAATTTCAAGTTTCTGTAGTCGTACCTGCTTGCTTTACTAATTTCCCCCTATTTACCCCTAAATAACCCCGAACCCTTCAAAGGAATCATCTCAAAGAATAATCTAGTTCCAGATGTCGTTATAATTCATACGTGTATCAAATTTCAAATGAATATCTCAATTTTATTTTATCAACCCTTGTAATAATGAAGTAGAGTGGGGGTTGAAAAATATTATATAATTATAAATAATCTGAGACCTTGGCTCCTAGTATATACACCGAATTTCAAGTTTCTGTACTCTTACCAACTTGTTTTACTTATATTCCCCTATTTACCCCAAATTAACCCCCAACCCTTCAACGGAATCATCTCAAAATATAATCTAATTTCAGACGTCGTTATAATACATACGTGTACGAAATTTCAAATGAAAATCTCAACTTTATTTTATCAACCCCATTAATGGGGTAGGGGTGGTGGGGGGTTGAAAGATGTTATAAAAAATCTTAGGCCTTAACTTCTAGTACATACACCAAATTTCAAGTGTCTGTTCTTTTACAAGCTTGCTTTACTTATTTTTCCCTATTTTCCCCTATTTAACCCCCAACCCTTCACCGGATTTCCTCAAAAAACAATCCAGTTCCAGATCTCGTCATAATATATACGTGTACAAAATTTCAAGTCAATATCTCAAACCGTTCCGGAGAAAACGTGCGGACAAAAAAAGTTACAGACAGACAGACCGACAGACAGACCGACAGACCGACAGACAGACCGACAGACAGACAGAAATTTTTTTTTCGCTCAAATTTAAAATCTCGACGTTTCATGACATTCTAAACCTATTTCACGAATAAAAATTTAGAAAATTTTTTTGCGATTACTATACTTCCAATCCACTACGTGGATGTGGAAGTAAAAAGTGACTTTTGCTAGTTATATAGGATATTCCTAATTTCAATTGTTTGTATTCAAACCTAAGGGAGTAAAGGAGGGTGTACCGTGACTTACAGTCTTACACTTACACCCGGTGTTTCCAGAAATTATTTACACCATTTTGTTTCTACCAAACGCGATGGTCTTTTCCTGTGTTATAGAAATGTGTTTGGAATCTTTATATTATTACTAATAACCTAATTTTGGTATGTTCCGAGTCCTGCAATAGCTGGATAGCCAAATTATATTACCTCATTTAAATAATTATATTTTACGTGATTATTTAAATATTATTTGAGTATTTTAATAAAATATATGTATTTTTTATTTTGTATCATTTATATTTAGAATAGGTACATGATTATAATTGTTAGAATTATGCCTGAAAGCCTACATAGAGTTGTGGATTTATAACTGTTCTGTACTATATTTGTATTTGAAGTAGGTTGAATCATAAAACTACATAAAGGACTAATAATGGGAAAATCGTGTAAACTAAATTTACATTAACGGTTTATTATTAAGCACAACTGGCGGAACTGTGGTCAAAGAATTCACATTAAATTACAAGCTGGATCAAAATGAGGCAAAAACTGCTTTTTAGCAACCTCATGATGTTGAACATGAACTCAAATTTATTCAAGTACTAGAAGGGTTAGAAACAAAAAATATCTTTGTTAGTTAAATACTAAAGCATATGTATCATTATTAGCGTTGGATAAATTGACTCAATTGTAGTTACTGTGTTAAAGCAATTATTATTATGACACAGAACAAAAATAGGTGATACCAATTAGTAGCAGAAGGAACGTCATACCATATTTATCTATAACACAGCCCCACAAAGAACAAGTTTAGATCCGGATGACTGACCATGGTATTCCTATGTATTTTCAACGCTGAATCCGAATCTTTTGCGAACAGATTTTTATATGTTAGAGCTTCTGCGGCTATTTTTTCCCTGGGAAGTGAGCTTCTAGCTACTAGCAATCTGTTCAACCTGATGTCAAGATAATGAAAGATAACCACAGCATTTCAACAGAAACAAGAAACAAAATTACTTTTTAAATTAAAAAATCTTTGCGAAAAAATAAAGTGATTGAGTAGAAAAGAACCTCGCACTATTTTTATGGAAAATTGGAGTCCATTGGAATTGTCAACATTTTTACCATGTTGCAGATTTTGAGCTCCTGAATCCAAAAAAAATTATATATCTTTTAAATTTTCATGTGGAGGCAAAAACATCCCTTCAATAAGGTAAATTTAGTAATATAGGTACCTATCGTTAAGGAACGAATGGGGTGTTTTTATCTCTCGTATCTTTTTTTGATGCCAAAAGCTTAAGCGAGGGGGTAACAATTCTCCCGAAAGGGTCGATACACCTTCTGCAGCCTTTCTACACCCTTATGGACATAGAACTGCGTAATAAAAGCTTCTGGAGAAAACTCAAATTCAACTCAAACCCCCAAAAAGGGTTCGGAGAATTTTTTAAAATATGCACTCTGAGACGAGAGACAAACCGGAACCCATCTCTGTAGATTTTTTTCACTCCAGCACTCACTATATTATACAGTGTGTCCCGCTATTCATAAATCCCCCTAATATCTCAGTTATTAATAATGTGATTTTCTGCAAATTTGGGTGGTTAATATATTGGAAAAATGAATTATTTGGCATAGTAAACATTTTCATTTTTCATTGGCGTGCAGTTTGGGGGGTAAAAATTTGTCGACTTTTCTGCAAAAGGATATTAGGGCTTATTTTAGACAAATTTTCCCATCATATTTGCATTCAGCATGTTCCAAAACCCCTTAATCCATATTCTTCATGATCTCAAAAACAGATTATGACAGAAACGAAATATTATTTCTTTACATTTTTTTTTTAAATTTATGCTATAACAAACCCAAAAACATTTTTTTTTTAATAAATTCTGGTGTCCTAAACATAACGACCTTCCAATGATACCACAACGTTTGTCGTAAATGTTACCTCGTCGCTAAACATTATGTAAAAAAATCTGTCGTTAAGATAGTTAACTTGCAACCATAGGCATTAATCAAAAGTGCTTTGAACAACAAGTTTTTATTTGATATTTGGTGATTCATAAGAATTGTCAAAAGTTAAATAGTGTTATTTAATATATCAATCTTACTGATAATGGCAGAAAATCGGAGAGTAGTTTTTACAATTCAAGAAAAAGTGGAAATTGTCCGCTTAATTGGTGATAATGAAAGAGCTACGTATCAGGCTGCTCGAATATTTAATCAACGTCATCGTGATCGAGCACCAATTTGGCACAAAACCGTTGGTGATATCAACAAACTGTTTGCAAGAACCAGAGCCATTTCCAAGAAAAGACAAAGAAGGTACAATTTAAATTTACGACACTATCCAGACGACGAACTTATTTTAACAAAATTTCGAAATAATCCAAATGACAGTATAAGGGTAGTTGCGAGGACACTAAATTTAACCAAAAGTTAAATATGGAGGTGTTTGAAACACAATAGGATTAGGGCATTTAAACCAAAATTTTTGCATACTCTCTTAAAAGGCGATTTTGAAGGGTGGTTTGAATTTTGCCTATAGTTGCAAGGTAACTATCTTAACGACAGATTTTCTTTGAAGAACATACTGTTTAGTGACAAGGTAACATTTACGACAAACGGTGTGGTATATAGTCAAAATTGTAAATATTGGGCAGCCGAAAATCCCAACTTTGTAATTAACTGTAAAAACCAATAAGTACAGTGAAAAAGTTAACGTGTGGTGTGGCATATTAAAAGAACAAATTGTTGGCCCCTTTTTCCTGGATAACCTCAACGCAGAAAATTTTCAAAATCTTTTACAAAATAATTTAGATGATTTTTTTATGGAAATGTCTTTAGCATATATATAAAATGTATACTTTCAGTTAGATGGTGCCCCGGCCCACAATTCTTTGATAGTTAGAAATTTCTTAAATGCAAATTTCCCTATGAGTGGATAAGTAGAAATGGTCCTTTAGAGTCGACTCCCCCTAGATAGCCTGATATTACCCATTGTGACTTTTCTATGGGGTGCTTCAAAAATAAAGTGTATTGAGACGCACCCCCCCCACCCCTATTGTTTTGTTGTTAAATTCTGGTTTGATTAATTACCAATTACCCTCCCCTCTCCCCTGAATGTCTAATTATTAAAACAATTAAACTAATTTGGCTGTGTGATCGTCTAGGTTATTGGTAGGACTAAATTTTACGTTTGTGATTATGTAGTACTTGTTACCATAGTTCTTTTTCAGGTTTGATATTACTGTTTCTATTTATTTATTGGTTTAATAAAGTTAATTATTAATTACGACAATTAATGGTTCTTTCTTTACATTAACTATTGATTAATTGCTATTAAGTTATCTGGCAAAGTTCTAATTATTATAGTTCTTTATTTAATTGTCCAAATTAAACACTGAATATTGTTTTGGCACTTTTAATTAAATTGAGAAAACAATTTAGTATTTTCTTATAATACCCTGTATAAAGTTCAGACTCAAAATTATTTCCTTTATTTAATTTATACTGAATTATCTATATTATTTTCATGTTAACTTTTGGGTAAGTTTGTATCATATTTTAGATTTCATTTTCATTCACTATTGTAATGCTCAAGTAAACCTTATGTTTACTTATTTTATTTTAAATATTCGTTTCATTTAAGCCCAAGTAAATCTTATATTTACTTGGCTAGTTTTTCTGGTAATAACGCACTTTATTTTCTATTTCTAGTAAAAGGTAAAGTAATTAAAAACAAGGAACGTTTTCATACGTATAATCAGACAATTGTCAGATAATATAAATTACAAATATCGGTGTGGCAATGGCCAGAAAATAGTTGCTTACATATAAATCAAAATTGTGAATAATTTAATCACCAATTTATATTACAGCAACAGATTTCGTGGGGACAAACAGTCACGTATAAGTTTATCGATTGGTCAATCAAACAACTCCAATAATCACTAAAAATAATAATGATTATAACGAGAATACTCGTTCAAAACTGAAGTGAAAGAATGTTGAATTCGGAACACGTAAAGTTCATACTTGGGTGGCGAAAACTCGCAATAGTTTATTTAATTGATTGCACGGCAAGCTGAAATCTCAAGTAATTGCCCATTCAAACATAGTTTGGCTGCGAAGCATAGAATGATGGGATCTGATCAATAAACTTGATTCAGAAACAGCCAATTGGCTACCAATAGGTTTTTGTGTTGCGAAGATTGTAATTGTTCAAACAATTGAATGAACAAGCAATTTGTATCAATTTCAACTCGCCCATGACATAAATATGTCATCGTGAATGAATACAAGACAAAACACCCAGTACAAAGTTTAACATGTAATAATATTTAACATGATATTTATGTCAAACTAGCAGGGGGCACCTCACAGTCCTTATTAGTGGATGACCCACAAAAGTCCAGTGACAGCATCCCTACAAGTAGGACATAAATAAACCGGCAGGTCCGAACAGCTGTAAAACCCTTCGAACAACCAAATATTGCAGAAGTTCATTGACCAAACGACAAAACAAAACGCAACAGAAATTGTTTACCAACAAAAATCTGCCGCTGTTGAAAAGTAAATATTTTAAAAGTTACTGTTTTAAATAAGACATGATTTAACATAGTCTGAAATTCAGCAAACAGCTAATTATGCTACAAATAAAAATCAACATTATAGAAAATTTCTAAATAATAAAATTCTAACTAGTCAAAGTGCCACCGTAAAAAAAGATCCCCTCGCGATTCCGAGTATCCGAAATATAGAATCAGTTAGTCAATTGTTTAAAATGAATCAAATAGTCCCGGCTTGATATTATTAAGTTCACGTAACTACATGTAAATACCGAAAACCGAAATAATCATATTGATTTACCTGGTAATTGATAGACCGCTAAATGACCAGTGTCATTAGGGATGTTATCACGCGGCTCGCTCATGTCCAGCGAGTCGTAGCTGGACGGCGGTGTCTTATTAGTTCTGGACATCGTCCCCTTGTGTCGTACTAATCTGCTAAGACTTCAGCAATACAATAATAGTACGGCTTTGTAGCAAGTTGCTTGACCAGTGGTCAGCAGCGGTCAATTCGTAGTGCGAGGATTAATTATCCCACTCAGACTCAAAGAGACTGAGGATTAATTATCACTCTGCTTATTGAAGTCTGCTGTTAAAGTACGGACAATGCTTCGGAATCGGCTTGACCAGTGGATGGCGGTCAACTAGAGTAATGATAATTATCAGACTCGTATTCGAGGATTAATTATTATTCAGAATAGTGGTCTCAAAGAAGTGAGCTTTGGACGTCGGTGGTCAGCAAGTAAAGCATTGATAATTATCAGACTCGTATTCGAGGATTAATTATCATTCGTAGTAGCGGTCTCAAGGAAGTGACCCGTGGACGTCGGTGGTCAGCAAGTAAAGCATTGATAATTATCAGACTCGTATTCGAGGATTAATTATCATTCGTAGTAGCGGTCTCAAAGAAGTGACCCGTGGACGTCGGTGGTCAGCAAGTAAAGCATTGATAATTATCAGACTCGTATTCGTGGATTAATTATCATTCGTAGTAGCGGTCTCAAAGAAGTGACCCTTGTACAAACTTCTCGCGGGTATTTATACCCGAAAGAGCGATGACGTTACACACAAAAACTGCGTAGTTTTTGGTACTCTTCTCACGGGAACCGAGCCATCTGTGCCTATGCCTTATCTTTGTTTATATTAACATCGTAAAATGTTAAGTGATATGTGCCTCTTCGAACTGGCCTTTACACCAAGTTTTGTACGTTTTAGGAAGACTTAAAAATATTTAAAACTATACGAATCAAACAAATTCTAAAACATTTATGTTCTTGCATGAAAATTGGGGTAAAATATTATTAGGTACGTACCGGGTGATATTTAATCGCGTGTAGAACTATACAGAATTTCAGAATTACGTAAATTTGGATTAATAGAAGCGGAAATAAATTTTTAAATTAATACACAGGGTGTGGTTTTCTTCAGTATGCTACTCGGCCGCGTAACAAACAAGAGCTTTGCCGTAGGATTAGGAAAGCGTGTCAAGAAATTACTCCACAAACTTTAAGAAAAGTGATTGAACGGTTAAGAAGGGTTGTTGAAAAGCGTATTTTATTGAAAGGTGGTTATGTTGAAGAGACCAGAATTTAAAAAAAATATATATTTTTAGGTTTGTTATAACAATTAAATAAAGTGATAAAAAAGTAATTTTTTTCTATAAGAAATTAATTAAATTTTCGTTTCTGCCATAATCCGTTTTTGAGAGAATATAGATTAAAGGATTTTTGGACTTGTTGAATCCAAATATGATAGAAAAATGTAAGCCCTAATATTCTTTTGCCAAAAAACCTACCCAATTTTAACCCTTAAAACCGCACGCCAATGAAAATGTTTACTATGCCAAATAATTCATTTTTCCAACATATGTTTACCACCCAAATTTGAAGAATATCGCATTATTAATAACTGAGGTATTAGGGTGGATTTATGAAAAGCGGAACACATTGTATATATTGAGTGGAAAAGAATTTTAGAGAAACAAGTATGATTGAAGATAAAATAGGGTTTATGAATGAAAAAGACATAAAATACAGGTGATACAAGAGGTATATAGAGACACATTGAATGCTGCTACAGTGATGAATTCCCGTTTGATTGTTTGGGGGATAGTTTTCGCCCCTTGCAGAGCGCGGTCAAGACAACTGAAGGAGATTCTTGTTAATGAACTGAGACCATTGTGCAATAAAAATAAGGAACACTTGCTCTCCCAGATCTCCCTCCACCCCTGCCTACCTCATCCAGCAGGGGGTAGTTTATACCACTCTGCAGGCTTGGTGGTCTCTCCTACATTTCTTTTGCATTCTCATGAGCTTCTAAACTAGAAGCTTTTATGACTTTATAAGAGGGGCGCAGAGAGAGAATTGTTACCTCCTCGTTGAAGCCCTTGGCATTATATAAGTTCCTATCATTTCCTAATGTTAAGTACTTAATTCATAAATTTATTTTATTAAAGGAATGTCTTTGAAACAGATGAAAAATGCAAAGTAATATCATGGACAGTTAGGCGGATTAAACACTTTTTTGTGGGGCTGTGTAATCGCGAATAAAACGAATAGACAATTATGTAAATTTTAACTCATCGAAGTACCGAAGAAACAATTTTGTAAGTTCTTGATTTAATTTAATGATGGATACAAGATATCGATTGATCACCACAGGAGTTAAGCATAAACCTTATATTAATTCAAATCGTCGGAAATACCACTTTCTTTAGCAATGCTACAGATTTGTATCAAACTAAACTAGATCATTATCCAGAAATGGTTATTCATTGTATATCTGCTACCTTAACGGACCTGACCTCTTTTTCAAAAGCTTTTTCTGCTACAAATTTAATTTCACTAAATCTTGAAGTTTCCATTCTACGAGATTCTTGTCTCTAATATGATGCTTTATCTCGCCTGTATTAACAATCGTCATTAATCACTATATCTTTATCAAGTGTAACTCTCTTCTACAAACGCTTTCTACTTGAATTTGAGGGTAGTCTGGCGTGTTACTGTACAGCGTGCCTTATTTAAAATGGAGGCAACCAGGTATTTCCGTAATTTTTTAAAATTCGGGTTTGAGCATTACGAAGACTCTAGCCCCCTCTAAAAACAAAAAAATCCATTGTAACAAATTCCAACAGATAGATATTACTTATTCCTTATAATCTTGTACTAACTTTTAGCTTTCGCTAATTACAATGAGAGGCTGTATTCGTTAAAATCAACCTTAGCAAATTACATCTACACTATAATCTGTACGACCACAATACCAGAAATGCAAATTATAACTATATACTTACAGGTTTTAATTTAAGTATCAACTTAAAAATAGAATTGTTCTTTGTTTGTGGTAATGTGTACCATAAAACTTACAACAATTCAAATGGAATACTATTGTACATACACTTCAACAACAATTGCGTGATTTCACTTCAAGAATGTATTCTACTTATAGCAAGAATTTTGCTATTTTGATCCAAACGTAAATAAATAGCTAACTAACACTGTAGCACTATTACTTAAAGTTAGTGAAAACTTTCATGTCAATTGCGTGAAAATGAAATATTGCTCTATTACTGGCTAAAGTGTGCATGCACTGATCGTACTTTAGCCAACTTATATTTTTAGTTTTAACGTCAAGTGGCTTGTTCTAGTACGGGAGCCCTTGACCAAAATTTCTTGTTATCACTACATGGACAAATCAATGAACAATGTTTAGTTTAAGGGACAATAGGGAACGTTGATATGTAAAATAAAACTCTGGGGCGTTGCAGATGCGGTAAAAAGATATTTTCCGTAGGTAAAAAAAAGTCGTGTAATTTTTTATAACACCTTTTCCGTTTTTAATGGAATTCTATTTAAATTGTAAAGAAAACACCAACTCGTGAAAATGTTTTAAAGAAGAAAAGCAAGCTAAACAAAATAAATAAAACCGTTTAAAAACATAGTGTTTTACTCAATTTCATTAGAATTATGGATTACCACAGAGTAACGGCCTCTTCAATCAATTATTTAAATATATTATATTTATGCTTTTGGCAGCTGCTTGAACCCAAGTGGTTGTTCTTTTCCCGGCATTATGTTATGTAGATTTGCCTCTGTATTTTTTATTCACTTTTACGGACAACGGTCAAATCATCCGTTTTTATTTTTTAATTATTGTTTTGCACGAGGATCCTCTAATTACATAGAAAACGGATGTGTCGCGATGAAAAAGCTTCCCACTTTCAAATTTGTTGGTAATTTATCCTATTTTCTCTTCAGTCGCCGCTTGCACAAGGCGGAAAATGTCCGTTAAAATTTTTATAGAGTTCCACTACTTTAATGCAAAAACCAGGAAACGGACGTGTCGCGATAACAATTTTAGCCCATTTTTATTTACATGTTCATTATTGTTTCTCAATCGCTTAGCAACCTTGAAAACTTCCGCTATAAATGACTTTTTTCTTGATTTGGGTATAAACTGCCCGAAAAAGTTTGTAATTTTCATGTCGCTATGAAGCTAAAAATCCTGGTCGAGGGCTTTCATACTATTCAGCTCACGATGTCAAGCTTGAGATCATGTGGTCCCGGGTTCGAATCCTGGCTAAGCCAAGATTGTTTAGAGGCGTTTTTAAGGTGTTATCGAGAAAGCAGCAGTGGGCTTTTCCATGATTCAGTGGCACAACACGATTAGTCGCTATTATCTCTTCTAAGTTCGAGTTTGAGCTGCGGCAGGAAATGGTTGTTATTCTGTCTGTGTGTATGCATCCTGGTTGAGTGATGGAATTACTGTGGCTAACCTCCGTCAAAATTTTGTTATAATATTAGGGCGATAAAACAAGAAAACAATAATAAACTGCAGCAACGTGGGATACTCTTTTTATATGTTTATTGAGTCATTTTTGAGTTGCTATAATAGGATTTTATGGAGACAACTTAAAAATAAATTAATAATTTGGATCCTCTAAACAACTCTGAAGAGGATATTTGCGTCCGATTTTTATTTTACTATATATTCACGAATATATGGCAAATTTACCAATAAAATTTTTCCCATAGTAAATACATGAAACATGGCCTCGTCTCGGAGCCATGTGCTAATATTAACCGATTTTGCTCAAATTTGGAGATGTTTTTTGTAATTTAAGAAGAGTCAGAAGAAAAGAAAAATTTTAGCCACCTTAATGAAATAAATGTGGTAACTGAAATTAACATTATGTGAAAACGCTAGCCATTAATTAATTCTTTAAATTATGGTTTCGTTTGTGATATCCACGTGTTTCTGACTTAAAATATCCGAATTGTAACGGAATGCGTAGTTTTTTGCGAACTGAGTGTCTCTTTAGCATTTTTTTTTCCTTAGCGTAAAGGCTTATAGCCATACAGACAGCTACAATTTAATAAATAAAAATTAATAACTAAAATACTAACCTAACCAGTAACAAGCATGATATGTGTGTCAGCCACACAGTCACAAAACAAAGGATGTACATGGGTCACAAGCTTCTCGTCCAGAGGTCTATCAGGACATTTTTATGACGCACAACACAAGACCACGGTTAGGAAGGTACCTATATATAACACGAGGATGTAGAACATAAGGAACAAAGCTAACCTACTGACCTATAACTTAATTTTCGTCTCTTCCAAAAAATCAATTAGACAATCAAAAATATTTTTCTTATTTAAGGATAACAGATGAAGTATATTAAAGGGTGTCGAGATTTTACCATTTTTTATTATGTTATTATATAGCTTATCAGATGCTTCTGTGTGCTTTTTACACTCAAAAATTATATGATCTAGGTCACCCGTAATGTTGCAATATTCACAAATATCAGAATTGTAAACGTTTATTCTAAACAAATGTGCAGGGTAGCATGCATGACCAAATTTTACTCTTTAGCATTTGTTTTGTCTTTTGATCAAACTCAAATTCGATATTTATATATTTAATTGTTTTTATTTGTAATGCGTAACCAATATATATTTTCTAAATGTATCTACTTTAAACAAATTAACAAAAAATATATATCATTGTTAATATATGTTAATACAATTACCAATAATAAAGCTTCTTATGACCGACATGCTAGAATCGCAATAAGCAGTAACAATAGTCTACAGTTGAAACGCATTTCAAGTGATTGCGATAACCAAGTAAAAAATGGCGTATGTGGTTTAATACAGAATCAAAGCTAATACTTTGTAGAAGCACACTGGCCTTTTAAATGAGGCTATATAATCAAACGTTCAAGTATATACCCATCGATATAACAGCAATTCAAAAAAAATTAATTTACATATCCAAACCTTTTGCTATATATGCCATGGATTTTCAAGTTACATAATTCTCTCTACACTATACTAATATACGATTCAAATGTATTGACCCCTCACTTTAACCGCAAATATTTCAGAAACAGAGGAGCAGAAAAAATTGGAACAATTATATATCTATTATAAGTCTATTCTAAATTAATCGCTAAAATTTAAATAATGTACATTGGACACTTTTGAAGTTATATTGAAAACTGTCCTACTTTCTATAGTATAAGCGGTACGCATAAAAATCTGACGAATAATGCAGAAAGCAAGTCCTTTGGCATGTATGCTTTGTATATTTATAGAAGTAATTTGACCCGCAGCACTTTGTCCCCTGACCTCATAGACAAAAATGGCAGCCATTTTCAAAAATTCGGGTAAAATTTTTATAACAAAAGAAGAATATATCCAAAGACTGTTATCAAACTGTAGGTTAGCAAATGTAACAAAAATAGTCATAGTGCAAGAATAATAGAATTTGTTTAAAAACTCGGCGGCTATTTTAAACTTTAACATTTTTTTAAAATAATGCAATATGTTATGTGAGGTATCGTTTAAATATAATTTGAGGTCGCTGATTCCAATGGTGACGTCAAAAAAATAAAATTTTAAAGGAATTATAACAAAAATACAATTCTGATGGCTTTTATTAAAAAATACAAAATAAAATCATAACAGTTTCCTCATCATCGCTACTGGAATCATATGGCTTGTAATTAAAAAAAATAAATTAACATGAAAGTATTTTAATAAATGTAGAAGGCCCTATACCTTTTGCTGCTACATTTTCATTTGCATTTCTTGCACTTAAGGGTGCAGGGGAAATCATTTTTTCTACATAGGCAACGCATGGTATTACAATCGCTTATTACAATAGCTCTCTACAACCTTGCCAGATTCCTGGTAATTTGGACCAGATGGGCTTCCATCCATTTTTAATAATTTTCCATCCCCATTTACTTGACTCTGGTGGACTTTCCAAAACATCAGATCTGTCCTAGATTTGACCTACTTGATATGCTGCTCTAAGGGCTAGTTTTACAATACCAGGTTCAGCGTAGGTTCAACTGAGCCACGGCTCAAGCTGATCCGGAGCTCAGGTATATTCCCGTTCTGTAAAGCGTAATTCATCCGGGTTCAGTAGTGCTAGATTCTGTTTCAAATGTCAGTTGGTAGTGTCGGCGTTTGCACACTGTAGATTTTGAAGAATTTGTGATGTGACATTAGCACAAACTAGTGGGTAGTTTGTGGACATTAGACATTCGGCATTCATGATAGTTACCTGTGATTCATATTCAAGAGTTTTACAATACAATCGTGAACCTTAGATTTTGTTTTGAGAGAATATGAATGATAGAAAAAGATCTGCAAACTTTTCTGCCAAAGAGGAGTCTATATTAATCTACTCGGTAAGAAAATATAGAAATATCGTCGAATTCAAGCGTTCTGATTACCAAGCAAATTTTCAGAAAGGAGAGACTTGGCGAAAGATAGAAAGTGAATTTAATAGTAAGTATTTCTGAAGAGAATTTCCGCAATGATAAAGTTCTAAAAAAAACGATAATATTAAAAAGAGAACGAAAAAGAAGTTCCCTGATGAAAAATTGTATGTGCGAGGTACTGGTGGTGGTCTTTATCGAGAAACCAAAGTTACGATACTGGATGAGGAATTCAAAGAACTTCTCGAGTAAAATTGATGGAGACATTTCACAGTTTGATGGAGATACAAATAAGTTGATACAAATATACTTTGAACATATCTGTTTAAAAATTGTTAGTCTACAATAATAAGTTTCTTTTGCAAATCATTTTCAACATTTTATTCCAGCAATAATGGAGCAATCCGATGGACAGAATCAAGCTCTTAAGTCTGTTTCAAGCCAAGAAGATTTGAACGAAATAATTATTGAAGAAGCTGTATCTCTGGACGTTTTAGAAGACCACAGCAAGTTGTCCGCACTACTTATATAAGTCCATATTCGAGTTATTTCCTTTTCAGTATATGCCTGCACGTCAAGCCCATCGCAGCTCCATACTGAAGTTCTACCCGAAAACAGGAAAGAAATTCAGCCACAGATAGAAATTACAGTAGAAATTAGCAAAAGTAAATAATAGGTACCTACGTCACAGATTTTCTTACACTTTTTTCTTACTATTGTAGTGTCTCAAAGTCAAAATTAATCAGGAAATTGGTGAAAGTACAGTCCGGCCATGATAAGAGCAAGTAAGTCTAAAGTCCTTAAGTAGAATACTCGATGCAAGTCTGAAGCTGCAATTAGCAGAGTTTCCCAGTGGGCAGATGCAAAATCTGCTGTAGAAGCAGCAAGGGCACGTTTTATGGAAGAAGAACAATACCAAAAACTCAAATTTATGAGAGAAAAGCATGAATTGGAGATGACGAATATGAAGAGGAAAGCAGATGTGGAAATAGAGCTTATGAGACAATATCATCGAGCAAAATTGAAAATATTAGAAATTATAAGGCGACGTTACTTAACAAGAAGTTATAAATTACCTACAAATTCACCTCTTATAATTGCAGAGGGCCGTGTTCTAGAAAATTACCTTCATTTTATAATTTTTTATTATATCAATTATTTATTTGTATTTACACATTTTATACGATATTAAGTAAAAGCTAAGTTTTCTTAAAATAAAAAATTAAGTTTTAAATTATTTATTTATTTTTTACACTCACGAACAAACATACTCGTCACCATATGATGTACAATGAGTGTTAGGAGCGTTTATAACCTAAAAGACTGTTACATAACATTTTTCACCGAAGTCCATTGAAATAGTTTATTAACTGTAATATGTGACTATCATTGCCAATCACCTTGTTATCTCCCATATTCTCCACCACCACTTCATTGACAATGTTAATATCTTCTTGCTGTTGGTCGTCAACTGGTGGTATTTCCTCATGCCGCAAACATGCTATATTGTCTAGTATGGCAGTTGCTGCAACAATGGCTTCTACTTTCGATCTTCAGTCGAATCCCCAAGGAAAGAACAGGAAATCGCATTTTCCAAACACCGATGCACCTTTCAACTGGATTTCTTGTTCTTACTTGGGGCTCGTTAAAAAGGTGCTTTGCAGGAGGGAATAATATTTATTCGTTCGGTAGGGGGTAGACCTGGGCTAGCAATATACTACACTGCTTCTATTATATCATCATATCATCACCCCAATTATAACGCAATTTTTACATCGTAATAAAAGTTACTTTTTTACAAATTGGCCGCCATTTTGGAATTACATGTCCGGAAATCGAAGTGCTGCGGGTAAATTTAATACAATGAATGTGTACAAATCACATGCAAATTTTCTTGCTTTCTGCATTAACCGTCAGATTTTGCCGATTTTCTCGATGTACCGCTTAAACTATAAGGAATTTTGACCCTACCAGTTTTTAATCCATTATATCTTGGAAAATATGCATACTATGTGAATAATATTTTAGACATCGACAAAGCACGGCATTTTTTGTTTAGGAGGAAATTCTTTCAGAATTTTTTATTTTAAAATTTTTCAGTTATTCTCAAAAACGTGACGTCATGTTTATTCGGTTATTTATAAATGTATTTAAAAATGTTTTGTTAAAATAGTTAATTATGTAAAATGTTAAGCATTTTCAGAAAAAGAATTAGTATATATCAAATAGTAATTTAGTTATCAAGCGTAAAGGATAATATCGTTCCAAGTTTGCACTAATAGTATCTATTACGTTTGATAATTAAATTAATTTTTGATATATACCAACTATTTTTTCTGAAAATGCTTGCATTTTACATAATTAACTATTTTAACAAGCATCTTTTAAATATATTGATAAATAACTGAATAAACATGACGTCACGTTTTTGAGAATAACTGCAAAATTTCAGAATAAAAAATCGGTAAGGACATTTACACAGAACTTCCCTCTTTATTTGTGCATGGCGGTCACTCTAAAAAATTAATAATTACGAAATGACATTGAACATAATAATTCGAATATAGTTATCACTATTATTACAAAGAGAACCTGATAACTTTTGGTCGAGAAAATATACAGAGTGCTCATCCAACAGCCAAAGTTTAATACAGGTACCAAATATGGAAGACTTGCGTAAATACCTTTACAATTGTCCACCATGACCGAATTATTTCTTGAGATGACCACCCTGTACACTTTTCAATAAAAGTGTAATAGATGCAATCCACATTCACATAGTGGATTGGAAGTATAGTGGTGGTTAAAAAATTTCATTTTTTTGAAATTATTCAAAAATGTTGGTGAAAAAAATTTTCAAAATTTTTACTTCCCTCGCATACCGAAGGGAAGTATTGTATTCGAGAAAAAATCACCCTCCAAGATTTTTTCGGATTCTGACGTTTCAGAACACGTAGATTACGAAAATATAGGTTTTTCAATTCCGTCAGTCAGTCTGTCTGTCTGTCTGTCTGTCTGTCTGTCTGTCTATCTGTCTGTCTGTCTGTTGGTGCATTTACTAAAAAACTGCTTGACGGAGAGCAGTCAAATTTGGTAGGTAGTTGACGCTACTGTCAGCGAAGAAATGGTAGAAATTTCACTGGAAAATATATATAAAGGGAATAAATAGTGAAAAAAAATTTTTTTTTGCTCAAATTTAAAATTTCCACGTTTCATGACGCGCTAAACCTATTTCAGGAAAAAAAAAAATTGAAATTTTTTTTCACATTTTTGAAAAATTTTTTACCAAGATGAAAAAATTTTTTTTTTGCTCAAATTTAAAATTTCTACGTTTCATGACACGCTTAACCTATTTCAGGAAAAAAAAAATTGAAAATTTTTTTCACCAATATTTTTGAAAAAATTTTTACTACTAAAATGAATTTTTTTTTCTTTCTTCAGATTTAAAATTTCCACGTTTCATGGCATTCTAAGCCTGATTCAAAAAAAAAATTGAAAATTTTCTTCACCATTTTTGAAAATTTTTTTACCAATAAAATAGATGGATTTTTTTTTTATTTCTTCAAATTTCAAATTTCCACGTTTCATAGTGTTCTAAATCTATTTAAAAGAAGAATTAGAAAATTTTCTTACTTTTCTTAAAAAATTTTACCACTAAGATAGATTTTTTTTTCTTTGTTCAGATTTTAACTATCCACGTTTCCATGACATTCTAAAACTATTCAAACAAATTTAAAAATGTTTTTGAAGAATTTTAAAAAAAATTTGAAAACATTTTTAATCCATTTATGTATCACTACTATAGAACAGACGAAAAAAATGTTTATGCTCAAATTTAAAATTTCCACGTTTCATGATATTCCAAACCAATTTGGGAAAAAAATTTCTATATTTTGTTACCAGTTTGGAAAAATATTTAACACTAAAATGCTCAAATTTAAATGACATTCTAAACGTAGGTATTTCAGATATTTCATTTCAACATTTTTCAAAAAGTTTTTACCACTAAAATAGATCGAATTTTTTTTTTGTTTGCTCAAATTTAAAATTTTCACGTTTCATAGCATTCTAAACCTATTTTAAAAAATACATAATTTTTAATTTTTAACCTTTTTTTAGCACCACTATAGAATAGAAGGAAACTTTCCTTTTTGCTCAAATTTAAAATTTCTACGTTTGACATTTTAAACCTATTTCAGACAAAAAAATTTTGAAAATTATTTTACCAACATCTTATGAAATTTTTTTTAAAAAATGAAATTTTTTAACCACCTAGTGGTGGTACTTCCACTCCATTACGTGAATGTTGGATTGAAAAGTGACGGATGGCAATAATATCTGGCATATGCACCCTTTTATTGAAAAATGTACAGGGTGGTCATCCCAAGAAATAATTCAGTCATGGTGGACATTTGTAAAGGTATTTGCGCAAGCCTGCCATATGTGGCACCTGCTATTTAGTATTGAACTTTTGCTGTTGGATGAGAAATCTGTATATTTTTTTGACCAAAACTTATCAAGTTTTCTTTGTAATAATAGCAATAACTCTATTCCGATTATTATTCTCAATGTCATTTCGTAATTATTAATTTTTTAGAGTGACTGCCATGCACAAATAACGAGGGAAGTTCTGTGTAAATATCTTTACCGATTTTTTTTTGAAATAGGTTTTTTATGAAAATTTTAAATTTGAGCAAAAAAATTTTTTTCCGTCTATTCTAGTGGTAAATTTTTTTTCCAAAATGGTAAAAAAATGTTGCAAATATTTTTTTCAAAATTGGTTTGGATGATCATAAAACGTGGAAATTTTAAATTTGAGCTAAAAAAAACGTTTTCATCTATTCTATAGTAAGCAGTGATAAATTGATTAAACATTTTTTTAAAAATTTTCAAACATTTTTAAATTGGTTTGAACAAGGAAAAACATTTTCCCATCTATTTTAGTGGTAAAATTTTATCAAAAATGGTAAAAAAAATTTTTTTTTAATCGGTTTATAACGCTATTAAACGTGGAAATTTTAAAATTGAGCAAAGAAAAAACAAACTTAAGCTATTTTAGTGGTAAAATATTTTTCAAAAATGTTGTTAAAAAAATATTTCAAATTTTTTTTATTTTTTTTTTAATAGGTTTAGAATGCCATGAAACGTAGAAACTTTAAATTTGAACAGAGATAAAAAAATGTCACATATTTTAGGAATAAAAAATTTTTCAAAAATGGTGGTGAAAATAATTTTCAAAATTTTTTTTCTGAAATAGGTTTGGAATGTCATGAAACGTGGAAATTTTAAATTTGAGCCATACAAAATTTTTCGTCTATTCTATAGTTAGTAATAAATAGATTAAACAATTTTTTTTAAAATTTTTAAATTTGTTTGAAAATTCCGTCTATTTTAGTGGTAAAATTTTGTCAAAAATGGTACAAAATTTTCTAAAATATTTTTTTTAATAGGTTTAGGACGCAATGAAACGTGGAAATTTGAAATTTGAAGAAAAGATTTTTTTTTTCATGTTTCAGTGGTAAAATTAAAAAAAAAATTGAAATAGGTTTAGAATGTCATGAAACGTGGAACTTTTAAATTTGAAAAAAAAAAATTCCATTTATTTTAGTGGTAAACAATTTTTCAAAAATGTTGGTGAAAAAAATTTTCAATTTTTTTTTCTGAAATAGGTTTAGCGTGTCATGAAACGTGGATATTTTAAAATTGAGCAAAAAAAATGTTTTCGTTATTTACTCCCTTTAAAAGGTTCACCCTGTATATTTTCCAGTGAAAGTTTAACCATTTCTTCGCTGAGAGTAACGTCAACTACCTACCAAATTTAACTACTCTCCGTCAAGTAGTTTTTTAGTTAATGCACCAACAGACAGACAGACAGATAGGCAGACATACTGTAGACAGACAGACAGACTGACGTAACTGAAAAACCTATATTTTCGGAATATACGTAATCTGAAACGTCAAAATCCGAAAAAATCTCGGAGGGTGATTTTTTCTCGAATACAATACTTCCCTTCGGTATGCGAGGGAAGTAAAAATTATGAAGAAATTTCTTCATACAAAAAATGCCGTACTTTTTCGGCGTTTAAAATATTATTTACGTAGTAGGCATATTTTTCAAGATATAATGGATTTAAAATTGGTACGGTCGAAATTTCCTTAAAAAGTATGACATTTTTCAATATAACTTAGTAGAACTACAAAAGTGTTCAATGTACATTATTAAAATTTCTCTGATTCATTTAGAATAAACTCATGATGACCACATAATTTTTTGAATTTTTTCTGCTCCTCCGTTTTTGAGATATTCTCGGTTAAAATGAGGGGTCAATACATTTGAATCGTATATTAATACTTACTTAAAACTGTTGCCATTCTTACAATATTTTTATAAGTAAATGTGTTTAAACTCACCCAGTGAAAAAAATCCAATGACCCACACACATGATTTTATGTACATATATGACATCATTGTTTGTCGGAATAGTTTTCCTCAACCATTTGTAAAATCACTAACTGCGTTCACATCACTCACCACACACTATCTGAAACTTGTCGAAATTGTAACACTTCATGAATTATTAAAATTTTATTTAAACTAATTGCCTCCTAACTCACATTAATTTTTCACTAATTGTGCAAATGCAAGGTTTTCGACAGTGCGTTGCCACTTTCCAAAGTTGCTTTTCGTTTCCTGCAACAAAAGTACGTATAATTAGTTAATCATTATATTTGCAAGGTAAATAACCGTTTAATGCAACTCTTATTCAAATTCAGTAAACATTTATCAAACATGAAATATTGTTAAGCAACGTAATTAACTTTAATTAGTGTGTAATATCTTATGGCGAATTAATACTGTATACATTGTGTCCAATTTTTCATGGAGCCATTCTCATATCTCGCTCATCTGATATCCGAATATTTTTAAATTTTGGTGGCGAATATAAAGCGAATCTTTAGACGTAACCACATTAGATTTTAGTCAGAGCCGTCCGATTCTAGAATGGAAAAAAGGGGTCGATTTGCAAAAAAAAAATATGTATTAGCGACTAGTAAGATATTAATAATAATAATAATAATAGATACAAAGTACACATGGCAAGTCAAAGTGTACATGAATGTATGCATAGAGTACAATTCATGAAATTTATCAATAAAATTACTAAACTAAAAACCAGGTATATGTGACAACTCAACAAAAAACACATGAATCGTAGGTAAAGAATACAGTTCATATAAAGTTATTAAGCAAATTTTCTGAACTAAAATACTAAGATGTAATTAAAGTTTAGTCAGTTAATATATAAAACAAAAACGTGTGCATACATAATATGTGACCTAATAAGTAAACCAGATAACATCATTTCCCTTCAATAAAGTCGGATATGTTGTAATAGCCCTTATTCGATAGATATTCTTTTAGCTTTTATTTATATTAATCATCACAAAATTTAAAAAAAATCAGCAGACATTGGAGTTTGAACCCGGGAACTTTCGCAACCTAAACGAGAACATTACCTATGCGCCAACCATAAGGTTGATGATCTTTATTCGTCCGCCTCAACAGCATTAAGGTGGCCATTCCCTAGAAAGAGACATCCAATAGGGAAATATTTATTATTTTTAGCTATAACTTTTTTTTCTTAGTACGTATATTTAAAAAAACTATAAGAGTACCTAAGTAGAACCATAACAAGATATTACTATGAATTTTCACTCAATAATTTTAGCGGTTTGCAAAATAGCTTGATTTAAATTTGAAAATTGTGTTAATCTTCCTATTTCGTAGTTTTAAATCGAGCTATTTTGCAAACCACTGAAATTATTGAGTGAAAATTCATAGCAGTAGTCTTGTTATAGTTCTAATTAGGTACTCTTACATTTTTTTTAAATATACGTAATAAGAAAAAAAGTTATGGGCAAAAATAATGAATCTTTCTCTATCGGATGTCTCTTTCTAGGGAATGGCCATCTTAATGTGTCCCGGCTCGATGCTACAAGATTTGCTATCTACGTACCGCCTTTTGTTGAACAGGCGGTATAATATCAATCGGCGCTGACCGACTACACCGCATACAGTAACAGGCTCTCGCTCAGTATTACATCATCTGGCCTTGATACTTTCATTTCGATGGCCTTGGAAAAAACTCGTAACTTTTGTCCCATACGCTATACGCGAACATTTCCAATGTTAAAACGTCTCAGAATTCTCTGTGATTTGTAAATGTATGTTACAGTGGGCTGTCCAAGCAATTGCCGAACATTCAAATTTGGGACCGAACAAAAGATATAGTAGTTACTATGTATTATTGTCGTTATGGTGTTTACATAACAATAAAATCATAGTTTGGTGTCAAATATTACAATGAGGTCACGAAATGTTGATGGACGTGTAAGCACTGAATCTTCTACACAATAATTAAATTCGACATATTGGTGTTTTTTTGTAACCGTTAGGAGATTACAGCTCCTAAAACTGAAATTTGTTTAAATTACACCTGTCATTGATTTTATCAAGGGCAATTTGTAATAGCAAACAACCATTATATGAAGAATAATGGTCCCAATAGAGAACCTTGAAGCACACCCGAAGTAGTTTCAAATTCCGAAGGTAGAGACTGTCCACAATATGGAGTCCAGAATGCGGTGGTGTCTATTTTCTAGATATGATTTGAAAAATTGCAATTTTGTTGGGAAGCCAAATTTTTTAAATTGTAAACACAAAAGATTGTAATTAAGTATGTTTAGCGAAGTCCATGTATATTACGTTAACTTGTGAGTTAACGTCGATAGTATTAGATATACAGGGTGTAATATTTAAAATTCCCTAGACCATTTTGTTGATATGTAAAAGAGATATTTTAATTCTGTAAAAGGCGTTCACTAGAATATATAACTAACTTCAGTTTTACGCAGAAACGATCTTCCTACAAAACTATTACCATTCATCTCACTAGTTTTGTTTTAATGAAATATCCATAACCCCCCTCTACAAATCCTGTTTCACTGCTAATGTATGCAATTATTAATTTCACCTTTTCCTGACTTATTTCTAAGATCTGGAGAAAGTCTTGACAAAAAAGCCTGGTCGTACAATTCACTAGTTTGATCGGTCCACAATTTTGTGTCCTTGGTTAACCCAGGTTTCATCTAAATAATAAAATTTTCGTCGCAAAACTTTTGAATGGAAATTCAATAATCCCGCTTTCACAAAACTATCTCGTACTTGTTCAGCAATGCACTGTTTCGACCTCAACACAAATATTTAAAACTGAATATTTTCAGAAGCTTATAAAAAGCTTAAAACTTCATTGACCATTTTTAAGACTTTGTCCACAATTGGCACTTCTTGCCTAAAAAAAATTAGTGTACTGTTCTTCTTAATGCTTGTCTATCGAAATTATATGCATGGTTCATGACCATTTTTCTGTTTTTGATCTTTTTTGGAGAAAACAAAAGTAACGTTTTTTCTTCTCCCAAATAGTGCTATGAACAGAAGTTTCATTAACTCCCGTTTAATCGGCCATTTTTCTAATCTAAGAAGCTTCATTTAATTCTAGCTCTGATAATATAAACATTTGAAATCATTTTTTTTTTTTCGGTACTACTTAACTGCACATTTTTAACGTTCTTTCGGAGTAAATTCCTCAGTCGATCCAATTGTAGCAGACATTTCTTAAAAGGTTGGTAATAACAATAATCCACAGTAAACACAAAGACTCAACTATATCACAATACCCTGTGAATTACTTGTGGGACCAAAGTAAGGAAAAATTTCAAAATATTTGCTACACTCGTAGAATCATTAAAAAAAAATTTCAGTCACGGGAAATTGTGGGTAATTATACCAACAAAAAAGTGAGCCACAATAAACACAAAGACTCAACTACATCACAATACCCTGTGAATTATTTGTGGGACCAAAGTAAGGAGAAATTTTAAAATATTTGCTACACTCGTGGAATCATTAAAAAAAAAATCAGTAGGTAATTATGCGAACAAAAAAGTGAGCAACCGATTTTAAAAAACCGCTGCTTAAGGAATCACTACTTCCACATCCAGATTCTACATCCAAGTCACTTTCAAGGAAATATCTTGACTATATTTGCACTCTAGTATGTGGAAATTATTGGTCGTAGAATTTTAATAATATTTGGGGCAGATGTCATAGAAAAATTTGAGGGGCTGGTTTCTACCATATTCGTTAAAAATGAAGTTTCTAGTTTACCCTACTTATTTTCCACTATTCGCAATCTACCACCTCCCACTCCTTCAATGGAGTCATCTCAAACGGATGTCACTACAACACATACGTGTACTAACTTTCAAGTGAATATCTCAATTTGATGTTATCAATCCCATTAATAATGAAGCGGAGGTGGTGGAGTTTGAAAAATATTAGAAAGAAATCTGAGGCCTTGGCTTCTAGTTTATACACCGAATCCCAAATTTCTGTACTCTTACCAGCTTTAATTACTTTTTTTTCCTTACTCCTATTAACCCCAACCCTTCTACGGAATCATCCCAAAATATAAACTAGTTCCAGATGTTGTTATAATACATACGTCTACCAAATTACAAGTGAATATCTCAGTTTAATTTTATTAACCCCTTTAATACTGTAGTAAGGGTAGTGGAAGTGTTGAAAAATAGCATAAAAAAATCTGAGGCCTTGGCATCTAGGACATACGCCTAATTTCAAGTTGCAGTACTCTTACCAGCTTGCTTTACTTATTTTTCCCTATTTACCTCTACTTACTCCCACTCCTTCAACGCAATCATGTAAAAATATAATCTAGTTTCAGATATAGCTATAATACATAAATGTACCAAATTTCAAGTGAAAATTTAAATTTAATTTTATAAACTCTTTTAATAAGGGAGTGGGGGTGGTGGGGAGATGGAAAATACTAATAAAAAAACCTGAGACCTTCGCTACTAGTATATACACCAAATTCCAAATTTTTGTACTTTTACCAGCTTGCTTTACTTATTTTCCCCTATATACCCCTATTTAACCCCCAACCGCCTTCAATGGAATCATCTCAAAATATAATCTAATTCCAGATGTCGTTATAATTCATACGTGTACCAAATTTCAAATGAATATCTCAATTTTATTTTATCAACCCTTTTAATAATGAAGTAGGTGGGGGTTGAAAAATATTATACATATTCTGAGACCTTGGCTTCTCGTACATACACCGAATTTCAAGTTTCTGTAGTCTTACCAGCGTGCTTTACTTATTTTCCCTTATTTACCAATATTTAACCCCCAACCCTTCAATGGAATCATCCCAAAATATAATCTAGTTCCAGATGTCGTTATAATTCATACGTGTACCAAATTTCAAATGAATATCTCAATTTTATTTTATCAACCCTTTTAATAATGAAGTAGTAGGGTGGTGGGGGTTGAAAAATATTATAAATATTCTGAGACCTTGGCTTCTAGTACATACACCGAACTTCAAGTTTCTGTAGTCTTACCAGCGTGCTTTGCTTATTTTCCCCTATTTACCTCTATTTAACCCCCAACCCTTCAACGGAATCATCTCAAAATATAATTTAGTTCCAGATGTCGTTATAATACATATGCGTTCTAAATTTCAAATGAATATCACAATTTTAATTTATCAACCCTTTTCATATTGGAGTAGGGGTGGTGGGGGTTGAATAAAATTATAAAAAAATCTGACGCTTTGGCTTCTAGTACATACACCGAATTTCAAGTTTCTGTAGTCTTACCAGCTTGCTTTACTTATTTCCCTATTTAACCCCCAACCCTTCAACGGAATCATCTGAAATTATAATCTAGTTCCAGGTGTCGCTATAATACATACGTGTACCAAATTTCAAATGAATATCTCAATTTTATTTTATCAACCCTTTTCATATTGGAGTAGGGGTGGTGGGGGTTGAAAAATATTATAAAAAAATCTGACGCTTTGGCTTCCAGTACATACACCGAATTTCATGTTTCTGTACGCTTACCAACTTGTTTTACTTATATTCCCCTAGTTACCCCAAATTAACCCCCAATCCTTCAACGGAATCATCTCAAAATATAATCTAATTCCAGACGTCGTTATAATACATACGTGTATGAAATTTCAAATGAATATCTCAACTTTATTTTATCAACCCCATACACCGAATTTCAAGTTTCTGTACTCTTACAAGCTTGCTTTACTTATTTTCCCATATTTACCCCTATTTAACCCCCAACCCTTCACCGGATATCCTCAAAAAACAATCCAGTTCCAGATCTCGTTATAATATATACGTGTACAAAATTTCAAGTCAATATCTTAAACCGTTCCGGAGAAAACGTGCGGACAAAAAAAAAGTTACAGACAGACAGACAGACAGACAGACAGACAGACCGACAGACCGACAGACAGAAAATTTTTTTTCACTCAAATTTAAAATCTCGACGTTTCATGACATTCTAAACCTATTTCACGAATAAAAATTTTTGAAAATTTTTTTGCGATTACTATACTTCCAATCCACTACGTGGATGTGGAAGTAAAATACGTTTCCATCCCCGTTCTGAGGGATGCAGACTGATTGAAACGTTGAAATACATCAGTAATCATTTTTAATTGACTGGAATCAATGAAATTTTAATGGATATTAATTTAATAACATTTTCTGTTTGAAAATATAGTATACTCCTATGTCTGATACTCAAAGATTGATTAGGGGTCATAAAAGCTTTTTTAGGGGTCAATACAGAGAAAAAATTAATAGAACTCCTCAAAACAGGAGAAGAAACGTAATTTTTTTAAAAAAGGGGTGGTGCACTTTTTTGTTCGTATAATTACACATAATTTTCCGCGGCTGATTTTTTTTCATTAGACGAGTGTAGCAAATAGTTTGAAATTTTGTACTTACTTTGGCCCCCACTGTGCGCCAACTATGCAACTAAATAATTGTCTCAACTTGTCCGTCTGTTCCGATCATGCATTTGTCACGTGTATTTGGTTACCTACAATGTCGCTTCTCAGTGAATAGACTTTAGTTGCTTGCTTCTATATAGTGTTTCCAATTATTTCACATTTGTCCTATTTTTATAATACTTTAGGAAGATTTGATTTCAAAGTCAATGCACAAACAAGAAAATTACACTGATTTTTGGTATTTACAGACTAATAAAAAACTAACTAGCAAACGAGAATAAAAAGCATCTTATCAAATTATCCCTGAATTATCCGTCCCAATTTAAAAAGTTAAGTTGCAAGTAGTTAAACAACGAACGGTGGCATGCCGTCGAGTACGTTTAAAATTCCGGGAATGGTATAAATATTGACTTAGGCCCTAGCCTCGGATGTGCCCATGGGGTATAATTTGATTCAGTAACAAAATTATATTTGTGAAAGGTACACTGAAATTGAATCTCCTTCGAAAAAAAAAATACTAAGTCAATATCATCCATATAAGATATGTTCGACATTGCAGAACTAGAACACATTCTTGCTAAAGAAATTTGTATTTTAAATGGGGTGTATGGTTTATTAAAGTCACATTTGATGTACAAGGTGATCAATATCGCACATACCAACTCTAGAGGAATGTATAAAGAGTGTAAATTGGCAGTTTATTATGCGATTAAATTGCATCTGCACTCAAAACAGCCATCATTGTCCCAATTTATAAGCAAGGAGATAAAGGTGACATTGTGAATTATCGACCGAGTCCTGGGTTGAGTGTTATATCTAAAATTCAAGAAAATATATTGTATAATCAAATTCTCAAGTTTTTAATTAAGTTCAAAATAATAACTGGAGCATAGCATGGATTTCTCCTTAAAAGATCTAACCGTATAACGCCCCCATCCCCCCCCCCCGATAAACCGTATAAAATTATTGTGCAGCTGAACAAAATTAGGTTAGAAAATTAATATAGATTTGAGTGTGGTCCTAGGGCCTGTTCCTGAACTCTTCTGCTTTTCCCTTTGTTTGCAAATGATTTACCGAATCATATGCCAAAATATTGTATACTTTTAATGTATCCTGATGATGCCGGCTTAATTGTGTCTTTCTTAGATCCAAATTCCATTAAAACTCAACTCAAAACTATACTCAAGGAATTTAATCAATGGGCAAAAAGAAATCGTGTGATTCTAAATACTGAGAAGACATATGTATCAATTTTTCATCAAAGAGCAACCTAGATCAGATATAAATATGACAATGATATTTTCCAAACCATTAAATCACCTTGATGAACAATTAAGCTGGTTAGAACACATTAATAATTTAGGAAAAAAATTAAACAGCTGTTATTTTGCCCTCCTCAATTTGAAAAAATGTTTTGAAATAACATTTCTCATCGATATTTACTGTGCTTTTGGATATTGTCTCATTAGTTACCAACTAGGGAGCTGCTCCACTAACGCACATCGAATATTTATCCATCAGAGCGGATCATTAGATTGAAATTTAATCTAAAATTTCATGACTCATGCAAACCATATTTTATAAAATATTAATTTTAACTGTAACCTATATTTTTATTTTAAAATCACCAACATATGTTGAATGACAGAAGACCATGAAAATTTTGTAAAAAATAATGACTCAATTTAGCATTGCATGAACTAAGGATAGGTGCGGACGTAGGTAATAATTTCTAATACGAAACGAGACAATATCTCTTCGTCAAAAGCGAAGAAATTATTTGTCACATTTTTGATAAATAATTTATTTTATTGAAAGCATTTCTGCAGTTTCTTTTTTAGCCGTAAATGCTACGGGAATAAAATAATAATTATTATTAAAACCGAAATGAAAATAGAATATTAAAATAAAATTAAATAACTCGGAAACTAATATCAACTAATAATTATCAAAAAATTAATTATTCTTATTAAATTACAAAAATAGAACATTAAAATAAAATTAAATAACCCTCAGAAACTAAAATCAACTAATCATTATCAAACAATAAATTAATGAAGTAAGGATTCAAACAAACTACCTTCTTGTGCCAAACAATAGCCAAACTGATTATACAATGAACCTCTCATATCATTGAATTGATTTGGAGTAATGCTTGCACAAAGTTGGATAAGTTTTTCCCGTTATTCAACTAAATTATTGGCTTGTTCAAAAGCCTGTTTGTACGCGGTTTCCTTTAAAAAACCTCACAGAAAAAAATTATGGGGTGCTAGATCAGGTGACCTGAGGGGCCAGTTTATCATTCCCCTCGTAGCTATTAAACGATTGAGAAATATTGTTTCCAGAAAATTAATAACCCTTAAGGTATTGTGACTTGGGCAGCCATCTTGTTGAAACCAAATGTCGTCAAAGTTGACACGAAGATTTTGAACTGCTGGAATTATTTGGTTTTGTAAAAGCTCTAAATATTTATTGCCATTTAAATTGCCATCGATTAGCAGTGGGCCTATAATATGATTGTCTAAAATTCCCGTCCAAGCGTTCGCACAGCAGCACTCAAATGTTTATTTTTCCGAGACCAATATCATACTACGGATGGATTGTGTTTCCTATGTAATGAAAAGGATGATTCATCTGTAAACAATATTTTCTTTAAGAAGTTTTCATTCTCATTCACTTTATTTATCATGATTTCACAAAATTCCATCCGTTTGAAATTGTCCTCGGGAAATATTTCTTGCGTTGTTTCAACTTTAAAACAACTCTACCAATTTCTTTTCAAAATATTTCTCACAGTTCTTTCCTTCATGTTAACTTCATCAGCAATTTGCTGATAGAACAAGGTTCATTAGTTTCAACAAGTGCACAGACATTAGTTTCGCGAATTTCACGTTCTTTGCTTATTTGTTGATGACGGGGTTCGGGTTGTCAGCATTTTTTACAATAATTCACGACACCCGAAATTCTCAAATTTTTTAATAATGTATGAAATTATGCTAGCTGAGGGGATTGGTCTGTCTTGATATGCCACAGTAAATAAATTTATTGTGTCTTCAGTGGAATGGCCCCCGAAGTACCACTTCACAATTTGCACTTTTTCTGCAGTTGTATAAACACACGGCATTTTAATAACGAAATTGAGATTAATTTATTTTATTCCCACACGTCTAAACAGCTACGCTATTAAAAGCAGAATGGGTGCGCTGTTCTCAACTCGACGCGGTCAAGCGATGGCGCTATTGTTTTATACCAATGCTCTGCATTGTTCTATGACAAGACGTGGTTTATCTGCGCAGAAACAAGTTTACGTACCTTAAACTAAATTTGCTGAATCTGTATAAGAAGCTTCCTCGCCTTCATCACTCAATTCACGAGAAAAAAACCATACAAGCTTTTAAATCAAGAGTGAAAAAAATGTTACTTAAAAAGTTCTATTACAGCGAGGGCGAATATTTGTGAGATCCATTAATTTTGTAACTATATCTGTGAACATTTATAAATTTCATTTCATTTGACTAATATCTCGCCTATAAATATTATGTACCCATAGTATTATGGTACGAATTCTAGTGTGGTGTTAGATACTACTAATTCAGACAGTATTTACGGCAGTGAATGGTGTAGTGATTAAAAAGTTTATTAATAATATACTCATATTTAGTCTTTATTTTTAATTTATTTATTATTCTATCCTAATGGAATGGGATGTTTTCTATTTAATTTGCAATTTTATTGTAGTATTTTTTACTAGCTTTATGAATTTTTCAAATCTAGCGTAAATGCGAATTTTTGAATTCCCATATAATGTATTCCTATAATAGGCTTGCTAGCCATTTTTTTATTTCATAAGTTGAAAGTGCAAGTATAAAATGATGGATCTGCAAAAAATCAGAATTTTATTCGTACGTTTAGTGTCTTGAAAACCATTACAAACTTCCACCTCGCGAAAATGGGGCGTGGCCAGGCGCTACAACACTATACGCATAGACTCGGAGATCTCAGTCGACTCGATGCTTTTTAGTTGTTATAATTATATCTAGGTATTTTTGGAGTATTGCTTGTGTTACATATTTCTTGTTGTATTGCATATTTCTTGTTTGACTCAATATAAGTACAAAGAATGTTAAATATTGTATAATTCCAGAATGTACAAATACAAGTACAAATGCTCCAGAAAATTATGTATTTGTTTACCATCCGATCAAAAGCTAAGAATGGTAATGAGGCTTTTCGAGGGATCGATTTTTCGGGACGGGACCGGTGCCGTTCAGTTCGGGAGTTAATTTCGATTATGTTAGGATGTACTCGGAGGAGGTATTTCTAATGGGTTTTCCGCAATTAACGCATAAAAATCGGTTATCTCTCTCGCCTCTCACTTTTAGGAACGGGCATTGGAAGAACTGTAGGAGAGTACGATTTGGCGAAATGTCAAAAAATTACAATTTTCTCTCGCTTCTTTTTTTTTTTTTTAATTTTAAAATTACCAGATCAACAAATTAATGTTATACATGGTACATTTAAAATAGACATTACATAACATACAAATCTAATTGAATTGGACTAGCCTAACATAAATTTTTATAGAGTTCATGATAATTTAATCTTCACAATTATATATATATATGATATATTTTAAAGGTCCTTACTCAGATTCACTATTGGAAATTAATATGTCTTGTGGTAGCCTCTTCTTCAGTCTGTTGTGTTGAGTTTTTTGTCCAAGTCGTAAGTTCACAGCACTATCGCATTTATTAATATTATTGGAAAAATGTTTGGCACTATTTTTAATAAAATCTTCTAGCATTGGTACACCAAGTTCGCGGTGAATTTGAGAATTACGCATATACCAAGGGGCATTTACAGAAATTCTTAGAATTTTATTTTGGAAAGTTTGCACTTTTTTTTATATTCGTTTTGCTGGTAGTTCCCCAGATTACAAAACCGTATGTTATCAGAGGTCTTAAGATGGATTGATAAATGAGAATGGCACACTTGGTTTTTATTGAAGAGTTTCTGTTGATTATAGGATATAACATTGATAGTCGAGCGTACACTTCGCTAAGTTTTTTGTTAATATGGTAGCTCCAGGTCAGCCTTCTGTCTAAGTAAATACCTAAGTATTTTATTGCACTGTCTGTGGGATTCCATGGTACTCTTTCATTATTGATTATTATATTGTTTGGGTCTCGCGGTCTTCTTAGTGTAAATATTTTCGTTTCACATTTTAACGGATTTAATTTAATTTGACATTTTCTAAAATATTCCTGTAGTAATATAATTGCATCTTGTAGAAATTGTGCAGCTGTATTTATATCTTCGTCTTGCGTTATGACTGCGGTATCATCTGCATACATTGCTACTATTGCTGAAGGTGGATGTGGTATATCATGTAGGAATATATTAAAGAGAACTGGTCCCAAAATTGAACCCTGTGGTATTCCAGCTCTTATTTGTTTTGGATCTGACATATTGGAGTTTATTCTTACACAGAAAGTTCGATCTGTCACGAATGAAGAAATAATATTTAATAAATATGAGGGTGTATTAATCGTTATTAATTTGTATAAAAGTCCTTTTATCCAGACTTTAACAAATGCTTGTGCAATATCTAAGAATGCTATTGTTGTGTGTTTTTTACTTTCAAACCCATTAGCGATTGTTTCATAAATTCGTAGGATCTGATGTGTTGCAGAATGACTTGTTCTGAATCCAAATTGACAGTTTGGTATAATGTCGTTTTCCTGTAAAAAAAAATTTTTTCAAATAATTTTGATAGTGTAGTGAGTAAACTAATGGGTCTGTAATTCTCCGGTTTCGCTTTGTTTTTGCCAGGTTTGTTAAATAATATAATTTCTGCGTGTTTCCATTTGGTTGGGAAGTATCCTACGGTCATGCAACGGTTAAATATACAGGAAATTATGCACAGTGCCTTAGGTGTCAGATATTTAAGAACGATGTTAGGTATTAAGTCGTGTCCAGGTGATTTCTTTAAAGTAAGCTGATTAATGTGATTTTTTATTTCTGTCGGATTAGTCAAGTTTATAATATCGTCATCAATGTTAGCTGGAATATTGTTGTCAACCATTTCTGTAGTTCTTGTTGTAAATTCATTGTTATTATCGTTTAAATAAAATGTGTTTTCTAGATGAATAGAAAAAGCTTGGCATTTCTCTTTTTCATTACAAATCTTGCGATTGTTGATTTCTAATGGTGGTATTATTGTAGGTTGTCTTAATATCCTCTTTGTAGCCTTCCACATTGTTGCATCTCCAGGTTCTATATCTCCTAGATATTTTTGATATGACATATATCGATATTGATCTAGTTCCCATTTCACACGATGTGTAAGTCTATTTAAATTTTCTTTATGCCTTTGTAATCTAGTTTGTTGCCAAAGTCTTCTTGCTTTATGTTTTTCCCTTATTAATTCTATTATTCGGTCAGGTGGATGTAAATAACTAGATTGTCGAAAATTTCGTTTGTTCACTGTTGACATGTTTACTGCCTTAATTATGTCTTTTGTTAGGTTTTCTACCGAAGTATCTATGTCGCTGAGTGTATTTACTGCGGAACTTTCAGGAAGCAATCTAGATTCAGTTTAAATGTATCCCAATCTACGTAGCCATTGATAAGTCTGGGTGCTGGGATGTTTATTGCGGGTATCTCAGTAAATGTATATATAGTGGGAAGATGATCGGAATCTAGTTCTGTGTATACTACTGAATATATAGGTTTTGAAAATTTTTTCTGTAATAATATATCTAATATGTCAGGTTGGTGATCTTCTCTATAAGGGTAGGATCTAATTTTCGATTTTGACCCTGCAATTTACGATGCCTATTCACCGCCGACCTTCCCCTTTCCGAAGAGCCATAGAACGAGTGTCGACACAACATATTTATTTAGTCACGACCGTCCGAAATTCCATATTCTTGGACCTTTCAGATTAAATTTGAAAGGTCCCAGAAATCCAAATTTCTCTTTCTCGCGTCGAGCTGAATTTTCTAATTGGCCCTTATAACTTGTATCACTGTAAAGCCCAAATCTTCCTAGAGAGGTCGCGAGCCCTTTCACTCCAAATATTTATTTAGTTATAAATGTTTAAAACATTTTTACAAAAATAGCCACTTTTCTTTCGCACAGGCCGAGACGAAATTCCGATTTCCACTGTGAAATTTACGATGTCGATAAACGCCAATCTTTCTCTTTCCATAGGTATCTAAAACTACCTTCAACTCCAGGTATTTACTGGTCACCGTGTCTCGGTAGATCTCCGAGTTCAAAGTTCCGCATAGTGACGTCAAAAGAGGGCGCACTGTTTTTGCAACTATTACTAATTTCAACCCCTTATATCACGAGAACGGAAAAAGTTAATAATATGAAATCTTAAGTGCATAATAAGAATATCAAGTACTATATAAAAATGTGCAAAAACCATATAAAAAGAATATCATGAAACAAGCCTCTTTCTGATCACGATTACTAGTGTTTAATAAAATTGTAATTGCAAATATTTTCCATTGGAATATCAAATATTTATAGCTTGCATAACGAAGTTGTCAGTTTTTAAACAGCAGGCGCTTGATGTATTTGTGTTTACTTGTACCCATCCAAAAACTCAATCTAATTCCGCGTTTCCCTCGTTGTTTATTACATTAAAATAATTTTCTCATTACTCATTTGTCGCCTAGCATTTTTTGTGAGAAAACTGCAGGGAATTCAAGTATGTTTCTAAACCAAACACGCATAGGTTTATTTCTAGCCTTTCCTTTCAGTGTTTTGTATTGTTCTGCATTTGACATTTTTTACTGTATGGCTTGAACGCACACCGCGTGTTATGAATTTCTATTAGCTTGCGTAATACCAATTTCACGTATGCCACCAACCAACTGTTGATACATTCTAAAACCGACGCTTTATAAATAATACTAAACTTATTGAATTAGTAGTAGAGGCATTTCATGATAATTTTAACACATAAAACGGCGAATTCATTAATTAATTAAATATTTATTATGTATTAGATTGTATGCGTAATCAAAACAATAAAGACAACGTTACATTTTCGAATATGTTTTACCATACTCAGATATTTCAATAAAGAAGAATTAAGTATATCTAATTTTTCTAGAGTAAACTAGTAGAATCTGAATTTCAGATTATTCAGAACCTTATTTAGAATATTTTTTTTTACATAATTATACTTTTACTAATATTAGTAGTAGTAGTAGTAGTCATAAATAGCACTAACTCCGACCAATGAGTAATAACTTCTCAAATCTTTTGACAAAACTGAATTTGAGGTAGTAATTCAAGTGCGCCGTATGATGAGCTAATTAAAACGTATTACGTCCACAAATAGAGACAATGGGCTTGTTCGGCATTTTTTTTTTATTTCGTAAATCGAAAGTGCAAGTATAAATTAATGGATCTGCAAAAAATCAGAATCTTATTCGCACGTTTAGTATCTTAAAACATCTCACGAAAATGGGGCGTGGCCAGGCGTTACGTCACTATACGCATAGACTCGGTGATCTCAATAGACTTGATGCTCCTTATTGGTTATAATTATAAGTGTTTTCAAAGTATTGTTTGTTTTGCTTACTATTTGACAGTAGGGGAGTACAATTTGGTGAAATGTCAAAAAATTACAATTTTCTCTCGCTCCTGCCAGAACGAATTTTCGACTTTGACCCTGCAGTTTACGATTATAATTCATTGCCGACCTTCTCCTTTCCGTAGACACATAGAACGAACTTCCACTCGACGTATTTATTTAGTTACCAGCGTTTAAAAATTCCATGTTTTTCGACTTTTCACGTTAAATTTGAAAGGTCCCAGAAAGCCATTTTCCTTACGTCACTTGCGTATAGTGACGTCACAAATGAGCGCTCTGTTTTTGCAACTATTACTAATTTCAACTCCTTATATCACGAGAACGGAAAAAGTTAATAATACGAAATTTTAAGTGTATGATGAGAATATCGAGTACTATATGAAAAAGTATAAAAACCATATAAAAAGAATATCATGGAACAAGCCCATTGCAAACGGCATGTGTTGGCCTCTTTATTTAGCCTTGGCTCACCAGCTTATAACACATGTAGTTAGTGTCTCAAAACCAAAACTGACATTCAAATATGTGAAAATGATCTAGTTGTTCACAAGACAATAGCTGAAGCTTTCCTTAGATTAACGAAACAGAATCCAAATGGCGTTGTCTAAATCTAAATCTAAATTTAGGGTCCAGGTCCGAGAGAATGTCAGATATAATTATATTGTTTTGTGTATCACTGACGCTGAAACTCAAAAGCCTTAATTTTGCATTTGAAATGAAAGTTAAGTTAGAAGGATGACTCAAGAAATTAGTTTGGACTTCTGCGATGTAGGGGCCAAAGTAAGAAACAACATGTAGTGTACGCCTTCTTTTGCTGGTTTCAAAATCCGTGCAATAGATAGTTAAAACTTTTCTGGTTCACAGCTATTTATTTTGACTGAACAGAGTTCTCGGTCCTGCTGATTACCATTATAGTTTAAACGAGAGCTGCAAGTGTGCGAGATCTAGAAATAAACTGACTCACTAAGCACTATAAGGAGTTTAAAAATATTCTCAAGAAATGTGGGCATATAAGTTATCCACTTATGAAATGAAAAAAAAAATCTTAAAAGGGACAAATAATATTATTGAGGTGGAAATTAAACTGGAGCCCACCTATTGCTTTGATGATATCTCGAAGCCATTTTCTTCGGTCACCAAATGAGGTAACGTATGACTATTAAGTAAAATCACACAAAAAATATAAAATGCAAAAACTACTTCAAGCAAGGTATGGACTGAGCATCTAACATTTCGTTATTTTAATTGTGTTCCTTGTAGGATACCTTCAACGCTATTATTCAGAGTGTAATTAGTTTCATGTCATGAAAAAACTGGTGGTAGGGAACGACCAGACAGACAAAAAAACCTTATATAACATGGGGTCTAAAGCTCACAGTTTTGAGGAAAAAAAATAAATAGAAATTTCCAAAATACTTAATAACATAGTTTGACAACTGCTGGCATATTGGGGTAGGCTTATTGTCTCGCGTCTTGTCGCACATGATACTCTGACATTCATGCAAATATGTATGGTGAGCCTAAGAGAAAATTAGGCAGCGACGGGAGCCGTTGAAAGCATGCCGACAAAGCAGTTTAAAGGGACCGACAGAGGACACCGCCATGTTTTTTGCTTGTTCGCGGCGAAATTATCTTATTAGGCGTGCTATACTCTCCCTTGTAATGTAATAATTTCAGTTTGTGCCCTTACTTGGTAAATAACGTACACACGACGCGATTTACCCGTTCCTTGTCTTAGTAGCACCAATATTGCATCAATATATAATCCATATAGGACCAATATATGAATATTGGTCCTATATAGGACCAATATTCATATATTGGCCCTATATTCATATATTGGTCCTATATGGATTATATATTGGTCCAATATGTTGTGCTACTAGGGTGGTTTTGTCTGTTGCTTTTGTGCTTTTTGAATTTATTTTATTAACTTATCGTTCAAGTCGTTAGTACTTGGTTACGTAAGACACTACTCATTCGTGCTTTTTGTGTTACTTTTTGGATTTTGGACCAAGTTTTTCTTTTTGTTTTCTTTATTGATAACTTTAATTCACAGTTTAGTGTGATGTTTTAAAACGCAGATTTTGGACATTATGGGAGATTACACTTATCCAGAGCTCGCGGGATTTGTACTTGGTGTATGGAAAGCTTTATCGTTTAAGGTTCCCTAATTCACATCATCCTTGTGCTCGTAGATTTGTTAGTATTGACCAGCGTCTCGATGGTCATGGAAGAGAACGAGATCCATAACGAGAAGAATCGCAGAGGTACAAATTTTGGAACTTGTAGAAGAGGATCCAACTTTAAGCACCCGCGATATCGCGAATTATGTGGGAGTATCCCATTTTGTGGTATGGAGGACATTGAGAGATATGAACTTACATCCCTATCACTATCAACGTGTTCAAGTACTAGAACCTCAAGATTTTGCAGAGCGAATGCAATTTTGTAGGTGGATTTTAAGAAAACACGCGGCAAATGAGGATTTTTTAAACGTTCTGTGTTTCTCTGATGAGTCGTTTTTTACCAGAAATGGAGTGTTTAATTTTAAAAATATGCACTACTAGGGCAGACGAAAATCCACGTGGAATAAATAGGGCGCATTTTCAATGACGGTTCAGCGTTAATTTGTGGGCAGGAATTTGCGGTAATGAAATACTTGGACCTATACACACTATATAGTTACCCGCTAGATTAAATGGTGATGTATACTTAAATTTTTTGCAACAAACATTGCCAAATTTGTTGGAAGATGTACCCTTGGCAACGCGTAGAAGAATGTGGTATTGCACGATGAACTATAACATCCACGGACCATGAAAAACAGTGGTTCTCAAATGTTTCCTACCTTAACATTCAAATTTTAAACCTAGTGTAACAGTCACGTTTTGTAAGAATACTCAGTACCTTAAATTAGATAAAGCGCGCGACTATTCTATACATTATTTTAAATTTAAATTATACGCATTTAAATTTTATCAGCTAGACGCGACAAACGCTTGACCAATAGCGTGGTAGCTTGTAGACCAAGTTGAGCCAACAGTAAACGGGCATATTCCTACGCCAAGGGACTATGGAAAAATGGCATAGAGGCTGGTGGCCGTGTATGGCCGTAAGAATTAAAAGCCGCCATTTATTGTAAATATCTGTATATAGTGATTAATAACTGCAAATAGAATCAGTAAAGTAGTCATTATAGTTTACGTGTTCTGTGTTATTGTATTCCATTGCCCATAGCTACAGCAAGGCAATGTTTTCGACGAACTAGCTGTAATTATAGTCTTTTATATTATGTATGCCTCTCGTGATGCAAATAATGCTGTTTGATGTCACTTGTGACAATGCATAATTATTGATGGCTTCAACACCTCATTCCACGTTTGGCCAGTAATATTCTTTGTTGTATCCAGTGTTACCGTCCGGTAAAGACTTCTCTTACCCCATGAGAAGACTATAATAGTGCGTGAATAATTTCATGTGAACGTTATGTTTGCGTACACTGCAAAAAATGTTGGTGTAAATTTACCCCAAAAATAGGAGGCAACTTTTCTACCTCCTATTTTTGGGGTGAAATTACTTTCATATGTAAAGTTACATGTCAATGGTAAATTTAAATTTCTGAGTTAATTTCAAGTGAAAAGTTACACACAGACCTGTAATAGTACCGAGGAATCTTACACAATATTTGGTAAAAAATACCCATGAAATTTACATTAAACCGGTAAAATTCAAACGGAAATGTAAAATTTACCAGGAAAATTACGGAGTTCGGGTAAAATTATAGAGCAAACTTACATGTTAGAGGTAATAATGACCTGTAAAAATACCGATTAATTTTACATGATGTCGGAAAAAACACTGTTGAAATTTGCATTAAACCGGTAAAATTCAAACGAAAATGTAAAATTTACTGGAAAAATTACAGAGCAGAATTACATGTAGATGTAATAATAACCGAAAACATGTCAGTTAAAACTATGTCAAATGTCGCTACGTAGAGGTAAGCATGTCTATTTATTATATATAAATATTTATACCTACCTATAATTAATTAAGTACAGGCACACATTTACGTAAATTTAATAAAGGGATAAAGTTTTTATTCTAACAAATTGAATATGTTTCAAGGAATTGAAACATTCCTTATTTGAAATAAGTCGCTTTCCTAATGATTAACTTATTAAACCCTGTGTAATTAAAATTTTACTCAGAATTTTAAATACTTATATGAAAATTGCAAATGATCCCAAAAATTGAAGGCAAAAAAATTGCCTCCTATTTAAAAATATGGGCGCATTGTGGACCCGATCAAAAATATTTCGAATTATATTAAATCTTCACAAAAAAAAATTCTAATACTTACCTACCTATTTACATCAAAACGACCGCCTTTTTCATTAGTTCTGAGTGTCAAAAGTTATTTTTCTTGCACACCGACCGTGCCAAGGAAAACAAAAACAAATATTTAGAAAGATTTTTTTGCACGTTTTTCAAAAATAAATAACTTTTGAGACTCAATACCACACTTAAATTATAGACTTCTAATGCTGGTTTTAGAAAAAACAATTTCGACGTTTTATGAGATGCTAAGCCTATTTCAATAATGTATAGGTACGATTTGTATATAAAGTTTGTATTTTGCACGAGATTTTATAAAAAGGGTCACTTTATAGGTATAGGTACTTGTATAGGTACTTATTGCATAAATAACCATTGACATAATGCTAAGCATAAACAATTAGATGCATTGAAACATTACTTTACATTAATTGCTATAATTCCAAAGATATTTACACTTAAGGTACTATCACTTGATCGCATCCTTGAGATATTCTTCTGAAATAAAGATGTTAATATCAAAATAATAACTAAACACATTAAGGGAAAAATATATAAGTATATTAGAAAATTTGTTAATACAACTGTATGAGTATGTTATACAATGTATGTGAAGAAACTAAAGTTGAGATATTTTATTAAATTATTAATAAACAATGACCCGGTTTTAAAATTTAATGAGCGTTAAGTAGACCCATTGTAGCAAAGTTAAAAAAATACTTTTAAAAATCGGCTACCAACTGATGAGGGGGACAAAATTTGGGATAAACACGATTCTCAACCACTCTGAGGTATGTCGTTCAGGAAAAACATTTGTACAATTCATTTTTATTTGCCATAAAACATCGAACTTGTCCAGTGTACACAAAAGTAGAAAATCCCTTACATTAATATGGCAAAATATGTTATTTGAGGGTTCCAAGGAAAAACCTGTATACCTATAGAGAATTAAAACTAACCAGAAATAACACGAAATAAGCAATACTTTTAATAAAAATTTAGAACTCCCGCCAATTAGTTACCAGTCAGAGTGACGTATGTCAATTGTTTTAATCCTTGTGTAGTATTTAATCTTTTCAAAAGATCTACAGCGGATAGATAATTTTCATTCTCAAATGCAAACTTTAAACTTTTTCACTTAGGCTTTTATTAAAATTTTAATGCAAACACTGATGTTATTTATGATTTTCTAATAGGTACATATCACAGTGAATTCATTGTCGCCAATAAAGTAAAGTGAAACTAATACTCTGTTAATTACTTACCTTTGTTTGACACTGATGACTGAGGGTATGACATTGTGCTGGGATATTTGTAAAATTAGGGTGTATTTTGACTAGTTGGCACTATACCGTGATCCAAATACGGGTAACACACCAAAAACTAACTAATCTCGTATTGAAGTGTATCTAATACAATCTATTGATGGTGTTTTACTGTGTACATAAAATAAAGGTAAGGTATTGATAATGCCCCCTCGCGGAAGATAATGCAAGGAAATGATGCATCATAGATGGTAAATATAAAATGCCACTGTGTAAAATTCCATACACGTAGATGATACTGTACTCCAGAAATGTAGGAATTTTACTAACACACAAGGTAAATGTACAATGATTCTGTGAAACATTACCTCTAAATTGATTTACCAGGGAGCTTTACCCAAAATATTGGGTAAATAAAATGTTTCACTCTTTTTGCTGGTAAAGTTACATTAAAGTTATTTGTAATTATTACACGCAACAACGGTAAATTTACCTCCATTTCTTACAGTGTTCACCAAAAACTGGAATATTACATTAATGCAAGGGAATATTACATAAATACAAGGAAATAATGCACCGTAAGTGGTAAATATACAAAGCCACTGTGTAAAATTCCATACATAGAGGTTACTGTACACTAAAAATATAGGAATTTTCCTAACACACAAAGTAAATGTACAGTGATTTTGTGGAACACTGCCTCTAAATTGATTTACCGAGGAGGTTTACCCTAAATATTGGGTAAACAGAATTTTACACTCTTTTTGCTGGTAAAGTTACCTTAAAAATATGTGTAATTATTACACAGAACAAGGGTAAATTTACTCCCATTTTTTACAGTGTAACTATATAGCCCTGTTTTTAGACATCTCCCGTGTGTTTTGGGCATAAAAACCTAGTGTGCGACCAACGAACCAGTCTATATCGAAAATATTAATTGTCGGGCCATTTTTTGTTTTTAACTTTACGTACAGTTAGTAATACTTTCATTTTGTGTGTCTTAATTATGTTATCGTAAAAATTATTTGTTTTACCGCTCTGGCCAGATCGTGTTTAATTTAATTATTTACCGTATACGGATTCTTATTGTGTACAGTGTTGCTTTGTATTTTGTTATATGTGGATTTTTAATGATTTGTTTATATGATAATCCTGACGAAAGTTTTTGTAAAGTTTACTCACAACCCTCTGATGTCAATTGCTCTGCTTTGTTTGGGTATTTTTTTAAATCATTAAAGTAAGTTAAATTCAATGATTCGTTTTATTTACCCTCGTGAAATAATCGCGATTCACTAGGTCAGTTTTTTCAAAGTGCCTCTAGAGAAAAGATGTCGTATAGGTGTTTTGTTTGTCTAGTCGGACCCTGTTACCAGTTTTTTTAATGACATGAAACTAATTACACCCTGTATAAGATTAAGCTAAGGGACAAAACCTATGCGATTGCTATAGTAAGACCTTGGGTTGCAACATATTTAAATAAAAATCATTATATTCAAAAATGTTGTTCCTGGTAAACTTAAAGCTAAAAAAATAACTAATAACATTTCTAGTAAACTTTCTTCAATATTATCTTAATAAACTTGGCAATGTTAAGTCATTTTGAATCAACTTTTCGCACAACTTCTATAATAACATAACACAACAAAATGAATAATGTCTTCTATAATGTGACAAAATACATATTGTACAAAATTATTTTCAAAGAATCTGTGGTAATTTCGACTTAAATAAGATCAGTTATTGGTACCAAAATAGCATACGGTTTAGATATTAAGTTAAGCTAATCATTAAATTTTGCTTTCGCCCCAAAAAATGTTTGTTATGTGGCATAATGCGATTTGAGAAGGTACCTCCTAAATGACAGCTTAAGTTTTATTTTTGAACTTTGTGTCGAAGTACTGGTGAGAGCTTAATTTTTTAATTATGTCCACTAAAATGATACAATTTAGAAATACAATTTTATAATTTAATACTTAATTTCAGCGGCACCACGTAAACAGGTTGAATTTGTTAAACAAACAGACAATTATATGTCGTTATGATTCTAAGTCCATTACATCAAAGGCAATTTGAATACTCGATAACACTTTGACCTCCATCTACAGAATTGCAGGAAATTATGGCATCGAGGACACTTGCTGTAGGTGAATTGATGCCACGCTCAATAATAAGGTGATATTTGCCACTATGGTGGGTGAAACTCTAGGTGTGTCAGTTGCAGTGGGCTGTACACAGGAGATGTCTGGTCTTTCCTACTATAGAACCTTATAGTTGTAGACCCACTAAAAAAACTTACAAATGAGACCAATTGGGTCCAAAGATATTCTAACAATGTAGTCATCACGGATAAGGGAAAGTTCAACAACACAGTCAGGGTTCGGTTACAAAGAGCGTTTAGCATGATTAAAGAATGGTCCACTGGGAAGAATAAGAAACTTGAAGGAATTTAGTCCTCTAGTGTTTCAAGATACATGCAGCAGATCTCGAGTCAGGTCAAATACCTTGGAGTTATAGATTCCAAATTTACCTGGAACTAATATCTAGACAGGGATTATGCACAGATCGGTAGCCATACTGGCAACATACAGACGATCGTGGCTCAAACCTGTAATGTTGCATTGGTTCTATTTCAGCGTAATAAGATTCACTACCACATACGCTGCCTTAGTCATGAAGAGCAACTCAAACAACAGCAACCATCGAATTAAGTCAAGTACGAAGACTGGCCTGCTTATGGAACACGGACGTTGTGAAACTCACTTGCACAGTAAATCAGGAGATCCTATTAAACCCTCCACTTAGCATAGTGATCTAGGGGGAGGTTAGAATGGAGGCACACAGGCTACAAAACTTAAGCAACCCGAATCTCCATGCAGTTAGATCGGGACCTATGAGGATAGTTAACATCGTAAACGATCCTCTATTAAACATGAGATTAGACTATATGACACCAAAAATCACGTTTAATAAGCCTTTCAATGGAGATAGGAAAGATTGGTCAACATGGGTTCCTAATTTATTACACTGAACTGAACTTGTGGTAGGTTCCTTGTGAAACATCTTGAAAATAATCGTTAATAAATTAAACACTGCTTTTAGATGAATCAATCAATATATTATAAATACTCTACATATGTTTCGGCTTACTAGGCCTTTATCAAGAGTATTACATAGTGAATACTAAAGTTTCCGATGTGCATATTCAATTTATACCTAAAAGTATTTATGTCTTAATCTATTTATGACTTAAGCTATTTAAGATTTAATTTAACATCTTTAATTATTTGAATGTTTGAAGTGGACCTAAGCTGATTATATAAATCAAAGGATATTTCTTAACAATTGGTTTATTATAGGGGTGTTTAGGAAATTCTGCTGGTCATTTGTGGTACAAGGGTTGTACTTGAAAGATTTTTTGATTTCTAGTTGTTCTAGCAGATCTAAAGGTTTACCTTTTCTTTCTGAATGAAGTAAATTTATGTTATCAGTATCTATGAAATGGTTGTTTTCAATACAGTGTGTTGACATTCTTGTATTTTTATTGTTATTTAAGATTGATTTTTTGTGTTCTTTTACCCGGTTGACAACGCTTCTACCACTCTGACCGATATAGACAGCATCGCAATCCTTACAATTAATTTTATATACACCTGATTTATCAATTTTATTTAGTTTTTCTTTGTTATTAACCAAAATGTTTCCTATATTTGTTTTGTTCACACTTATTGTAGAGATACCCAAATTATTCAATTTTTTAGAAATTTTGTTACTATATTTCAGAACATAATTAATAAAACTGTATTTTGTAGGTTTGTTAGGCACAGTGAAAAATTCTTTTTGAAGCATTTTGCGTTGTTTGTTTTTGACCATGTTATCTATTAGTGACTCGTTGTATCCGTTATTTCTTGCAATTTGTTTAATTATATTTAATTCTCTATCAAAATCACTTTGATCTAAAGGAAAATTCGTCAGTCTATGTATTAGACTATGAAAGGGTGAAATCTTAATTTGCCATGATTGCTGCGAATTATAATGTATTACTGTATCTGTGGTAGTAGGTTTGCGGTAGATGCTAAATTTCAACTGATTGTTATGTTTTTTGATATTCATATCTAGGAAGTTTAATTGACTATTTTGCTCCAATTCCATTGTAAACTGAATTTTACTATTAAAAGAATTTAAGAAATTAAGGTAATTACTTAGGTTTCTTTCTGTACCGGTCCATATACAAAAAATATCGTCTACATATCGAGTCCAATAAAACACATGTGTATTTAAACTGTTATTGCTAATAAAAATTTATGTCAAACCTAGAAAATTTAATTTTTAATAGCAATAACAGTTTAAATACACATGTGTTTTATTGGACTCGATATGTAGACGATATTTTTTGTATATGGACCGGTACAGAAAGAAACCTAAGTAATTACCTTAATTTCTTAAATTCTTTTAATAGTAAAATTCAGTTTACAATGGAATTGGAGCAAAATAGTCAATTAAACTTCCTAGATATGAATATCAAAAAACATAACAATCAGTTGAAATTTAGCATCTACCGCAAACCTACTACCACAGATACAGTAATACATTATAATTCGCAGCAATCATGGCAAATTAAGATTTCACCCTTTCATAGTCTAATACATAGACTGACGAATTTTCCTTTAGATCAAAGTGATTTTGATAGAGAATTAAATATAATTAAACAAATTGCAAGAAATAACGGATACAACGAGTCACTAATAGATAACATGGTCAAAAACAAACAACGCAAAATGCTTCAAAAAGAATTTTTCACTGTGCCTAACAAACCTACAAAATACAGTTTTATTAATTATGTTCTGAAATATAGTAACAAAATTTCTAAAAAATTGAATAATTTGGGTATCTCTACAATAAGTGTGAACAAAACAAATATAGGAAACATTTTGGTTAATAACAAAGAAAAACTAAATAAAATTGATAAATCAGGTGTATATAAAATTAATTGTAAGGATTGCGATGCTGTCTATATCGGTCAGAGTGGTAGAAGCGTTGTCAACCGGGTAAAAGAACACAAAAAATCAATCTTAAATAACAATAAAAATACAAGAATGTCAACACACTGTATTGAAAACAACCATTTCATAGATACTGATAACATAAATTTACTTCATTCAGAAAGAAAAGGTAAACGTTTAGATCTGCTAGAACAACTAGAAATCAAAAAATCTTTCAAGTACAACCCTTGTACCACAAATGACCAGCAGAATTTCCTAAACACCCCTATAATAAACCAATTGTTAAGAAATATCCTTTGATTTATATAATCAGCTTAGGTCCACTTCAAACATTCAAATAATTAAAGATGTTAAATTAAATCTTAAATAGCTTAAGTCATAAATAGATTAAGACATAAATACTTTTAGGTATAAATTGAATATGCACATCGGAAACTTTAGTATTCACTATGTAATACTCTTGATAAAGGCCTAGTAAGCCGAAACATATGTAGAGTATTTATAATATATTGATTGATTCATCTAAAAGCAGTGTTTAATTTATTAACGATTACTAATTTATTATGTAAAGACCTAACCTATTACACTGACGGATCTAGGAAGGATATAGGAGCTGAAGCAGGAGTACATAGTGGTAGACCAAGGGTAAGCATAAGCCTTTCTTTTGGACACCACTCCATTGTATTAGAGACAGAAATTCTATCTATACTTCAAATTGTGCGCGGCAGTGTAAATCGACGGTACGTTAACTAGCATATCTCCATTACATTACATTAGGTAGCCAGATGGTACTAAAGGCAAATAAGGTGTCATCCCGACTGGTATGAGGCTATCACGAAGATGTCAAAATTCTGGGTGACGGGAAAAGAATTAAACTACTCAGGTGCAGGGACATTCCAGAATAGGCGATACATTTGTGAGAATAGATATTTTATACAAGAAGCCGTGCAAAACAAAATCGACATTGAATTTTTCCATCTCATTAAATCAGAATAGACAATTTTAAAAGTTTGTGCAATTATATGACACATCTGTAACTAGAGACATTATTAATCCATTTTCTTAGAGCATGAGAGATAAAGAAAGAGGTATGAGAATTTTCCTTAGTGATGGAAATAAACCAGCAAGGTGTCTACTTTTAATCATGATTAGTAATAGGGTGTGTGCACTATATACTATATACAATTCACTTCAAATGATGCATTAATATCAAGTAATACATAAATATGAAAGCCTGAACGCATTCCTATTAATCATATCATGAGATTAAAATAAATATTTAATAAACAAATCGACTTAAAATTCAAATATTTGAATGATTTCGAAAACACCATGTGACGTCAGCTTTCTTATGTATGAAGTTGGCAACGCTTTTTGCTAATTTCACACACATTGATATAGAAGATGGCGTCACGTGACGTCAACGGCAATAAGTTTTGAGCCAATGTAAGAACAACATGTGTCACATATTATTAATGTCATTAACATAAGTCAGAAATATGATGGAGTAGCAAATAAGTGGTGTTTTGTGCCAACATGCAGAAATACTTCTGTAAATGCCCCAAATAATAACTTTATAAGTATTCCTAAAACTAATTATTCACGAAGAATGAAATGATTTGAAGCAGAGAATCGCAGTGTTCCCAAATCGAAATGGACATTTTCTTGTTGTGAAGATCATTTTAATGTAAGTACAATTTATTTTTGTTATCATCATGGTAGAAACTAATCGACAATAGCTAAACGACTCATTACCCTTAATATTGTAAATAGATCATACTAGGTATATACTTCCCTTAGAATTATTCTTGTAATGGTATGATATGTAATTTGAAACTAATAATCTAATTACTTAGTTATATTTAACCCTATGAACTCCAATCTATGCTATATATTATTACAAGGTATAAATACACTTCTTTATTATTTTCAGCTTGAGGAAGACATGAAAAATTGCATGCTATACAAACTTATGGGAGGATATGTGATTTTGAAGGAGGATGTAGTTCCACGCATATCTGCCTACCAACCAGAAACAAAAAGAGATGCGTCTGCACCAGAACGATCTCTTTAATGCAGGACACGAATTCCATTATATTAGAAGATGTATCACCCGTTACAGATTGTCATCAATCCAAATGCACTGAGCAGGTCAGATTAAACGAACATGTGATGAAACATGTTTATCAACAAGATGATATTCAAATTGTGCTGGCTAAAATATGGAAACAATATATAATGAAAAGGAATATTTATCACCAGTTGTAAATTTTGATCAACCCAGTACGAGCACTGATCAGGTAAGATTAGATGCAGACGAACATGTGTTAGAACAATTTTATCAACAAGACATAGGTCAAATTATAGAGACTAAAAGTGTGGGGGTGCAGGCCTAACCATTCTTTCGTAGTAAATATGTGACATGTAAAATTAAAAGTGATGTGAGACACAGAGCTTCCTCAACAGAAAAATGTTTCGTATCCAATGATGTTGTTAACTTCACCAATAAAAAATATTAGTCCAAATAAACAAATAAAAAAAGTTTGTATTCAATTAAGTTTAGTTCAGTTCAGTGACATCATCAAACTCAAAAGTTATTTCCATTGCCAAGTTAAATTGAAAGGGTGAAGTTGGTAATGCGTTGCTGGCAACGCGTTGCTAACTTCACTTAAGTCGTAGAACGGTTTTTGACAGATTGTAGATGATAAGTATTATAGCTTACCACTGTAGTAAACTCAATACTGCTACGCCTATACGAAAAGTGATGTCACATATGATATAGGATATAGGTTTGCCCTTTTTGGTGGCGAATATTTCATTGAAAACTAAACTTCTTTAAAAATTACTTAAAAACTTTTTTTTGCCAAAAAATTGTTTCAGCTCTACTAGATACCATGAGTACTTTATAATTTTCGATTTAAAAAAAATAGTGCACACACTCTATTGTCTAGCTGATTTTTTAAAATAATTAATTTCATTTATAAATTTAGTTTGCACAACTAACAAAAATAGCCATATCACTTTTCTTTTCTGTCATGGTCTAAGGCGAATGATTAGTCATGTCTGTAGCTGTTAGAAATGTATCTAATTCCAAACTGGTGCATATTCTACAGTATTTTAAGAATTATATATTTTTGCTTTAAAATAAAAAAATACATAATATTAACATATTAGTTACAAAAAAAAAAATCTACACGAAGAGTAATATGTATATGTATAAACAGTAATCGTGGTTAAGTTCTTAAGTACATAATCTTAATTATAAGTCAGGTAACTTAATAGGCCAAATTAAAAATGATCATATGCAAACTGTCATTACCAGTTCGATCGATAATTACTTTAATTCAATTAACCGTCTTTATATAAATTACGCAAGCTCTTAGAAACCTGCTGCTAAAGTGAATATAACCTCTTTATCCTTACCGAGAGCAATAGCTTTTCTGCACGATCGTTTTCTATACAAGAACTTTGATTACCATTCATAACGTTGACTTAGACTTAATTTTATGTCTTATACACAACAAAAACATTATCATAACTTTCACGTTCAATACTAATACAGTTCGTACCTCTCCTAGATGGACAGGGACAGGGCTTTTCTTTACTTCCGGAACTACCACTATTTTCTACTAAAGAATATGTCTCAAATATATCTCAATATGATATATAACTTATAAGTAAACGATTAGAAAAAAGTCAATTATTGATAAATATAATTTTGAAACCTATCGGTCATTGGTGAAAAACGGTCTTTTATGCAATAAAGTTAAATTAAAAACGTAAAAATCAAGACACAAAAAATAAACCTTTAAAAAGGAACAAATTATTTATATTCAGGGGCCCGAAACAGGCTATTTCTTTTCCGTAAATTTATTGTTGGACCGTGGGTTAATACTTTTCAGTTAGTTAGGTAGGTAAATGTTGATTTTGTATCTAAAAAATGCATGTATTAGAGCGACTTTTCACGAAAAACTCGAAAACCTTACGTTTCATAAAAAAAATCATCGGGAGCAAAAATGAAGGTCATCAAACAACAAATCGATTGGTTTTCTTTATTTCTGAGTTTTCAAATGAGACCATATTGGGCAGATAATTTTATTAGTGGATTACTTTAGTCATTTTGAGCTCAATTTAATGAAAGTACAACTTTATCTGAAATATCTTATAACAATATATAATTAATATCCTTAGAAAATAATTACTTGATAAATGGTACATATCATAATAATTAATGTGAAGAAATGGCTTCTTCATCTGAGGGGGTGTTTCTTCATCCGAAATTATGTTTTTGTCCGATACCATATCTTACTCGTCTGGATGTGTTTCTTCTGCTTCGCCTGATCTTGAAAATGAACTTGAACTTGCAATTTGTCTAATCCAAGCAACATATCCAAAGTTTCCGTTAAAAAGGAATCCGATTCCGATCTTTTTCTGGGAATTTCTCTCATCCAGTGAGGAAAGTCCGAAGTGAGGAGTAACCTATTGAAAACGTCTTGGTTGCAAGCAGTCTTCGAAAACTCTCTCGCAAAGTTTTGGCGATAAGGCCGAAAATGTTTGTTTCTAGTCTGCGCATTCTTCCGACAGTATGTAATAGGCAGCACAGCATCCTCCACAATGATGAGTCCGTGACGGTTAAAATCTTTTCTCCACCTAATCTTAAACTCTGACTTTAGTCGTGAAATTCTCTCTTAATATCCTTTTTGTTATATTCGGTAAAATCGTCTCTATTAATGAAATAATCCTCGACAAAATCTAATTTTTTATTAATATTCATTTGATTTTACTGTTGCATCATATCGAATATTTCTCATTTAGTGAATATTTTACAACCTGATAACTCTGAAAAGAAAAAAAAATTATACCTAATAATAAAATACAATAATTGAACCTAACCCACATGTACCACATGACCACAGTTTGGGGTCTAATACTTAAAAAATCGCAAGTGTCTGCAAACTCTTTTAACAGGAATTAAAAGCTGAAGCCTCTGACTATTCATTTATGAAAAAACAGTCGCGGAACTCCTCAGGATAAAAATTTGGATTTCAAAGATAGTTTCAAAATATCTCAAAACTCATTTTCTTTAATATCACTATGAATGACGAAAACTGAGCTTATATGCAACAAAAATAGTATATTCTTACTTACCCCCCTCAATATGTTCCATGGTTCCAAGAATACGTAACTTTTATGAATGTGTGTATATCACTTTCAACTATACGCACTTCTCAATTACACACACAGCAGCAATGTGCACTCCAAGTGAACGCCAAGTTCAAAGTAGTACTACGATACTACTGCTGCCTCTATATCAGAAAACCTGGTTTTATGTCCCTCCACTATTCAACCTTAAGCAGTAGTACTTAATTTTTATTGATAATTACTTTCTTGAAATTGATTTTTGACCAGCCAGATTAGGCACCATTTCCCCTCACTGTACTTTGGGGGAAATGGTAGCTACAGGTGCCTACAACTGTAACAGAAGTCAAATTAAGGGAAGCCAAGTCCGACCCTGTCGCCTAGAATCACCGTATTTTGGACAATAACGTAAGATACTGGCCATAGAAACATCTGTTTTGTCTTGCAAACCGATTTACTTAGAGCCCAGGAAACGTGCTTTGTTAACTTTACTCTGTATTAGGTAGTCGACGTTAGCCACTTGTAGACAATAAATAACCATCCAAATTATTTTATGTCCAATTCGCCTTTCTTACTTGCCGTTATGGACACTTGTTAAATACGAACCCACCGGGGGTTCTAGTTAGATTTTCAAGACTAAAGCAGTTGATAGAGGCTTCCAGGAACGTATGTAATAGACCATAAGATAGATAGACCACTTAAGGCAGATTTTTTCCCCACATACAAAAGCAAAGTAAGGAACAAAAGGGGTTTTTTTCATCTGTTTTAGTGGTAATAAAAAATGTTCAGATAGGCCATATTATGATAAATACCATGGTCCGTTAGGTAATTTCAAATGCGTACGGTTTAAAGTAAGGAAGATCCTAATTGGTCGAGGGTTTAAAGTTTACTGCCCACTTTTGAAACGTATTATTTCGATGTAGAGATTATCTTCACTTTTGGCTTAACTTCTGTTCGGTCATCATCTACCTACAGGGTATAGTAAATTCTCGTTTTGCGAACCTTTTTCAATTTTAAAGTTTAAGTACATTTGTTTAGTATTTTGCCGGTTTTAATAAGTAGAAAATTAATGTGTTGTAATTGACCTAGGAATATTCGGTCGCGATTCAGCTAAAGATTTGAACTTGCCGCGGACCATTTCATTTCTTAATATTGTGTAATGACTGTTTGTCAATTTATTTAATCGTGTTTAAGTGTTTGTGATTGTCAATTTCATGTGATTTAATTTTCTTATGTAAATATAGTGGTTTAAGAGTTTTGAGAAATCACGTGTTTTATTTGCGTGTCATGAAATTAAGTTCATTTTATATTCAGTAAAGTTTGTTTGTGAAGTAACCTGGTTGATGGACACCAAAAAGGATAAAATCACCTAGAAAGCAAAGGGTAAGCACAGTTTTCTTTTCGACGGATATACTGTAATATCGACGGAGTCTGCAAAAGAAATTGGGATACTCCGTACTCTGCCAATGTTAATGTCTGATTAAATCATGTAATTAGGAGAATAAAACCCCAGTTATTACACAACATCTCCACCAAGCGGCGGAAAGTCACTATTGTCGATGGAATACCGTACTATCAGAGTATGGTTGTCAGGAGTGGTACCTTAGAGGTTCGCTGAGATCGTGCGATTACGAGTCTCGGCATCTCTTAAGGTAACATCCTTGGACCACTTTTATGTATATTTGTCAACGATCTCTCAAATGCTAAAATTAAATATGATTTGCTCTTCATTAAGTAGGTTTAATAAAACAAACCTACTCAGAGTCAACTTAATATTTATTGTAAAGAATGGATTATCAAAACATTTTCTTTCTTAATTATAAATGTATTGTTATGCGTTACGCCCCCTACGAAGTGGAGACTGTTACGCCCATGACTACTGGAAGCTGCAAATTAAATAGAGATGGTTAGGCAACCAGTAATACACTCCGTCTCTTCTGGAAGCCTGTAGATGGCTCTAGAGTTATACATTGTTCTGGAATTGGAAATTTCTAGATGCATCTAGAGGCAACTTTAGAGTATATAAGGCGAAATCGATGGCGGGAAGTTCGAAGTTCAGAAGAGAGATGTTAAAAAGGTGAAAAATGTGAAGTGAGGTTAGAAATCGGAAATAAATACAGTGTGTAAATTTGAAGTAATGAGCTTTTTAGTTAAAGATTGTTTTAGTCCAGTAGAAGTATATTTTAGTTAAGGAAAAGTATTGTGTAGTTCTGAGAAGTTATGAAATAAAATGTTAGTGGTTACCCCTTGCTAAAATTAATTAGAACCTACGGATTTTTACAGGGTGTTTCGGAAGGGCGGAAACACGCAACAGTATTTTAGTGAGATGGTAAACAATATCATATTTTTTACGTAATTTAAAGGTCTAATTAACTAAGTGATTAAAATAATATGGGACATGCGCTTTCCATAAAAAAAAAGTTTTCGTTGAGAAATTAATATCAGTGAACCTAATGAAGATTACATCGTGTTTAACATATGTATTTGAAGAGATAGTATAAATCTGCGTACAAACCTACTTTTAACAATGTTGAACAAGTGCCAGCCTTCTATGATTAAAATAAAGAATTAAAAAACAAGTTTTATTTACTAATTAATATATCTGAGGGATGAATCATATGTATGTTGATCACCAGAATCCAAATATGCAAAATATCCACCTTGTGGAAAATTGATTTTAATGTAAATTGCTTCGATACCGGAAGTAGGCCATTTTGGTTCTTTACATCACATAATGGGCTTTTTCATTAGGTACTCAGATCTTAAACTAAGGACATTTATTCCAAAAATTTAGACATTACAATACATTTAGGTTTCGTATAAAATTATTGTTTCGGTTAAAAACAAAAATATATATATATAGAACTCATTTCAAACACGCGAAATATCGATAACGTTACCGTCACTTAGAGTGCACAGTAAATATGAATTACCTATGACGGGCTGCATTGATTAAGGCAAGTTGACAAGTGACAAAGTGAGAGTCCGCTTGTGTTTTTATAGCAGAAGATGCTCCCAGTCTTAGGTACTTTCCGTCATACTTTTATCATTTCAAATCATTATTTTCTTTTTGGGAAGATAAACAGATATTTTATTTGGAGTAATAACATTATTATTTGAACAACTTGACACACAACACTCCTTAAACATTATGTTTTAGCTGGTAAATACAATCTTAACCTAATCTTCTGGCACCTAATGTAAAATGGCAAGTGACGAAGTAATCATGACATTCGAGTCAAGACAACAACATCGCAAAATATAATTGATATGATAGTAGTGACGTTATTCAAATCGGCGTTTCAGTGACGCCAAAATGTCACATTTTTAATTTTTCTTTCTGTGAATTAAAGTTGCAAAAGTTCTTTAAAAAATATGGTAATTGTTATTTCAATGAGTACTTACTAATATTTTTTTTTTTGCTGAAGTAATACATTCTACGTTTTATCACATCCTATTCCAATCGTACCTTGAAAAAATACCTAAGGGCTGGACCACCCTTTATATTACTTGGTCTCTAATACCCAAACAAATTTAAAAACAATTTAAAATGTCGAAGAAAATAATCATATACTATTAGTATGAATTGTATCTGTTTGAGGTTAAAATTTATTTGATTTTCCAATTTAGTTTACATATTACTACAAGCCATGTAATCAATAATCGTGGATCTTTACAAGTGGTCAATTATTTAACGATATTTGTTCAGAGTATAGTAATGAAAGTACTTATGGAATTAACAGAACAGTTTAAACTTTCACTAATAATTGGATAAATAAATATATTGACTTAAATATCTAACCATCTCGTATTGATGTATTAAATATTGTATTATTCAAACATTTGCTAATATCACAGTTTCTAATTATGCTAACCAAAATTATTGAGCTTAGCCGAAATAGCCATGTTCGATATAAATCTTAATAAAGCTTTTTTTCTTATCCAATTTACATAAATCTTGTTACCCGAGAGTATTGAGATCACTGAATACGAATCTGATATCCAAATTCTCATAAACTAACCTGCAAGATGGCGGAATCAATAGCGGTAATAAAATGCTAAAAATTGGTGGAAAATTAAATATCATTACCTGCAAGATGGCGGTATCAATGGCGGTTATAAAATGCTAAAAAATGTTATTTCAGTTTCCACCAATTTTTAGCATTTTATTACCGCCATTGATTCCGCCATCTTGCAGGTTGGTTTATGACAATTTGGATATCAGATTTGTATTCAACGACCCCCGAGTAACAGGATTTATGTAAATTGAATAAGAAAAAAGTTTTATTAAATTTTAAATGAAACATGGCCATTTCGGCTAAGCTCAATAATTTTGGTTTGGTTTAGTTTTGGTTTGGTAATTAAAAAATCGGCTCCCTTACGTTTTTGAAAATTAAATAACGAGTATTTAAAAAATATATATCCCAGTCAGTTGCGAAACAAATGCTCTAGATAATTTTGAACGAAAAAGTTGCGATTCGTGCCACTAATGGGTAAATTGAATATTTTTGAATTGTCTTCCCTCGTTTGCAGGAGGGAAGTATTGTATTCGTGAATAAATCTGGTTTCTTCGAATTTTCACCATGTAGATTACGAGAACGAAGATCTTCCGATTCCGCCAGTATGTCTGTGTAACTAACACTAGCAAATAAATGGGAGTTTTCCTAGAAAATATACGGATTGAACCGAGTATAGGAAATAAATAATGAAAAAAAGTGACAAATGGCAATAATATTTGACATAGAGGTCAGGTGGTTACGTTCATCTCTAGAACCGTTTTTCCAGGATTTCCGGAAGTTGGGCCTAGGGCCGAATCTGATGACAAAAGCTAGATTGTTCTCGACACCTAGAAACATATATCACATTGCAAGAAAAAACTTTAACAATGCAGTAAATTTGAAGTTACCAGTTTACATGACCGCTTCTACCGCCCGGACATAGTAAGCCGTCTTCACACCTTCCGCTGCACCTACTGGCAAAGAGTAAGGCAAAAAATCCAGAACAGTTATATTTTGCAGCGAATGGAGTATCTAGTATGTTTGCATAGATTATCTTTCTAAATAAAATAAATTTCATTTGATATAAATTTAAAAGGTCGAAAGGACCCCGCAGTTTTTTATAATAAAAATGAATTTCAGTCGATTGTTTTGAAACTTGGGGAAAATATTCTCCTGAGCCTTTTGATGAAAGTTCTCTTTGACCACTAGTTCGCCGAATTCGATTTGTTGATCTAGAGGTGATTAAAACTGAACATCTGCGAAGGTCTGCTTAAATGTTCCATTAAAATTCTGAAAATATTGAGGCTCATTTTTTGGGGGAAAAGTAAACATCTTTCGTCTCTTGGTGATTTTTTTTCAAAATGCTTCCTTGTCCCGGAAAGAAATAAACAAAAAACATATTTTTTTAACATTTTTTTACGGGAAAAAGAAGCACTCCGAAGAAAAAGTTGCGGGGGCATAAGTTGCTTATTTTTGTCAAAGAACGCGCCTGCCTGTTTTCAGGATTTCTTAAACAAAAATAGTTTCGACCAAGAATTTCCCTAGATTTTTAATTTTACTTCCACATCCACGTAGTGGATTGGAAGTATAGTAATCGCAAAAAAAATTTCAAAAATTTTTATTCGTGAAATAGGTTTAGAATGTTATGAAACGTCGAGATTTTAAATTTGAGCGAAAAAAAAATTTCTGTCTGTCTGTCGGTCTGTCGGTCTGTCTGTCGGTCTGTCTGTAACTTTTTTTTGTCCGCACGCTTTCTCCGGAACGGTTTAAGATATTGACCTGAAATTTTGTACACGTATATATTATAACGAGATTTGGAACTGGATTGTTTTTTGAGGAAATCCGGAGAAGGGTTGGGGGTTAAATAGGGGTAAATAGGGGGAAATAAGTAAAGCAAGCTTGTAAGAGTACAGAAACTTGAAATTCGGTGTATGTACTAGAAGTTAAGGCCTCAGATTTTTTTATAATATTTTTCAACCCCCCCCCCCCACCCCTACCACATTAAAGGGGTTGATGAAATAAAGTTGAGATATTCATTTGAAATTTCGTACACGTATGTATTATAACGACGTCTAGAATTAAATTATATTTTGGGGTGATTCCGTTGAAGGGTTGGGGGTTAATTTGGGGTAAATAGAGGAATATAAGTAAAACAAGTTGCTAAGAGTACAGAAACTTGAAATTCGGTGTATGTACTAGAAGCCAAAGCGTCAGATTTTTTAATAATATCTTTCAACCCCCACCACCCCTACTCCAATTTGAAAAGGGTTGATAAAATAAAATTGAGATATTCATTTGAAGTTTTCTACACGTATGTATTATAACGACATCTGGAACTAGATTATATTTTGAGATAATTCCGTTGAAGGGTTGGGGGTTAAATAGGGGTAAATAGGGGAAAATAAATAAAGCAAGCTGGTAAGACTACAGAAACTTGATATTCGGTGTATGTACTAGAAACCAAGGCCTCAGATTATTTATAATATTTTTCAACACCACCCCTACTTCATTATTAAAAGGGTTGATAAAATAAAATCGAGATACTCATTTGAAATTTGGTACACGTATGAATTATAACGACATCTGGAACTAGATTACACTTTGAGATGATTCCGTTGAAGGGTTGGGCGTTATTTAGGGGTCAATAGGGGGAAATAAGTAAAGCAAGCTGGTATGAGTACAGAAACTTGAAATTCGGTGTATGTACAAGAAGTTAAGGCCTCAGATTTTTTTATAATATTTTTCAACCCCCCCCACCACCCCTACCCCATTAATGGGGTTGACAAAATAAAGTTGAGATATTCATTTGAAATTTCGTACTCGTATGTATTATAACGACGTCTGGAATTAGTTTATATTTTGAGATGATTCCGTTGAAGGGTTGGGGGTTAATTTGGGATAAATAGAGGAATATAAGTAAAACGTTGGTAAGACTACAGAAACTTGAAATTCGGTGTATGTACTAGAAGCCACAGCGTCAGATTTTCTTATAATATTTTTCAACCCAACCACCCCTACTCCAATATGAAAAGGGTTGATAAAATAAAATTGAGATATTCATTTGAACTTTGGTACACGTATGTATTATAACGACGTCTGAAACTAGATCATAATTTGAGATGATGTCGTTGAAGGGTTGGGGGTTAAATAGGGGCAAATAGGGGAAAATAAGTAAAGCAAACTGGTAAGACTACAGAAATTTGGCATTCGGTGTATATACTAGAAACCAAGGCCTCAGATTTCTTTCTAATATTTTTCAAACTCTACCACCTCCGCTTCATTACTAATGGGATTGATAACATCAAATTGAGATACTCACTTGAAAGTTAGTACACGTATGTATTGTAGTGACATCTACTTGAGATGACTCCATTGAGGTGGTAGGTTGTAAATAGTGGAAAATAAGTACGGTAAACTAGAAACTTCATTTTTAACGTATATGGTAGAAACCAACTCCTCAAACTTTTCTATGACATCTACCCCAAATATTATTAAAATTCTATGACCAATAATTTCCACATACTAGAGTGCAAATATAGTCAAGATGTTTCCTTTAAAGTGACTTGGACGAATAGTCTGGATGTGGAAGTAGTGATTCCTTAGGCAGCGGTTTTTTCTACTTCAGAAAGATCCCAAAATATTCCAGTAAATTCTTTAGGTAAAAATAATCAACTTAGCCCCCCCCCCCTCCCAACTTTTTCTTCAAAGTGCTTCCTTTTCCCGTAAAAAGATACAAAAATTATTGTTTCTTGCCTGTTATTCTTTTCCGGGAGAACTTTGGAAAAATAACACCAAAAGCAAACCTTCGCAGATGTTCACAATTTCCATCGCCTCTAGACCAAAAAATCGAATTTCGTCGGACTGGTGGAAAAAGAGAATTTTACTAAGGGGGCCCAGGAGAACATTTTCCCCAAGTTTCAGAACAATCGACTGAAACCCATTTCTTCTATAAAAAACTGCGAGGTCCTTTGTGTTCCTAATTATTTTAACAATTAAACTTACAGAGTCCTTGTTACTCTTAGACATGATCCTACATAAACCTGTATAAATAGCACTATTGTAGTAATATGAGCCATTTTGCTAGGCCTGGCGGGAAAGAATCCAATAAATCTGATTTTTAGAATGACCTTCAAATTAGGTTCAGTGACCATAATATAATCCTCTATCATAACCCTTAAGCTCGTACCCCCATCTTGAAGAAATGGGGCAGCATTAAATGGAAATAGACGATAACCAAGGATACAAATTTGAACTTATTCTACGCCACATAGAAACCCGGATTTCATCATTGTTTTATTTAATTAGACAAATTATTGCATTTATTTTTAGCAATCATTCTCATTTTCAATGTATATTTAAGGGCAACGTTGTAGATGCTAGCGAGATGCGACATACTTTTACTTTGCTAGTTTTCACAGTTTTATAAGAAGCATTGATCACGAAAATTATGAACTTCTATTAAATATAATACATGTTCAACAGTTTCAAGTTTAAATGTTGCGGTTTACACGATATATGAAACTTTAAATACCCAGGGGCTGTATTACTTATTAAGCAAGTTAGATTTATAATTTGAAAGCAGACGACATTGCTAAATGGTGAACGATTAATATTAGTCGCTAAACATTTTAAATATTCATCAATATTTTAAAGACGTTATACAGCCCATAAAATATTTCTGAAGAATTTGTTATTTATAGTCAAACTATCACGTCAGAAATAGTAAAATCTAAATATCATACATAGACAGAAGAGTACTAAGAAGAGTACGAAGAAGAGTACTAATGTGTCATCACATGATTTTCGAATCATTTATTATTAAAATTTGTATAAAGTGCGTCTCACCTCTAGCCTACACACTCTTCCTTAATTTATTGCAGTTCAACTTCAAAAATTTTTCTTTCTTAAAAGTGAATTATTTATTATTTGTTTGTTTATAGTAATGAAACATATTCTTTATAGAATTTTGCAAACAGCATAAAAAAACTATCTATTCTAAAAGAAAAACTATATGTAAAAAATATTAATGGAATCTTTGCATTCTTTCGATAACCTGACTTCTGGTTATGCTAGCAAATCAAAATTCTAAAATAAATCTGTCCAATTTCTTATTTGACATTCTTATTATAACATTAGCATCCAACATAGTCCCCCATAGCTAAGCAGATTAAACTAGTATCTACATGACCCCCTACGGTATGATGATTCAGTTAAAAATGAGAACAAAGGCCTAAAATGAATTTATTTGCCTACCTTGTCTTAAAAATTTTTTCATTCTAATGGATTACATTTTCATAAAATCTGCCACTCAATTTCTTGGAAATGCTTAGCTCTTGATACGTTTTTCGCCCTTATTCTGAGCTCATCAGAAAGGCACAAAGTCACTCATAATGATATTTCATGCAAAACCAAGGCAATATCCATGAATAAGTATGAAGTATTTATATTTGCCATTGACTGATAAAAAACAACAGATCTTCACCTATCTATTAGCTAAGTAGTATTGGAGCCTATATACTCTATGCATGTTTCTTTTCAGCTGTTTGCAAAATCCTATAAATAATATGTTTCACATAGACTTTGTTTAATAGAAAACAATTCATTAAAAAACTTTAGAATTACAAACTTATATACAGGCTTGGGTAAATGTGTGGAACCCTCTGATTTCTGACTAAATTATAGGTTCGATTCAAAAATACACTTAACAAAAATGTATTTTCATTCTCTTAATTGACGTACTTTGATTTTCAACAGCTACCCTACTTTTCGAGATATGGTGTCTTCGATTTTAGTTCAGTTTTTTAAATGGATGATCCTGTTTTTTTTTTCACCAATAATAATGATATTGGGTTTGGCAGATGTGCGACTTGTGGTTTTTTAAATATTAAATAAAGTAGTAAACTAAAAACTAATAAATATTTATTAGTTACTTAATGAAAATTAAATTTTCTGTTACAAAATATTGAGAACTTTAATATTGAGAGAAAAAGAAAATATGCATTATATTTTGTCAGCTCAGTGGCTTGCGACTACACTAGTGGACTATATCCAAGTTACATCGGATAAATTCCATCCATTTAAACTTGGTGATAGTCCACTAACAAACAACATTACGCGAATCAGAGAGCACAATGCACCTTTTCGCATCAAATGCAAATTACCATACCTGGCGTTGCCCATTTTTCGGCAACATATCTAGCCACACCATCTTTATCTCTCTAACTTTAAAAACTCACCAACACTATTTCTGATCTTTAGCTTTTTCTGTCTTCTTCTACGTCTCCTTTTGTTTCCCAGGTATGGATGTTTAGTGGCACTTTTATTGTGTTCCCGAGACAGTAGCAGTAGACTAGACGCTCTTGAGTAGCACAACATGTCTAATCGCTGATATCTCTCCTAAGTTCGAGTCTCAGCTGCGGTAGATGGCAATATCGCAAGGAATGGTCATTGTGTTGATTTCTATGTGCACGTGTCCTGGTTGAGTGGTTGAATAGCAATAGTTAAACTCTGCCAAGGCATTAATATAAAGAAAACGAGTAAAAAAAATTCAAACTGGAAACATCCAGCAGCCTGACAATATCGTAATCGATCAACGAAGGCTCTTAAGAGATTTTGAACAGCATGCTGTGATATTTCTTGAAGAGCCATCCTAATTCGATTTTCCAACTCTTCTAACGCACCCCTTCGTTCCGTTCTCCGACCGTCTGCGACCGTACCGGACGCCCCCCTCTGGATTTGGAATTTTGAATTATTTTTTGAGATCTTGTTGAAATGGTTAGCCAATTGACTGATTTTGAACTCGACTCGATTCGATTTCAGTGGGAGAAAATACATAGGAGCATACTAGTATAATATACAGGCAAATTCACTTTTTTTCTATTTTTGTATATCTGTGAAATATCTCAAGCTGATCCAAATGTGTTAGTGATTGGCCACCTCGGCGTACCGCACAGCGCGCATCGCACATCGTACAGCGTCTTGCCTGGTCTACATACAAAAGAAATTGTACTAATTGTTCATATATTATTCGGCTATTTCCTTCCATAATTTTATTAAAAACACGGTATCTCCCGTGCTGAAGGCTGTGCAATGTGCGAGGCTCAAGTTGTTGATTTGGTCTCTTACATTTAAAATTATGGTTTTATTTAATTTTCCTCTGTGATGTGCGATGTGTAATGTACGATGTACGATGTGCGAGGCTTAAGTTGTTGAGTTGGTCACTCATTTAAAATGGATTGGATTTAATTTCACTATGCGATGTACGCTAGTGGCCATGCACTAAGGTAATTGCACTCTAGCTCATATATTACAATAGTTTATGTATAATTTGTTGTGTCTTTATAGCGTAAATAAACCCTTAATACAGTCATTATAGGAAAAATACGGGAAAAAGTGATAGAAAGCTGGATATTGGTACAGATGCTCAGTTAGGCGTGTAGTTTAACATGCTAAAAGTCCTCAAAAATTCCGTGTGAGCTTTCTTCGCTATGACCTTGAAATTGTTTTTTTCGCAAATGTGTTGCTAACGGTTACACTTAGGATTTTTTTTATTACTCAAGAGATGTACAAAATTCAATTTTATACAAAAATGATCTATATTACTTTTATTTCTAGTCCACACCTTTCTTCTCAATATTCAGGAGACGTAAATCGAGCAATTTTATTTACCCCCTGAACACTATCTTCATCTTCCATTTCTAGCATACCAGCGTTATCGCATGAGATTCCACGCAAACATAGAAACACTTTAAGCCTGTTTTTCAGCATCTACAAGCCTTACCGCATCTTGTTGTGCAGCCACAAAAAATTAATTTCAGAACAGGTTCCATTTTCCAGCCCCAGTTTTGTGGAAGCAGTTTGTTTCCTTGCCATAACTGGACTTGATGGTAGACACGAAGACTGTGCATATTTGCAGAGTCCTCTGTGGGCGGCAAAATTGATAATATATTTTTACCACCTACAACACCTTTCTTGAAACATAAAACACGACGTTTATTTAATGACCTTTCTTCCAATTTTGTATTATACAGAGCAAGAAAAATGTGTGTTCCGACCTCGGCTATTTGCTCCTGCGTAGCCGTTTCTGATTGGAAAACTTGAACTTTTTCTGTAAGGTCTCGTCTTTTTTGCAGCACCTTGCATAATGACAATTTTCCTTTGCCGAAAATAGAATAGGTGCAATCGCAGCATGAGAAAGCATGCAGGAATAAAATATTATCTTTGAGAACCGTTTTATTACCCAGACTGTGGGACGAATACAGAGTGGTTTGCACCTTACCTTTTCCTGGTTTTACAAACAATATTTCCGACGTCGCAGGTGCGATTGAAATCAGCAATACTAGTAGGTCAATATCTTCTCCAACTATAGCACAGCTTTCCTCGGATGACATAGGTTTAATTGCGGTTTGAACAATTAGTGTATCTGAATTCCGAAAGAAAATGTCTCGCGCCTCGGGGGTGAGACGAAAGTCGCAAAATCGAAAAACACCCTTATTCTTTTACTTTTATGTATTTTTTAAATATCATTGTCTACCACTTAGCCCAAGCAATGAATCTACTACTCTCTTTCCCCATAAAAACACAAAACTACGATTCTCACACCTCTGGGTGTGGCTTCCATCCCCTCGACCCCCACACATATTTCATACAACACGAATATACGAATAAAGCAAAACTTATCATGCTTCCCATTAAACACGAATATACGATTTAAGGGGTGGTTTCCACCCCTGGGTATACAGCTCCATCAGCTCCTCTTGCCCACAGAATAATTCGGCTACCTCAAATATATTATTTAATTGCCTATTAATTCAAATGTTCCATTACAAACTGGGAAAATGAGGAAAAACGCCCCTTTTTAATGGTAGTCTTGATTTTGCGGCTCCCGGCTCAGCCTCCAAGGCAGAATTCTGAGTAAAAGTTACTTCGGATTAAAAAAAAATCGTGGTCAAATAACTTTTAATGAAATATCGATTAATTTCACTCTATTAACATTTTCAAGGTCATAGCAGTCGAAGCTCACACGGAATCATTACGGACTTTTAGTATGTTAAATTACACGTCTAACTGAGCATCTGTACCAAAATCCAGCTTTCTATAATTTTTTTTCCTATTTCGCGAGAAATAGTCTAAAATGATTGTACTACCTTTGTGTTTTGTAAGGTTTATACCTTAATATTTTTTTTAAACATTTTAAACATTTTAGCAGCAGCATTAAAATAGCCAATAAAGAATAAGAAATAATTTAAGAATCCTGTGGTTAATACATGTAATCACTAAATAATGTAACAGATAATACTAATGTAGTCTTTCTGAACATTACCTTGTAGTTAAACTATTGACCTTATTTAATATAAACATTTTATTAAGGAATTATAGAAACATAATATTACACGAACAGTTGAACAAATTGACTAGAGAAAATATAGCAGATGGTAATAATTTTATATATCTTTTGAAGTGACTTTAAAAAGAAATAAAACTTGAACTATTTTCTCGACGAACCCAAACAGCACAATCGGTAGGTAACGTCCGACTTCTGCGATTTTAAATATTGCCAGACTATCCCTCAACAGAGTTCGTTGTCCCTTGGGGAATATTTACACTACAACTCAATAAATTTAAGGATTGTCTACAAAATAACCTATACTTTTCCGAGTCATGTTAAATATGACCCGGAAAAGTATAGATTAAGACATAAATTTTATGCTTTAGAGAAATGTAACATTAATTCATTTAATATTGATATTTGAATAATATAACAGTGTAAAATGATTTATTTATTTACTTAATCGTACATCATCCAACAGTACAAGATCATTTAAAGGAATATAGGAATAGAAATGTGTTCATCATTTCCTTCGAAAATTAATAGAAAATACCACAGTATGACAACTTTATACCATGTCTTTTGCATTGTATTATTTCTTATACAGTGCGATTCATATCTATGGAATAAATTCCTTTTAAGCGAAATGATGTATTTTTAGGAAAAATGCTGAAACAAGTCGAACTTTAATTAAAAATTGACATTTTTTAGCATGAAAATAGTACCGTCCGCCTTTGTTAATAAAGCCTGTGCAATGATCCATCTTAAAATATCAAAATATTTAAGAACATTAAATTAAGACTAAATTCCCATGAAAAAGTCGATTTTGAAACATTGTCACTTCGTGACAGACCGAAAAACGCCTTTGGCATCGTCTCTCGTTGAAATCCCAATAAAAAATTATTTCAGTAAAAATGTCTTTGAAAATAAGTTTTTCATACCGCGAACGACGGAAAAATGCCTTTGACCACCGGCACCGTCGTTCGAAAATTATTTTCGAAAGTACCAAAAGTTGGACTTGGATTCAAGTTGCGACGGGCAAAAATTTGCTCCACCCGTCGACCTTTTCGATGGTGCCACGGAATAATTTTCGAGTAGCTATTTTTAAAGGAAAAATTTAAGCTAAAATTAATGGAGCAGTTTTGCAAATAAAAACCAAGATTCACATTGATTTATCCTCAGAATGGTGGAGAGTACTCCGAGCCCGAACCACAAGAACGTCCATTAAAAAGACAGTCAAAATTCAAAGTCTATGAATCGATTCTGATGGACCCAAAGCACCTCATAAAAAGGCCTAGGCGGGCATCGCCATAGGGGTCGCTCGAAGGCGACTCGACGCCAAAACGGTATATTTGGGTTCAATGCCGTTAGTACGTTTGTTCAGACTCGGAAACCATTTAGTTCATATATTTAACTTCTCGAAGCATCCTGACAAAGATTACAAGCAATTTGAAAATTTCAGTGGAAACTTAAAAGTGCATAATTTCTTAAATAGTTCGACATACATTTTGCTATCATAATTGACTGGAAGTCTGAATCTTTTTGTACACTCGATTGCTATAGTGTTCTAGCCGCTGGAATGGAGTTGGAATCCTTCGGGACGTAACGTCTTGCTAAGGGTGGTGCTCTTTGATAATTTGTCTTATATACAATTAGCTAAGTATTGAATATTTTAATTTTTTGTATTGAATTTTATTTCAATAAATGGAAATATGTTTTAAATTCGATTCTTCATTGATCCACTACATCTAAGATTGACGACCCTGCATGTGATACTGTGGCGTGAATCGGATAACTACTTACCACGGTCAACTTTGGTCCCATCAAGCTTGTGTAGCGATCCGAATAGTCACAGAATCTATCGACGGCTTTAATAGTTTTAGGTGTTTCTAAAAAGTGCTAGTTTATGAGATCTAATCAGAAGTGCATAACTAGACACCAGATTATGACGGAGAGAGCAGACTATAGCAATGATGTAAGTATAATTCTATATATTTTTGTCTTTGGAAAGTCTTAAACATGATTAGAATCTCCCTTGAGAGTGAAAATTGTCAGATATCGTTGCGAATGCATGGCTGGCGCCTGCCCATTATAAATCTCGGTTGTGATGCTTAGACGCGCGATACTACGTTCATCTACACTTTCATCCCTTTTGAATTAGACTAGAAAGGGGATCGTATGACAACTCGTTTGAAATGGATTTTGATTTTCCATTTACCAGTGTATAATTTTTTTTTTAATTTTGTACATTAATTACTGAGATAATTAATTTTGGGAATGTTCAATTTTGTTAATGTCTTGTAAACTCATTTGAGGTATTTTTGCTAAATTATTGGTTTTGGGCATTGGTTTAGTGTCATAAGGGGCCATGTTCTTCTAAATTTTGTTAAAACACTTCCATTGTTATACACGTGATCACTAATAGTTTAAGAATGAACACTATCATACGTTCTTGAGACTTACAACTTGGCAAATTAACCAAAAAGGTTCGAAAAATTTTGCGTTATACAAAATTTCGCTGAGAACAATATTTACGTGTGATATATGAAAACTGCGAAGAAACATGATTTGAGCAGTTCTTTGTTTAAACAAAAGCTTTCCAGAACTTTTTACTCCACTGTTGCGGAAATATTTCTGGTTAGCGGATGAAAATTAGTTTTATTTGAATTATGCAAAAATGTCTTTGCTGTAAGGTAAAATACCTTTTTTTGAAATCGGTCAAGAATGCCTACTTTCTGGGCGCAATTTCAGATTCCAAAATGCCCTATTCTAATATTTTAGTCCATTGTTAAGCAACCATCAGAAAACAGCCCAGGAAAGTTTTTCCGTCCTAAGTCGGGAAAGGTGGTAACTTACCCATACTGGTTTTTGATATTCTTTAGCGACAGGTAGTTATTAAAGCGAAATAAGTACTGACTTTTATCACAACAATAAACAAACAGTGGTTGTCAAGAAACGATTCCATAGGCAATTAAATAGTAATGAAAAAATGTTATGAATTTATAAAAATTCCTTAATTTATAATAACATTTATTGCGATTTCAGAAAAAATGGTATGTGTACCTCGTAGTAAAAGCACATTCCCGGACTTCAATGCTTACTTGCTTCAATTTCCATCGTCGTCCGGGAACGTATTGCTTTTACTACTATGTGCACAATACACTATTTCTGTATAACATAAGCAAAATAATTAAGGAATGTTATTCGGATTAAAAGAATTCAACAAAATTCGCCAACTTTGATGAATTCAATTTTTTCCGCAATGGCTACATTTTAGTCTAGGCAAACGGGAGTTTTCGAAAAATAAAAATGCCAACCTGGGTACCAAAAAAAACGCTGTTCCCTAATAAATTTTTAACTTTAAAAATAATGAACGTAGACGCAACAAACGATAGATTGTAGGTTGTGGAACGAGAGTGTTTTTTTTTTTTTTGGAAATGTGTACTTGTATAATTTTAGCAGAAAAGTATTTGTTTATTAAAACGGCACTTTTTTGAAAACTAATATCCACAGCTTAGGGATGTCGTAGCGTAGCGTAATATGGTTGGGGCGAGGGGCAACTTTAAAATTTCAAATGGAAACCCCTATTTTTTATTACGGAATCGGATTCTACGGCAAGAAATACGTAAGTTTTATTCGAGACATTTTTTTCGATTCTTGCACGGTGTCACTGTAATCGCAAAAAATGAAAAGAATGCATGACTGTTTCAAGTGTAGCGTCTTGTGCCCATAAAAAAAGTCCAATTCAAAAACTGAAAAACACGTATTTGTTATTTTTACGAAATCTATCCAATGCCATTGGATTCGACTCTCCCACCCCCAACCCAGTGGGTGGGGCGGGGGACAACTTTGAAATTTGTAATGAAAATCCCTATTTTTTATAGCGGATTCGGATTCTACAGCCAAAAATACGTGAATTTTATATCGGACATTTTTTTCGATTTTTGCAAGGTGTCGCTGCAATCGCAAGAAATTGAAATAAACCTGAAGTCTCCATAAGTATGTAAATACAGCTACCCGTGTTGACAAAAAAACATTCAGTTTGAAAAACAATATCTGTGATATCTTGATTAAGTGTTGTTAATAACAGTATTTGTTTTGTGAAATTTCTACCAGTTGTAACATTTTTTGCGATTGCAGCGACACCTTGCGAGAATCGAAAAAAATTCCCGTTATAAAATTCACGTATTTTTGGTCGTAGAATCCGAATCCGCTATAAAAAATAGGGGTTTTCATTACAAATTTCAAAGTTGTCCCCCGCCCCACCCACTGGGTTGGGGGTGGGAGAGTCGAATCCAATATCTTTGGATATATTTCGTAAAAATAACAAATACGTGTTTTTCAGTTTTTGAATTGGACTTTTTTATGGGCACAAGACGCTACTCTTGAAACAGTCATGCATTCTTTTCATTTTTTGCGATTACAGCGACACCGTGCAAGAATCGAAAAAAATGTCCTGAATAAAACTTACGTATTTTTTGCCGTAGAATCTGATTCCGCAATAAAAAATAGGGGTTTCTATTTGAAATTTTAAAGTTGCCCCTCGCCCCACCCCCTGGTTGGTGGGTGGGAAGGTCATTTTTAGTATGAGTAGATAGTTTTTTGAAAACTTTTTGACACGTATTTTTTTATTTTTCGATTTGATGCAAACTGTTCGAGATTTTTCACCGTTCCCATACTTTTCTAACACCCGGTATATTAGTTCTTGCGTTGTGATGACACTGAGAAATCTAGTGGTTTAGATCATTCAGGTATCCATTGCAATTACGAAAGGATGTCTCTCATAGTTTCATTTTATATAGGTAAGAGTTGACAGCTCTATGTCCAAACATACATCTCACATATTTAATATTGTTTGGATGACTTCTACACTGGCCCACAAAAATATGAAGATATACAAGGTATCACAATTAAAATATGTAGTGTCTCTAGAATTCGAACGAATTTTATGTAGGTAAGGTCATATACTGGTTTAACCAAAACAACAACTACTGTGCTGTAAGAAGGTATTTTTAATGAGACTATTATGAAACAAGTGAGAGTTGCAGTATAATAAAAATAAAACTATTGGCCATGTACTTGACCCTAGCGGCATCACGTAAAAGTAAAATAAGTCGTATTCTAGAGAAACATTAACCAAATAAGTATTGCATCGACCTGCACGTCGTGGAGTGGAGTGAAAGTAGGTATAGTAATCGTAAAAAATTTCAGTTTTCTTTTTAGTTGAAGTAGGTTTAAAATGTCATAAAACGTGGAGATTTTAAATTTGAACAAAAAGAAATGTCTGTGTGTTGGTCTGTCTAACTTTTTATTAATCGAACATTTGACGATTGCGCTAGTGATGACGGACAATTATTCATAAAAACAATATCGATATTAGGTATAGTAGTTTCCATAGATAATTCAGCGATACAAAGAAGCCTAAAGGAGACCGCTTCTAATTACTATACCGGCGGACAATAGTGTGAAAAATGTAATAAATTTATTCTTATGTTTATGACCATTTTTTGTGATTATAATAAAAGAAGCCGAACACCTTCTTTATGACCTTTTTTGTAGATAAATTGAAAACTAATTGCGGCCGGTCTCCTTTAAACTTTTTGCAAGTTTTTTATATGGCTGAATTATCTATGGAAACTTTACTATAACAAAGTTTAATTAACCGGGTGGCTCGGCGGTGGTTATATTTTATTTCAAAGGCCGGATAAGCACGGTTGGGCTGCCCCCGCTTGAATTTGGTTCGTATTTAGGAGGTAAGTTTCTACAATTATAAGCCTAATTTCACCGCAAGTCCCAAATTAAATTTCTTTTACAGAAATTTTAAAATAAATTAAAAATCAAAAAATTTGATTTTTCAAAATTGGCTGAACCAATTTTGATGGTTCAAAGGTATGTTGTACAAGGTATTAAAGCAGTTTTCTCAGGAGCGGTTTAAGAGACTAACTTGAAATTTGGGCCACATATGTATTATAATAAAATCTGGAACTAGATTATAACTTTAAATGATTCCGTTGAAAGGTTGGGGAGCAAATAGGAGTGAATAGGGGCTAACAATTAAAACAAGCTAGAAGAGTAAAGGGTATTTTGTGTATATATTAGATGCTAAGGCATTACTTTTTTTATATCTGCCACCCCCACCACCACCCCCACTCCATTATTGAAGGAGCTGACAAAATAAAACAAAAATATTTACTAGAAATTTAGTACACGTAAGTATGTATTATAACGAGATTTGGAACTAGATTATATTTTGAGCATATTCCGTGGAAGGCTTATGGTGAACAGGGGTAAATAAGTAAAGCAAAGTAGTTAATGTCCAGAAACCTAGGATTTGGTGTACTAACTAGAAGTCAAGGTCTTAATTACACAGAGAGATCGAGAAATACTGAATGTGCCGCTCCCTAAAGATTTTTGCGTGCCGCTCACACTACTTTGTGGTACTCGATATTTGTATGTTGGCGATAGTGACTTAGTCATTTATAAAGGTCATATGCGCGCGACGTCACAAATTTAGATATTTGTCAGAGTTTAGGATCTGGTTTAGGGACAACCTAAATTCCCAAGATGTAAAATGGAGACTGATCGAACTTTTCATTATATCAGTACTTTTGTGACATTATATCGTGCAGAATGTCAAGTTTTGGTTATGTTAATTGTGGAAGTATAACAGTACGAAACAACGTCAGTTTTTATTAAATTAACTCGCTTTTTCAACTAGGAAAAGTCAACTTCGAAAGCTTCGACTTTTTGAATAACAACTTAATGAATTATAATTAATTACGCACTCCTTTCAAACATTATGTAATTACAATATGTGCATGTGTATTGTTCAGAAATACATCGACATCTGTACTTAAGTCTTCTTTATTTAATATATACCTAAGTAATGATTTAATCTGGTAGCGTCGATTGTACAGTTAATGGCTCGAGAGTGGCTGGCGTCTAGGGTGAATGTGCCAGGGGACGCCCCCGATCTATTAGTTTATTTACAATAATATAACGCCATCAAACTCGATAAAATCTAAGTCATCATCGGTGGATTAAAATGTTCTGCGTAAGGTGAAGTGTACTAATAGAGAACAAAGCACACACCGAATTAATAATTAAAAAATTACGATAAAGTTTATGTTAATAACACAAAAATTAAAATAAATAATTTAAAGTGTAGTGCTTAGCTGAGGCACGAAGTAAAATCTATACCTGGAGCTTCGGTCACTTTTCAATTGGAGGAGAGCACCATATGTTGACATTTAAAAGTGAATGACAACAAGCTGAGTTTTAGGAAGGATGATAATGAGTGCAAGCAGTGTGGGAATGCTACAGAAGAAAGAGGGAAGCTGCCAATGTAAACACAAAAATGACAGACATATAAGTCTAATTGTATTTGTTTTATTCATTTTTTTTGTTTATTACAGAGAGAGAAAATAGAAAAAATTTAAAACCAAAGCTGAAAAAGTATTAAATATAGGTAATGAAATAGAAAATACCCGGAATTTTAAAGAGGCAGTTAAATGCAATTACTTCAGAAACAAACTAATATATACGGCGTGCAAAATATTCTCTAGGGTCTCTTTCTCATAACCCGCTACAAACAGTTTTTCTTACTAAGGGATAGAGCACTTCCGCCGTAAACGGTTATTTACCTGTGGAACGGTTAATAAAAAAAAGAGACTACCTGTGGCCAGCGAATGTATGTATATCTTGGCAGGCAAACGAAGTAAACGCAAGCGGGCAGAAGGATATACACACTGCTAGATTCGGAGACAGAGGAAATAGAAGACTTGGAAAAAGAATAAATAAGGAGAAGATGATGGATGGAAACTTAGAAGAAGCGACTTGCAAATTCCTACTTCCCCATCCCATAGTGACTGATGGAAACTAAAAAAGAAGCATGGATACTTAAAAGAAGCATATCACATACACCTACACTTTCCATCCTATATTCCTACCCCATGCGTCATGTGGCTCTCGTTGCTGACAACAAGCATGTCCCATGTCCAACCCGGCGTATGCAGCCGGTCCGGAGGTATATAAAACATCCGAGGTTTGGTTCCGGCACGCGGTTTGGTCATCCGTTAGGCGTGTTCGGCTGACGACGAACCTCCATAGATGCTTGGAATCGGCAGCAATGTTGAACTTACGCTGGCAAATCAATCAATCAATCAATCAATCAAGGATTTATACTGATAACATTGAACTCTTTTTCATACACCTATCCTGTAAATCATAAGACAATTTCGTAAAATATTAGCTCGTTTCCGTTTTAAAAATTGCCACATGAATTGGTTAAGGATAGTTGTAGATGTTAAATAATCCAAAACTAAATTTTAACACATCACAAAGTTTAAAAATATACAGTTAATACAGCGTGTTCAATCGGCTGATCACAAAGTGGCGGCAATTTGTGTTTCAGTATTCCATAGTCTAGTCAATTTTGATCATTTCAGTGACTTCTCTGTGTGACGTCACCTTCATTCTTTCTCGATCACATTGTACTAATGACATCTGCCACCTCACACCTTCGTAATTAAAGAGGTTAGCAAAAATAATTAAGATATTGAATTGAAATTTAGTACACGTATGTATTATACACATATTATTTTTATGACTGTCACCCCCACCCCCACCACCAATATTCCCACTCTATTATTAAAAGAGTTAACAAAATAAAATTTTGATTCAATATGCGTACGAGATAAAAAGTTCTCAGTAAGTTTTTGGCACCAGCTGCCCCTTGATTACGATTACGATTTGAAATATTATACTGATGAAATCCTATGAGAAATTATTTCCACATACCGGAGCGTAAACATAGTAGTATCAAGAGGCTTGGATGGGAAACCTGGATGTGGAAGTAATAATTCCTTAGGCAGCGATTTTCTCACGCCCGACTACAATTTCTACTCGTTTATTTATTTGGTATTTATTCATCAAGTATCGATAACTAAAAAATATTTATTAATGAAAACTAATATTAATAATCAATATCATATATTATCTTTAATATTTCCTGTGTGAACCGTGATGTTACAGTTAATTATCACTTAGTACTACTTTTTTGCATTCATGAACTAATAATATTAATTAAATCGTAAATGGTAATCGGTAGAATGATTTTGATGATAGATTTCCTGTGTACAAATTAATAAAATTAATAAGTGAAAGTGGCATTTTATTCTTCGATTTCGATTTCTCAAGTTCAAAGTACTTCGTCATATACATATTCACGACGCACTAATTATTAATCGTTATACTTGTAGAGGCATAACACTTTAATACTATATTGTCTGAAAACAATATCCAATTTACTGTTTTTATTACTTGTATTGTTCACATTATCTATAAAAATAATTAGACATAAAAAAATTAACTCATTAGTGGTGTGAGATTCTGAAAAGTATACGGTATTCTATTCAGTTGCCGACACAGAAACGAAATCATGTTATTGCTGAAAACGGCAAGAAATAAAAGGATTCTGTTTGTCTATTTGCATGACTGAATTTATTTTTGTATGTTCAAAACCTACTCCTGATGTTTCACTTAGCACAAAAGTACGAATCCTTGCGTTGAAAGAAGCTGGTTTCATACAAATTGTAATAAAGGCAGTCATGCTAAAACACAAAGAAAATAATGCCTTTTTAGTAACTACAATGTTAATGTAATAATAATAATAACAATAGAAGGTCTTTATTCAAAATAAGCGAAGTCTAGCTTATGTTGTTCATCTCAATATTAAAACACTTTCTAACTCATTATCGAAATGTCATACTTTTCAACTGTCATTTTAGTGTGAAAAACGTCACTTTAACGCACCACGACTAGTGTGAAAACAACTGTGGTGGTGTGATTACGAATTCAAAATATCGTACTGCGACATTTGATAGAATTGATTATTGAAAGAACCCTCAAGATGCAAATTCAATATATTTTGACATTTTGAACATCAAGATATTTAACATTTTTCAGTAACTTTTTTTAAATATTTGTACGTTCGTAGAGAAAAAAATCTTGTATGATACTCGTGTGAAAAGGCGTTTAAGGCACTTGTATGAGTTCTTCATACGAGTGCCTTAAACATGCATTTTTCACACTAGTATCATAAATAGCCATTAGTCAGCGTCGGTACAGTTGAGCCGCGTATTAGATATTACAGATATTTCAACAAATTTTAATGACAGCCGTTTGTACGATTCTACACAAAATTACTCTTAAATTTATGTTTTTCTATGAATCCGTTAAATGTGCTTGACAGGGACCTAACAAAAGCTGAACTATTTTAGAAGTTAGATAAAAGTTTACGAAATTTGGTATGTTTAGGATTCTGTTTTTGAAAAAAATTATATAGTTGAAAGACAATATGAAGAGACATACATAAATAATTACAAAATTGAGGAAGTTGCGAAGGAAATTCTGTCGATAAACATTTCCGTAATGATCAATATAATGGATAATTAATGACGTACAAAGATGACGTTCATGATATGGCTCTAGTGAATTCATGACTAGAGTATACAAAAATGGCAAAATCTCTAGGTACTCCTGAAAACAATATAAAAACAAAGAAGGAAATAATACCTTTTACATTTTAGAATGATAGTAGGGGAAGCATTTATAAAATTGGTAACAGAGGGGGATCTAAAAAGAGAAAACCTTCAGAGATGACTTTCCAAGAGAAAGAGCTTCATCTGAAGAAGATGAAGCAAGGAATAGATGTGGAGATGATGCCCGGTCATTGATTGAGGTATAACTTGGTAATTGATTATTATTCAGTTGCTAAAACATATTGAAGAAATTTTACCAGATCATTGCAAAGAAATTGATTCTACAGACAAATCCAAGCGGATGTGTTTCAAATGCAATGTACTTTTCTGCTTGCATAAGGGCACACATTGTTTCTTAGTTTTTACCAACGAAATAAATTAACAAATATTTTTAACGATTTATCACTATCTTATTTAACAAAAACAAATTTTTGATGAAAAAAATTAGATTGTGACTGAAGGGTTAGCTACCTTAAATAAACAAATAGAAAGTTTGAGTTACATTTATCCAAATAATACTAATACTCCTACCAGTGTGGACATCATGAAAGTTCGGAAAAAATCCGACTTGCAACCTGTAATGTAAGAGAATTCTCTTAGCCATCAAAACTTTCTCTGGTGGAGAAAAACTTATAGACTCAAACATCAAAATAGCAAATCTTTCAAAGATACATTATAGGAATTTGGGGCAATTTCAATTCCCGATAGTAGGCACAATATTATTTTCCGGATATAATAACATAATATGGAATGGAGCAGGATTTTGAATTTTTAAAGAAGTACCTTGATCAGTATTCTACACTATTCGGCACAGGAGAATTACCATTGCTATGGATGATTTAAACACTAAAGTAGATTCAACACTGAAAGATGTATGCTGTACCCTAGCGACATCCACGGAGCCTTTATATTTGTCTATTACCTGTCAGCTATCTGATTGATTATGGAAAGAAAATGGGTGAAGTTATTCAATAAAACTCTATAAAACGTTATCTGGTGTTGACCATGGTTCAAATCACCAGATGCTTAGGTGAACCTTCTCATTGAAGCTGAAAACATATCGAAAGTGAATACAAAAAAGTGTTTACATCATAACTGATGGTCCAGCTTTCAAAAATAAATTAAGGTATGTCGGAGACGTTCCCCTGTATATACTCTGTATACTTTCGTAGACACCTTTCGATAGTCTTGTAGACGCCTGTAAACTCATAATTCATTGAAGTCAAGAGAACGTTGTCAACAAGTATTGATTGAATTAAGGAATGTGAAGAGTAAACATCTGGATATGTTGTCGTGTAAACCATCAGATGATGTCTGGAGTCCCTGGAAGCCCTCTTCTCGGCGAGCGGAACAACATGCCTGAAAATCCCATAGATAAGTACCTATTCTTAAGATAAACTCGGTAAAGAGTTTTTGAAATCGCGGGACTGGTAGTGGTGGAATGCTAGCTCCAGTATTTTGGTGGTATTGTTTGTATTTTCAATCCTAAGACATTTACCTGTTTCGACAAATCATACCTCAAGTTACTTTGTTATTTATGCGACTATCATTTAAGTGATTTTATTGTGTTTACCAATGTGTGGCCTAAATCCAATAGATCTGCCCTAAAACGCCCCTCGCCCCTGCCGTCTTCGACAGATATTATATATGTGAAGTCAACTTGTCAATTAATGGAGATCAAAATGTTTGTGAGATTATCTAAAAGAGGGTACCACATGAGCAGCAACGGAAATATAGAGCCAAGTGCGCAGGAATGTGAAACAAATTTACAAGCCATATTGACCATACAAGCCAGGAAATTATCTTTCGAAGAGATAAAAAATCTTACCTACAAGAGGTATTTAAAAAATTGGTGTCACATGCTGATCAAAATAATAGCAAGGATATTTCCCGAACTGCAGGAGTTAATATTTTAAAGTGACATAATTATTTTCCAGTTTAAAGAATGAAAGGCCAATTCAAGTTTTATCGAAGTAAACATAGATAGATTATTTGTTCAGTGATTTTGATATTTGCTTGGTTGTTAAAATGTTTGCTATTTAAACAAAACCAAGCACAATTCAAAGAGCTTTGTAACTTTAATTTTAAAAAAGTGCTTTTTGCTTCATACTTTAAAGCACGCTAAGAAAGTATACTGTCCTTTGTACATCGATTACTTTTCACATTATTTTGCCCAGCTATGCTGAATTGTCTGCGCTGGAATACAATAACACAGTAGCACGATAGACAACAATATGTTACGTTTCCACAGAACGTGCTCTGCTACTGGGACCGAAAATTTTTTTGAAATATCTTCAATGAAGCAACATTTAGTAGAAGCAAGAGAGAGTTCCAAACTATATTTACGGATAATCTACAAATTCGATTTGAAATTGAGAGCAACTTGTGAGGACAATTACTAGAATTCCAAACAAGGAAACAAGAATTTCTATTTCTAAATAAAAATGCCTATCGTACAAGGCAAGCGACAAGTGAAGGTAGTGAATAATATATTACTCGAACCAGCAGTAAGTACACAATGTACTACTTTAACATCAGATATATCTATTTCATAAAAGTTTCTCTCAACTGTATTTGTTTGAGAGCGCTACGTTGTTTTCGTTATTTCATTTAAAACATCTAGATAGATAGATAGATAGATATATTTAATTTTGTGTGTCAATTACAAAAATTGGATAGAGTATGTCAAGTAAAAATACCTAAAAAATCTAATAAATTACAAACATATTACAATAATTTACGAACATTATAAAATACATATATACAATAAGAACAAAGCAGACATAATTTAGGAATAACTAAAATTATAAACAGACGTCAAATTAAAAATTAACTAGTTTTAAGATATATAAATGTAAGCATTTAAATGAGTTTTCTCTAATAACTAAAATTTTCAAATTCATGAAGAGAGTAAAAACCATTGTTAGATAAAAATCTAAATAATTTAAATTTGAATTCGGTTAAATTCTTGACTAGTCTAACGTTTGAGGGCAATTTATTAAATAAATAGCTTCCAGCATATATGAGAGATTTTTTATATAGGGCTAAATTGAAATTATTAACATATTGTAACACCAACTTCTGCCCCCAGCAGGTTAGGAAGTTGAGGTTGCCCGGTTCTCGTTTAGTTTGTGGAGACTGGTCGTGGTTCGGAAATTATTCAAGAAAAAACTTTTTATTTTAGGTTAGGCGCCAGTAGTCATATAAAAAAGCATCTACAATGTACTTGTCTAACTGTACGACTGTGACTACTCAGAGATAATTGATTTGTCATAGATACTCATAAAATTCTCAACACTATGTTAAATATATCTGGTTTATTGACTCTTACAAATTTTGAAATGGTTTAATTTTGATTTTACACCTTATGGATCGGATGTAGCTACTTCCTTACAGAAAGTTTATATATTTAATAAATAAGTATGATAAGGTTAAAGACCAAAAAAATTTACAAAATATGACAATTTATCGTTAAGCTGTGATTAAATAATTAAATGTAAAAAATTAATAAATAGCTGAAGGCAATATATAACATAAAACAATGGTAAAAATTTAGAACTGTTTTAAAGTTTATCGAAAGTTGAATAATGTAGTTGAAAGTTGAATGTTGAAAAGATATTCAGTTGATACTATTACCACCGGCTGGGTTCTGCAGTAACCAACCCTGGTCCTCGTCTCACTGAATCTTCCCTGTGTATCACCACCACTCGATCTTTGACTTCTAGCAGGGATCCTAAGACTTTTCAGAATTTAGACGTCTGAACGGTTACCAAACCCATCAACTTGGTGCTCTCATCCAGCGAGGACTATTCTATACCAAGACACTCCAAACTTGGATTACAAAGACTCCTTGGCAGATAATCTGTTTCTCCTGGATTAATAGCAGCAACCCAATTTTTTCTGGCACACAGTTAAGCCAAATTTATGGTAAAATTTCCAATTTTAAGGATTAACTTAATATCAAATCTGAAGGGTCAACTTAACACCTCAATCCACTCCAGATGAGGTGTTAATCGGTCAGCAACACGTCTGTATTGCTACGAAATCGACAGGAAAATCTATGACGACCTGTTCGGATACCGTGTATGATCTAAAACCTAGTTACACTTCTATACGCGAGATGACGCTGGTAGTGGTAACATAAATCATTCTTTAAATACAATACAAATCTACACAATTACTCTACTGTATCATTTATGTGAATTCATGAGTTCCAATTTAATCAGAATTATCGATTTATAATTTTGTTTATTGATTTGGGATTTATTCACTTAATATAGATTTCTTCTTTTAAATATTTGTTTTACCAGATGACTTGTAGGTGTATTGCAAGAGAAGTAACAGATGGCGCTAGTATGCTAATTTATAATTTAAAGTTGGGTTGACGAACACAAATTCTTCCAGATTCAGTAAGTTTACTGAATTGTGGTTTAAGACTACAAAAATTCGTTGCTATTAGAATAAAAATTAACAAGTCGCATTCAGGTAATTTTGAATGTCACAATATAAATTACGGTTCCTTGTATTGTATTCGTGTTTGTCACGGTGTGTTGATAAGCTATTTTTTATGTTATAGATATATTAAAATAATTTATAAGTAAATGTATGTGACCGTGAGAATTGTATTATTTTTAAAAGTACTACGACAAAAATCTCGGTACCCCAAATTGAAAATTATTCTCAATACTCTTTTTTGGAGAAAAAATATCCTCTGTAGATATATACCTTGACCCTAGGCAATTATATTATAAGAGAGTGTTTAATAGAATAAAGCATAATACACATCTATCAAAGAGCTTCGATCTAAAATGTTTGTTAACATTGAAATTACAAAAGAGGATTGACTTAGTTTAATACAAAAGTTGATCAATATTGAGTTCAACATAAATGTTCGTCCTAGAAAATTTGTATTTTTTCTAAGCTTAGCCGATTAACATTAAGGATAAGATTAACAGTTTTGTAAACATGTTTTGTCCGTGTTTTGAATTGAATGATGCATATTCTTTATAGGATTTTGCAAACAGCAAAAAAAAAATAAGTATCTATGAGAACTAAAAGAAAAATTATGTGTAAAAATATTAATGAAATCTTTGCATTCTTTCGATAACCTGATTTCTGGTTATGCTGTCAAATTATAATCCTAAAATGAATTTGTCTAATTTCTTAATTGAAAATTCTCATTGTAACACTAGCATCCACACAGTCCCTTACGACCATGCTGATTAAACCAGTATCTACATGACCCCCTACGGTCATGAAAATTAAGTTAAAAATGAGAACAAAGGCGTAAAATGAATTTGATTGTCTGACTAAAAATAAACTACTTTTATTCGAAATATTTTTTCTCAAATTGTCATTCTTTTGGTTACTCAAATTTCAAATCTCTGAAATTTTTTCGGAATTGTCCAATCTTTGCAGGAAAGAGCACTGTGGCGTTTTCAGGTGCATCAAAAAGGGCAAAGGACAATTCCGAAAAAATTTGGCAATATTCCCAGGATTATTCCATATTCTTTTTGCCTCTTGCAATTTTTGTCCCAACTTCTTCTTTTTTAAGCAAAAAAATCGCAAAGTTCTAACATTCTGAATTTCCCTCGCCGGAAAACTTTTAGTGCAGGCAATGAAGGCAAAATCTTGTAAAGACCACACAAAAATTAATAAAAGGATCATCTCCAGGATTTAAGTAGATAATAACTTGGAAAATGGAATGATGCATTCTTTGCACTTCCAAGTTAAGGGAAAATTGAAAAAAATTTGGAAATACTTTTTGATTTTCGGTTTTTTTGCTTTAGCGGCTAAAATAACGAAAATATGGACAAAAGTTGTAGTTCTTCTCTTTCTCTATAGAGAAGGTCCCTACAAATTATTATCTTACATGAGCCGTTTAGGAGATAATTCCAGTTTTCCACTTATAGCTTTGGGCCGCTCCGAAATGCGCAGAAAATGAAAATTCTCTGGGAGTTTCGTACGACCGGACACATCGATCGATAATTCTTACTATCCAGAGCCGCTATAAAAATGAAAATAACATGAAATGTAGAGAAAAGTCTCAGCTTCAATGTTGAACTAATTGCAAAATTCATACACATTTTTATTATAGAGAAAAAATGTTAGAAGGTTGCTTAGTAAACTTTATACAGTTGATTTATTCCTGTCTTTGAGTTTTATGCATCCACCTATTTCCCCCGTAACAAGGGGTGCTGTTTCACTGCATGGATTCGATTTGACGCACTTTAGTCTATATTTCGTCAAAATCTCATTGAAGAATGTTAAGAAACGAATAAGTTGTATCTGTTTTACTGTATAATTGTGCATTTTCTGAACGTGTATGAATAATGTAGGCAAATTCAAAAAATACTGCACGCATTTAAAAACTCTAATGTCCTTCGAAAGAATATGTTTTATTGTACTTATGATCCGAAAATTAAGACTGCGCTAAGATATAGCGAATTGAAATCCAAAATTTGGAGGTGACTGATCGATGAGAAATATACCCTCTACTTTGATCGCAAGGCATATTCTTCCAACAAAAGTAATTGCAATAAAATGTTAATTGTATTAATATATCATTGTATAAGAATATATTAGCAAAATGAATTATCATTCTAACGACTCCCGGCAAAGATATGAATAAATCTGTGGATCAACTGTACAAAGTTTACTAAGCCATCTTCTAACACTTTTTCTCTATGACAAATTTTATTATGAATTTTGTGATTAGTTCCGCATTAAAGCTGAGACTTTTCCGTACATTTTAAGTTATTTTAATTTTTTTATGGGCTCTGAATAGTAAGAATTATCGATCGATGAGCCCGGTCGTACGAAAGTCCCGGAGAATTTTCATTTTTCGCGCATTTTGAGGCGGCTCAAAACTATAAGTGGAAAACTCGATTTATCTACTAAACGGCTTAAGTAAGACAATCATTTAAATGTTTCTTAAAAAGGTGTCTATCTTACTAAATTTAAGAAAGTCGGGTGAAATATTGTGCCAATATGTCGATAGCTAGCTCCATCCTGATGACTACAAAAAATATGATATGACAAAAGGTAATTTATTTTAAATAAAATGTTTGCAGATAACGTCACAGTTTGAACCATTGCCGAGTGTCCAGACACAATGTCCCGTGTTTTCAAGTTCACTCTATAAGTAGCTTCCACATTTGACATTTTATCCAATAAAGTATTGCGCGTTTTAGTAATTTTCATTCTCAAATATTTATCTACAATTTGGATAATTTGATTTCAGCAAAATCAAAGATATTCTCCTGCGAAGTGATTAGTTCCTGCTACGCAGCATTCTTGCGTAATAAATCAAACCGTTTCGTTCTAAGGATTAATTAATATTCTTACTGTATATTTTATTTCAGATTTTAATTTAAAATTAATAAAGCGATTAATCGAATTAAAATAAAATTAGATTTCGTCAAATTGAAAAACTTTTCTTAATAATACGTGTCAAATACATTAAAACGGAATTTATATTGGCGCCACAGCAAAATTAATCTAAATGTAAAATATACCGTTAGCATTGCAAATCGTCTTCATGGTGCCAAAATATTTGCTGTGTGTATAAAATTGTAAATGGCAAACGATCTAAAATTGCTTAACTGAAACTGCATCTGAGACACGCAATACGATTTTTCCTGTCACATCTATAGGGTGTTTCGAAAAGATTGGGACAACGCTTAGCCCTAGATTCTTGACATCAAACCAAGTCGATTGAATCCAAAAAGTAGGGGTCTAACTCTTCTCCTCTTCAAGATACAGGGTGTTAAATAAAAAAAAATCATATTCGTATTTTGTCTTTATCTTGGACACTATTACACGTATCTACTTCGAAATTAGTAACGACATATTTTTCAGATCTCTAATCACAATGGTGACATTTTCGATGTCACATTTTATAGAGGGCGCTAGTTACAGTACGTTTATGTGACACTTTGAGAGAACTTTTTGAGGTTAGGTTTTGAACATTGTCTTCTATTATAATCGAAACGCAATTTAACTTCCCAAAGAAAAGGTGTACTTGTTGAAATACGATAAAATGCGCCCTTTAAGAGAAATACGCGATTTACAACTTTGTCATAAGTACACCAGTTCGTAGAAATTCAATCGTACCTAAAAGTGCTCTTTTATCTAGTAGGTGTACGTCAAGTATGATGTCTTGAAACTGTCGGTAGTGCATATTGTGTTTGTACTGTTTTTGTGCCGCTGGTTATATTTGCATTTTGCTACATATATTTTGGTACGTTCTTAATTAATTTAAGTTATTTGAGAATGCCCCGCTGCCTGCATTCCAATCTAGAAATTACTGATATAGTTGCAGTCTATATTAGAGAAAACCATAATGGTCATGCGGCTGTAAGACGATATCAGACTTTGTATCCTAATCGAAGGGTACCAAATCATAAAATATTTCAAATAATTTTCCAATGGTTTAGAGAATCCGGAAGTGCTCGCGGAAGAGGAGGATCAGGCCGTCCGGTTAGTTACCGCAGCAAGAAGAAAATATTTTGACGTGTATTGAACAGAATCAGGAAATAAGTATGCGAAGGCTATCTACTAGAACTGGAATTAGTTCAACAATTATTTATAAAGTGATTCATAAAAACCAACTTCACCATTTTACACCCATTCAGCATGTAAAACCCGAAGATCTACCAGCAAGATTAGCTTTCTCTCGCTGGATTCGAGACAATCAAAATAATAATGCACAATTCCTGAAATAGTATTCTCTCTACAGATGAGGCCACATTTACAGGAAGAGGTGTTTTCAACTAGCGCAATAATCATATTTGGGCTGAGGAAAATCTTTTTAAAGCGCGTGTTAACCATTTTCAGGATGACTTTTCAATTAATGTCTGGTGTGGAATTATCGGTAACAATGTATTAGGGCCCGATAAGCTTCCCAATAGGTTAAGTGGAGCATCATGCAATTTCTGCTGAACAATTTGGACGACTTGTTAAATAATTCTAATAACATTAACAGAAGACATGTGGTTTATGCAAGATGGAGCTCCTCCCCATTTTCCAAAAGCAGTCCGTAACTATTTAAATAAACGTTTTCCACATCGTTGGATTGGGCGAGGAAGCGGGGCTACATGAAAAGTTTGGTCTATGGATCCCAAGTGATAGAAAATCGCGACGAGTTGTTCCAAAAAATTCAAGAAGCTGGAAATACTATTAAAAATCAGCAAGAAATACCATTCCGTTTACGTCAAATTTCATGATACGATGTAGAAAATGTATTGAAGTTCATGGAAATAACATTGAAAATTTAAGATTATCAACTGATATGAGACTGTTTTGAGTTACTGTTATTAATTTAACTCTACCAATAAAATAGAAGATTACGTTGTTTATTTATTTATTTATTTTTATTCCGTAGATTTCTCTGAAAGGGTGCATTTTATCGGTTGCTAACAAGTACACCTTTTCTTTAGAAAATTAAATTACGATTAAAATAGAAGACAATGTTTAAAAAATAACCTCAAAAAAGTTATGTCTCAAAGTATCACATAAAAGTACTGTAACTAGCGCCCTCTATAAAATGTGACGTCGACAATATCACCACTGAAATTAACGACCTGAAAAATATGTCGTTACCAACTTTCAAGTAGATACGTGTAATAGTGTCCAAGATAGAGACAAAATACGAATATAATTTTTTCACTTTAACACCCTACCCTGTATCTTGAAAAGAAGAAAAGTTAGACCCCTTTTTTTGGGTTCAATCGAGTTTGATGTCAAGAATCTACGGCTAAGCGTTGTCCCAATCTTTTCGAAACACCCTGTATAAGAAACTGTTATTGCTTCGTACAAAAATCCTTGGTTGAGATATGGCAGAAAGGAAGGAAAATAGGCACAAGTATATTTATAAACATTTAATAAACCAAATATGGTGTAATCTTTTAAAAGATTTCAGAATTTATTAGTATGATTTTTTTTTGATTTTTGTGAACGATGAAATTGAGGATAAGGTGGGAAGACGGCGATTTTTAAGTGTTTTTTCGATAGCGTTTAAAAATTTTTGAAGTCATGCTTTAACAAGCTGTCATTTGTCATCTTATACGATGACTTTTTGTTAACTTCCCATTTTAACCCTGAAACTAACGCCTAAAATAAACATTTTGCTTTTGGTAATTCACGTCTATAATAATTAATAACTTCCTACAACTGTGCCAAATTTAAATTTTCTATGTCAAACAGTATCTGAGGAAAATGTACCATGTAAATACAATCAAGGAATACCTACGCTTAAGGCGAGATTCCAAATCATATATTTGATATCTATTTAGTAAATCATATTTTGAAGCATACCTCTTGCCGGGTAAATGTCCTCATTCTTATATCAAATATATTTAGTGAAATAGGCGAACATCATTTAAAACGTAAGAAAATTCAATTGTACTGTCTTCTTGTAAGAATCATAGTCAATGTCATTTATAAATATTATCAATAACACGGCTCCAAGAACGGCCTCTGAGGATGTGGCTGTTATTTCGTTAGTCTTAAGACCACGGTATTTTACATTAGTTTTCTTATTTAAAATTTTATTACGTTAGTAACAATGATAAAATTAGTATTAGTTAGTTTAATTTGTATTTAATTTGAAATTTTAAGTTTAATCGAGGAATTCTAAAGGAAAGTCTTATCTGATTGGGGCGATTGAAACGTTTATAAAACTTTTTTTAAAATAAAAGATAAATTAATAGAAATTTAATCCACTTTTTATAATTATAATTAGGAGAAATAATTTCTAAAAGTTTTAAAAATTTGGGTGCGAACTTCTTATAGACGAGCAAATACAGATCAACAGAGTTCCCATCTCTCCGGAGGGTGCTTCATTCCCTTTTGCTTCAGAAACCACCCTCTTACGTGACCTGGCGCTAGTTTTTTAAATTTTTCTCAAAAACTGTTACTCTGACGAGGAAAATAAATAGGATCTAAAATATTCGGTATAAAATTCTACATCATTTATGTTCCATAAACTTGTTTCTATCTTTAACTCGACTCTCACAAATATGATTTGAAAAATTAGGATATGTTGCTAAAGTTAGACAAAAACGAGTAAAGTGACAAATATCTGGAAATACGTTGGCCATAGAAAAATGTTGCTAGCAAAGCAGATTTTCCTACACAAACCTGGCTAAAAGGACAAAAAAATATGACTACAGAAAATTTTGTTATTATTACTATGTCTCTTATATTCGAGCTCGTTTCCACACCACCGCTGAGGTAGAGCTCCCGGCGCCTTTTTTTAAAGTGGTTTCCCCTTGAGGCCTAATCCACTAAAAACTAACTACTGTTTATTCAATAATTGGATTATCTTCAGGTAATTCGTCCTCTACCACTGAATTAAGACATCCTTGACCATGACAATTGGAGCACATTGTTGAACACTTCAATCCAACCTTAGCACAACCGCATCGTTTTGCGCCCCTTTTTACAACCTCAAGATATTAATTGAAGAATAAAAGTAGGAGCTAGTATCTCAGTTGTAGAAATTGGCACCAAAATCTGGCTGATTGTTTTCCAACCCCGTTCATTAGGCCTTAAATTTTCTCCAAGCCATGAATGAATTTGCTGAAAAACGCGATACGAATATTTTTCTAAAGCAACGCATGTAGGTGGTAGTCTTGATAATATCACTGCTTAATTAGATTGACCAACAAATGTATTAGATGAAATGAATCTAAATTAATTTAACGATGTAACAATTCGAGGTGCCTTGTATAAAGCTAGTGTGATTTTTTCTCCAGCTCGTACAATGTCGGGTGTCATTCGTAATAGATCGTTAAATATATACAAAGCATGGTCCAAGTTTCTTCTAGTATTTATCAAGTTTACAGTTTGTGCTTCTCCTTCGCCAAAAAATGCTGATGATCCACTGAATACGTGAGCAAATAATATATTTCATTTACAGTTATGAAGGACTTGAATGAGAGAACCCTTTTCTTGATGTTTCCTTGAATATCTCTTAAAAATCTAATGTCTTTATCAAGAGGACAAAGAGCAGTTATGAGAATGAGAAGGTTAACATCCTGTCCCACTACAACTATCGTGGGATTATTATAGGCTTCCTTAATACCAGTTTGGACAATTAGAACATCAGCATCATCTGTTGCAGAAAGAGCTTGGATACCGGCATATTCCAATGTTTCCATCAGTTGGTTAATCAAACGTTCTTTATTCGCCAAATTTCTCAGCAAATTTTTCTGTGACTCAAAAACAAGCGTCTCTTCTTTGAAAATTATTTTAGCAGATACCAACCAAGTTCAAACGTCATTTGTGAGATTAGGGCTGGATACAGGACAAAAATATATAGGACGTAAATGATGTATAATTGTATAACAAATATTTTAGGTTTTATTCGTTTTTCTCGTCAGAGTAACAGTTTTTGAGAAAAATCATAAAACGGGCTCCAGGTCACGTAAGAGCGTGGTTTCTGAAGCAAAAAGGGGATGAGAGGCGCGACCTCTTTTGATCTGTATTCAGATGTCTATTAAGAGTCTGCACTCACAATTTTAAAACTTTATAAATGATTTCTCCTATTTGCCATTTGAATTGCTAATTTACTGTGACTATAAGGTAATATCATGAACATGTAACACAGTTAATACTCTATACCCATAAGAACAGAAACATCACCATACACGCAGATTGGATAATTTTGGAATATTTTAGAATTCCCGCCTTGGCAGAGCCAAACATATTTTCAATGAATTTTGAACATTTTATTTAATTTGTTAATCCTTAAAACCTGTTGAGTCCTTTAATTTAGCAATAATTTGTTATTTTTCTTTAGTTTATTTAAGAAAATAATAAATGTAATTTCACTAATTTTGAGTGGCCCCTTCAGAGACCCCATGTTTATACTAACTTTTCTTCATATTTTATACGTAGAATCACCCCTAGAAATTAATGACCGCATACCTGAAACACCCTGTATACCAGACAAGTTTCGTACACTCAATTTCTATTATTTCATATGAAAAGCAATAAATTATTTCCCTACTGATTTTTTCCTTACCCATTTACTAAATATTGTTTGTTACTAGAGGATATTTCCCAAAATACTTGTACTATTATTCCAAGGTCGATTGAGAATGAAGTTCTACCGGTGTGTCTATACTCATTTCGTGTCATTAAGTAAATGACAAATTGAACCATTGAACTATTCAGTTATAAGAGAACGCAGACATTTTTCTCGAAATATTGTACAAAAATGTATGCTATATAAAAAGTTATTGTATACAAATAGAACTTTACCCATTCGCTTGTTGTTCTATTTTTGTTCGCGTGAACTATCCTTGATATTGTTTAGTTAGATTCCCATTATTTCTATTACGTTCAGCAACATTGTCTGCATAAACGGAAGTTAATGGCTTGTAAATTCAATAGAAATTGTTCAGAATTCTGCAAGCTTTTTCCTTGAGACATTGCGATAATTGTATTTATTGCGATCGTGAATTACTATGTTAAATACTTTGCTCAGTTGAAATTAGTCGTATTTAAATTTGTCTCTTTCCTGATTAATGCAGTTAATTTGAAATTTTCAGCGAGGTTGTCCTTATTTACAGACTCTGCGCTGTCCTTATATTTTAACAAGTATTTCTCTAAATATATTATACAGCCAAAAAAAATCTTTCCTGACTTGGGGGTCTGCATGTTCACTACATGTTTTTGGGGACGCTGAATTCAAATCCCAAGGTGTATTTAACCCCATCACAGGATTTTGCCATAATTTCAGAAAAGTTGTAATTTAAGCTATTTCGACATTTCTTTACATAAGTCGCTGTAACTTTTTCTAGACACGGTTCTGCTTCGAGGGCCATTTCTGCCAAACAAAAGCAAGCAGAAATCTGAAAATTAAGGGGTGCGTAGAATGACGTGATAAATCGATTGGCGCTAATCTGAAGTCGATGCGTGCCTTGGTTTTCGAGACATACCCTCTCGAAGTCGCCGGAAGGTGAAAATGGAAATTTTTTTTACCGCTTCCCGAAGTCATATCTCGAAAACGAAAAGAGATACAGAGCTACGATTTGTGCCATTCATCTCGCCTTCCTATATTCCCTTGAATTTTCTAGATGCTTCATTTATATAATTTTGTAAGAAAATAAAAGTGCCGGCCAAAATCTGAAAAAATTCTGCATCTCTGTATCTCGTTTCGTTTTCGAGATACAGCCTCGGGAAGCGGTAAAAAAACTATTTCACCTTTCAGTGACTTCGAGCGACCATATCTCGAAAACTACGGTTTGCGCCATTCGATTATCACTTTCTTCTACGTACCCCTGATTTTTTAAAGATTTTTTTCTAGCTTTCACTTAAAAAGCGCCGAAAGAATATCGTGCCCTATATAACGGGATTGGAAATTTAATTTGCAATCGACGTAGTACAAAGAGATATCGAAATAGCTTAAATTATAGGTTCTTTGAGGTTATGGCAAAATCCTTATTGAATGGGGTTAAATACACCTCGAATTAGGATTCAGTGACCCCATAAATATGTAGTAAACATTGTCAGATCTTCAAGAAAATCTTTATTTTTATGTGGCTGTGATTATTATTGAAAACTTGAATTCAATACAATTCTGAATTTTTCTGTAAAATTGGAGAATAGGCATACTTTATTTTTATATACTTACATAGTCCAGTCGATAAAGTAAAAAAATACACCAGAAGCTTGCAAAAAATGTTATCTGAGATTTTCCTTCAGTAACTGTTAGTGCGAGGATTAAACAACACAAAACCACAAAAATTAGTTCTGGGGATGACGCGCAATACCCCCCCCCCCAAAAACCACCCCTTCGGTGAAAAAAGCCTTATTTTACTGATAACTGATAACCGTTGAAGATATAAAAAAATTGCTCAACATAAAAAAGAAAGCTTGACTAACTGCCTAAAGAAAAATTCTTTTGTAATTTTCTTGTATATGCTGTGGTCGAGAAAATCGATATTGATAAATGTTTTTAATGCGCGCGAATTTTCGTTTATTTGAAATTTTTTGTGCGCGGCCTATAGAAAATATTGAATTGCTGGAGAATCAAACAAGTTAGGAAGAAAATTCAAAATGAGTTTTAAAGGGGAGATAGTTTGGTATCAAATGCTCTATATTTTGCAAGGAATGTGCCGGAATTAATTGCGAAAATGCAAATGTGCCAGAAATATCACAAGAAGATATCGATAAAGAAATGAACAACGAAGTTAATGTTGCCATCGAAAGTATCAATATTGAAGAAGCGACTATTTTTTTTTCCGGATTTTGTTAATTAACTTTCTAATTACATATTTACCAAAATTATTTTTAACTCCAATGTCCTCGATTATGTCTAAGTAGCTCTTCATTTAGATCCGCGTCAGACAGAGGTAGTGAAAATGCTCTGTGTATCTTCGAATTGTATGCTGCCATTTTTTGTTGATGCGGGTGTAATGAGTCGTAAGGAATTGTGGTTCCTGTAAATGTTGGTTTTCGGACAATTTTAAAAGTATATTGATTATTTATGCGTGACACTGTAAAGTCTAAGAAATTAATTTTATTATCTGACTCTATTTCTAACGTAAATTGTATTTTCGGGTGTATATTATTAATATAACTTAAAAAATTGTTCAATTGTCTGGTAGTACCGTTGAAACCGGCTAAAACATCATCAACATATCTATACCAAAAATTAATATGTTTCTTGCCTAACGTAGAATTTAGAATTTCTTTTTCTAAGTGTGTCATAACATGACACTTCAAATAGAACATATCTTTATTACAAAATCTAATGAAATTATATGTTTTTTGAATCGCTGATTATGAATACAATAGATATTTTGTCCTACTGGCTGCAAACTGAAATACTGCTTATAGTTTATAATTATATTAAATTATGGTCATATATGCACTAAATCATTCAGTGCATATATTTAAATTGAAACACTCATCTTTAATGCATAGTGTGGCCAATAAATAATTAAATTTTGGCCTTTTGGTAAATGATTTTACAAAAAATTGCAATATCAAATACCTTCACACCCTCATCCCATACTTCCGATACCTTACTATTAAACCCTTTCTTTCTACCAATTCCTGCTAAAGAGATAATTATTGAATGGAAAATCACTTTTAAAATATTTTAAAATATTTAAAATTATAATTTTTCCAATGTGTCCAATTTTGTTGAAAATGTCTATTGTATTTGTATTCAGCGACCCAGAAACCATATAATTTCATTGGATTTTGTAATAAAGATATATTCTATTTGAAATAATTTGATAAAAACGTCGGAAAGTACTCAAAATTGATTAGACTGAAAGGTTTAATAGAAATTATTTTAAGATTTTTCAAGTCAGATTTAATTTTAGTCACTTTAGTACTGTACCTTGTTGTAGTGATAAAATTTCTATGTAATTAAAAAAAAATAGCTTTTGTTGCGAATTCAATTGGCGCATGTCGGGTGAATTTTGTTCAAAACAGGTCCATAAAGTTCCACTGTACCAACTGATTGGAAATAGAGCACACACTTGACGGTTGTGTAATATTTCGTGTACATTTTTAAGAAATCAGTTATTGCTGAAAATCCGCGATATTTCTGTTGACAATTTTATTAAACTAAGTCAACCAGTATTCGAAATATTAACATAACTTCTACGCTAGCATTTCATCACCACTAAGTAGTTTACACATAAAATGAGTGAGTCGAATTTTAAGCAGAGGTATAAAGAAGGTATTAAAGGCAATTGAAAAGATGTCAAATTGCAAACTTTAAGTAACGTAATCAGAGATAAATCCACAGGCTATACAATTTCTAAGTTTTGAGTGCACGAGGGCATGTTTTTTTATTAAAATTCAGTCAGTTTCAAAGTTGGTTTCGCTCCATGATAACGCAGAGGAAATCTAAAATTCAAAGTCGCAGAGTATCTTTAATAAGTATACCATATTTAGGAAAGACCAGATAGTGATAAAACACTCAGCAGCCATGGGCGTACTGTTGTTTTTTTTTTCATAATTATAAATATTACACTGAAAAATACATTACTAAAATAGTTTAGTCATTTATTTCATGTACTTAATCTTACTACGAATAATTTTATATATGAAATAAAGTTTGTTCATTAATTTAACTAAGTATTTCCGTAATAGTAACAATAATAATAATAATAAACAGTTTCATTAAACTACGAAAAACTCCCTAAACCCGGATATGGTTTTTGGTTTATTATTAATAATAGATAATTAAACAAGCTAACCGTTATACTCTTCGCCGATTTACTGCACTTTTTATATTTGTTGCACATTCTATAGGATACTTTTCGCAGTTTTTCTGTAAATAATAATAGATTTAGACATTTTTAATTAAATTACAAAACAGAAAAAAATGTGTAATTTTTGTTTTATTTAAAAAATTTATAACTTTTTTATTTCTTGATCGATTGTGCTCAAAAGCAATAGAGTACTTCCTTTAGCTAACACTAACTTACTGTCCAAGTTTGAATACAAGCGGACTTTTCGTTTTTAAGTTATCGTGCTTACAAGAAACGTGACGGACAGACAGGCAAACGAACGGACGGACGGACAGACAGACAGACAGACAGTCGGACGGACATCGGAAGGTATTATTACAAAGAAAACCTGATAACTTTTTGTCAAAAAATATACAGAGTGGTCAACCGATAGCAAAAATTCAATATTAAATGAAAGGTGCCAAATATGGAAGGCTTGCATAAATACCTTTACTTTCCAACATGGTTGAATTATTTTTCAGGATGACCACCCTTTATATTTTTCAATAAAACTATAATAGATGTCTTCCTTGCCAAGTGCATTAAGTAAATGTCAAATATTATTGCCATCTGTCATATTTTCAGTTGCATATCCACGTAGTGGAGTGGAAATATGGTAGTGGTTAAAGAAATTTCAATAATTCTTTTTTTTTAATAGGCTTAGAATGTCATGAAACGTGGAAGTTTTAAATTTGAGCAAAATAAATTTTTTTCACGATCGATTCTAGGTATAGTAGTTGTAAAAAAAAGTTCGAGATATTTTTCCTTTTCAATTTTTATTTATCTGAAATAGGTTTGGAATGTCGTGAAATATGGAAATTTAAAACTTGAGCAAAAAAAAATGTTCCATCATACATTTTATAGTATTAAAAAAAAATTCTTAGAAAATTTTTCTTCTTGAAATTTTTTTTTTCTGAAATAGGTTCAGAATGTCATGAAACGTGGAAATTTTAAATTTGAGCAAAACAAATGTTTTCCAGCATTTATTATAAGTATAGTATAGTTGTAAAATTTTCGCTTTTGAAATTTTTTTTCTGAAATACGAATTTCATGAAACGTGGAAATTTAAAATTTGGGCCCAATTTTATTTCATATATCATATATTCTATAGTAGTAAAAGAAAAATTCTCTTTTCTTTTGACAAAATTTTCAAATTCTTCTTTTTGAACTTTTTTTTTATGAAATATATTTAGAATGTCATGAAAGGTGGATATTTTAAATTTGAGCAAAAAAATCCCATGCTTTTACTGGTAGAAAAATTTTCAAAAAGTTTTGAATTTTTTTTTCTTCTGAAATAAGCTTAGAATGTCATGAAACTTAGAAATTTTATATTTGAGCGAAGAAACAAATTTTTTCAATATCTATTCGCTTTAGATGGTCCACCCTGTATATTTTCCAGTGAAAGGCTAACCATTTCTTGGTTAGTAGTAGTGTCAGCTACTTACCAAATTTGACTATTATCCGTTATGTAGTTTTTTAGATAATGCATCAACAGCCATACAGAGGCAGACTGAAACACCTATATTTTCGTAATCTACGTGATCTGAAACGAAAAAATGCGAAAAAATCTCGGAGGGTGAAGTTTTCTCGAATGCAATATTTTCCTTTGGTATGCGAGGGAAGTAATATGAATTATGACAGTTAAAGAACATATTAATTTGAATAATCGTGAAAAACACCCTGTAGAACCAGGTTCAAGTTTGCACCCCTATATGTTTTGATTTAAAGTGTTTAAGCAATCAAATATCTATACGCTGAAATCCATATGATAGCTTTTCTTTGTCATGAATTTTTTAGAAACTGTCGAAAAAATGTGGTGGCTATGAGGTATAAAATTAAAAATCGTCAATTCCACTTTTTGGAAGTTCATATGCAAGGTAAAAGGATATTATAAAGAGATATGTACTGTAAAGAAAACTCTTAGAGCTTACTTTTAGAGCATCAAAAAACACATTTTTTGACGCTGGCGATTTTTGATCGCATCAAAAACATGAATTTTATGAAAAATAATTTCGAACATTTCTTGTTGAAAATAGGTCAAAAAATATTATAAAAAATTATTTCATTGAAAAAATTAAATATTTCCTGTTGTTATAAAGAAAATTGTTTTAAACAATAACAGGCCAGGTTACCGCCTGGTAACATGCATCCATATAGACTGGTCTACTTTTACTGGGAGGTAAGTGATACATATCTCTAAGGGTTAGATAACTGCTACATTTTTCCTACTAATTACTTAGTGTCAAGAAATATATTTTTTGTTTTTTAGATTTGTATCTTTATACGGCTATCAAAATATTGGTTTTAACATACATGAATTATTCGATGTTTAACATTAAGATGTCAAAACAGGAAAAGGTAAACATTATCTGCGACGATGTTAATAATTTTATCATCTTGTAATATAATTGTATCCTTTTTTCTATCCGTAATTTTGTACCCCAAAAATAAAAAAGAAAAAATTAGGAGAATGAGATAACCAATGTTTATATATAATTGTATACAATTTAGTTAAGTAGTGAGATGTAGGTTTTTTCCAAGCATGACAAAACAGTGTTTAATTATTTAATTTATTTGGAGGACAAAATTAAATAAACTGGAACAAAATGATTTAATATAATTAAAAAATGGTTTAAATAAAATTCAAACAATGTTCATAAATATCTTGAAAACGGCTATTCATATATATTTCTTATTATTTTTTTCTATTTATTGCGTTAAATCAAAGCTATATACGGTGTACCTACTTCAATTTTTATTAAAACATTAATATATTGTGAAATAAACGATAGATTAAACAATTCTAGTGCTTGGAAATGATCTCAGAGTCATCAATATAACGTTAATGTAAGTTTTCTGATTTATTATCAAAATTTATTTCTCAATTTTTTAGGTCTTTGTAACTTAAGAACTTGTGGCAATAGTTCAAGATATACGTAAGGATAAAGAGGGAAATATATTAAGAGAGCACATGTGATAATATTAATTGCGAACTTCTAATAATTAAATACAGGGTGCCTCAAGGCTCTCTGCTGGGGCCCATATTGGTTATTTTGTATGTAAATGATTTGTTTCACTTTACATCTGCGACAGAATGCTGTGCCTTTGCCGACGACACATCGATTTTGGATTTTAATTCCAACATCGGCAACTTAAATAGAGACAGCACTGGTTCCGTACAACAAGCTAGTGATTGGTTTTGCATGAATAATCTTAATCTTAATGAGTATTAAACTTAGGCTTGTTTTCTCTACAATTGCCTCATTAGTAAAAGGTGAGAGTATTAAAATTCTTGGAGTCGTCCTTGACGTTACTCTGATCTAGTTTAACCACGTGGAAGTTCTCTCTAATAAAGTATCTAGTATTATTTTTCTGTTACGTAGACTAAAAAATATACTGTGCGCAAGCGTCTTAAGGAATGATTATTGCTCTATGTTTCATTCTCATGTTTGTTACGCGATTATCTAATTTTAGCAAAAACTCTACAAATTTAGCAACCTTTTTAAACAAAGTAATGATGTTCCTCCAAAGCGATACGTTTTGCATTTTCGGTCGTAAGTGGAATGACATTATCACGTCATACATATTTATTATATATATATTTTTTAAGTGGTAGCATATCTTGTATTCTTTTTATTACATATTATAGAGTTTTCAAAGATACTGATATATTATTGAAAAAGTAGGCACGTGTACTTTACAATTCTGTCTCATTAATTTTATTTTCTTTGCGTAATTGTTTCCTATTAGGGTGCAGTCGTTATCGTAATTTGAGTGACTATACTTCTCATGTTCTTTTCAGATATTTATAGCATACTTTATACATTTTCACTTGTTGGATTTCCATTGTGGAAATTTCTCCATTACTATTTATATAACAATTATTTTTTATATTTCCGTTCAGACGTAGGTGCCGTCTTAAAATGAAATACACTTGGCAACAAAAATAAATGCTTTTCATATCTATAAATGACATAAAGGTATACTGGCAAAGATACCTCTTCTATACAAGGTGGGGCAATAGTGAGTCGGACCTCGATATCTTGTGTTCTACGATAGCTAGAATTTTTGTAAGTAAACTAGATAAAAAAGTCTATAACTGGAAATTATTTTTAAACGTACAAGGCGAGCCAAGACGAAATTACAAGACCAAATGCCTTTTTTTTAATGGAATGCTATGTATATCAGGAAATTTTTTGAAGCCTCTTTCTAGGATCTATTCATTCCTATATTAGCATTGAGTATGTCGCAACCATTTGGATGTAATGAATTTTTTTGTTGAAATAATGCATCTGCAGATGGATATTAAAAAAATCACTACATTCACAATTATGAGTTTTAAGAAAAAAATATGTGTATACCAGTTACGAGACATCTAGTTGATGTTTTTGAATCATTTTCATTTCCTAAAATTGTACAGAGTGGCCAAAAATTATTTTTCAATTAAGAACTCTTTCAATTGATTTTTTTCAATTATTTCAAATGGAAGACCCTGTACATTTTTCAAGGATGTTAAAATGTTAAGCGAGGAACGTCGTCGTCGTCTTCTAGACGTTGAACTGTTTCAGCATGAAATGGATACAAATTTTCCTTCTTTAATGTTTGCCATACTCTTGTTTTAGGTACTGCTAACTCATTACTTATTTTTATAACACTTATGAATAGATTATTTTCCACAACCTGTAATATTTGCTCTTCTTGTGGAAAAGCTCTGGGAACATGTCCATGCTTTGTCATTGACGGAAATTGTTAATGTGCCCTACTAAATTGGCATACCTCTGAAAACGGTTTATGATCTGGTACACGGCGATTTGGAAAACGCCTTTGATAATCTCTTTTTGCAGCTCTCCCATTTCCGTCGCAAAAGCCATACATAAAATTAATATCCGCATACTCTTCATTACTAAATTGAAACGGCATCTTAAAATGTTTAGTTTTAATAACTGGTTTTTTATCACTCATTCTAATAATTACTAACAGCGAACAACAATTATTCTTATTTGTAAAATTACACATTTGACATGTGCCTACTTGGGATTTTTGATGCATCAATGTTAAGTGGTAATCGCATCGTTTTATTATTTATTTTTTATTCGAGAAATAAATGGAATGTGCTTTATTTTGGACAGAAAAAACACTGAATGTCAAAACAAAGACAAATAAAAACCTCTTCTACGGGGTATTTACCTAAAATTAATAAAATAATGATGTTAGCAACTGGATTGTGCTATTTGTAGAATGTCAAATTTGGTCTTTCAATACTTTCGAAAATTTATTGAACAATAACCATAAACGTGCCATCAAATATTATGACATTATTTTATAAACTGTTCCATAGGCTTTTCAAAAGTTTACTAATATTTACAAAAAAATAATATACAGTGTGATATTAACGACCCTAAGAGCCATATTAAAAAAATGGAGGTCAGTCCTGGAATTTTTCCAAAGTTACTTAAGCTATTCCTTAACCTAAAAGAGTGTAATATGTATACCAAATTTTATCTAAATATGTGCAGTTATTTCAAGAATATGGCGGACTGAAGTTCTGGTCAAAAACAATAGAACACCCCGTGTCTCAAAAGCGGTTCACATTCAACGGTAAGTATAGGGATGTTTTGAACTCTGAATGTGCTGAATGTGCACTACCTTCCACTAGAGTATGTCCGTTTAAATCTGGGACACCCTGTATAACGCCAACATTTACCCGTGACTGTTTCAAATTTAACGGATGATAAGCGGTAATATATTGTAAATAGCTATTAACTCGTTCATTAACAATTGTTTTTTAATTTGAGGTAGCTTATTTTATTATTGTGTAAGTTATTAATCCTTAATATAATAAATTTCATGCATGTCGACTAAGCAAAGCTGTCCGTGAAGAATTATGGCTCACATTATATTGGCGTTTTATCGTATACAGTTTCAGATACTTTATTTGAGAAAACTTGACGCGATATAAGTAATACGTGCAGATATGCTTTTAAAAAATTTTGATAATAATAAATGTTCTTTTGCAAGGTGAATTATTGTGCTTAAATTTAAACATATTACCACTGTCTCGGGTGGTTTTATTTTCAATAAGAAGTCGCATACAGTAATTTTACACATACGCTTCTACACGGATATTAGAGAACATATTTTTGTAAATTCAGTCTTTAAGGCAGCGTTTTCCAAATATGTGTCACCTCGAAATGAAAATAAGAAAAATCTAATCCAATTTAATAGATCATAAACTGCATAAAATAGGAATCATTATAATAATACGTCCCTTATTCATTTACAAAATATTCTTATAATTTTCAAAGATTTTCCAATTGCAGATATACCAATGACTTGAAAAGTCGACGTAGGTACCGTTTCAGATAAATTACAAAAACCTATTTTAATAACCAAATAGATTATATTTATATTATACTCTATAAAGAAACAAAATAACCATTATACTCTTTGCCGAATTTACTGCACTTTTATTATTACTATTATTGATGCACATTCTACAGAATACTCGCCGCAGTTCTTTGTAAATAATATTAGATTTAGATAGTTTTGGTTCGACTTAAATAATAATAATAATAATAATAACATGCTTTATTTCAAACAGCACAGTATAATGCATGTTACAGTAAAGCACATACATTAATACAGGTGGGTTAAAATACGTCAGACAAAATGAATTAAATGATTATAACAAAAAATATTACTCTACACTATTAAGAAAATAATATTAAATATTACAAGAATTACAAATGTGATTTTTTATAATAATTAATATATTCATGTATTGTATAAGGCTCTACCTCGACTAGGTAATTAAGAACTTCTCTTTTAAATTGCTTAATATTTATGATGTTTTTTAATTTATTTGGCAATGTGTTAAAATATTTTATACTAGCATAACCTGGGCCACTTTCAAACATGCTTAATCGGTGTATAGGGAAACTATAGTTAAAATGCTTTGTATTGTAATCATGGTTACTTATGTGTTGATCGAATTTATTTTTATATTTAATATTCAAAATTAAACACATAAATATACATTGCCACAGCTGCTAAATATCTATATTGTTTAAAGCTACCTCTACATGTATCTCTTAGGGCTACATCGTGCATGATACGAATGGCTTGTTTTTGTATTATAAAGATTTTATTTACTTCTGCAGCAGCTGCTCCGCCCCAAAACAGAATGCCAAATTTTAGTTTGGATGTGAAGCAAGTATATTAAATTGTACGTAGCGTTGAATATGATACGACCTTCTTAATAACTCTTAAACTGTATACAATACTATTACATTTTTTCCTCAGATCTTCTATATGTTGCGAACACGTCAATGTACAATCGGTAATTATTCCTAAAAACTTTGTTTTTGATGTTAATATTACATTGTCATGGTTCATATTTATATTTGGAGGAAGTTTTAATTTTGAACGATTTGTTCTGAAAATTATGAAATTTGATTTGTTTCCATTTAAAATTAATTGATTCTCTAATACCCAGTTTTGTACTATGGTGAATACTTCGCTTGCTTCGTCTATTAGTAAGTTTAATTGCTTGACTTTTATTAGCAGGGTAGTGTCATCTCCATAATTAATTATGTGGCGTTGACTGTCATTCATTAAATTACATAAGTCATTAATAAATATATTAAATAATAATGGTCCTATTATACTGCCCTGGGGGATTCCTAGTTTAATTTTCCCCTTTTCAGATTTCACTTCTTTACCAAATGAATTGATTTTTACATACCTACTGGTATCGGTTTTCTGAATATGATTTTATCCGCTTTAAGGCTGATGATTTAATTCCGTACCTCTCAAGTTTATTTATAAGTAAGCCATGATTTATACTATCGTATGCTTTGAATAGATCTAAGAAAATGCCCGTTTCTATTTATTGACCAATTTTATACAAAAATAATGGGGTTCTTCCTCTAGCTAACACGAACTCACTGTCCAAATTTTAATACAATTGGGCCTTTTGTTCTTAAATTATCGTGCAATAAATGCGACGGGCGGACAGGCGGACAGACGGACGGACGGATGGACAGATGGACAGATAGACGAACCTTTTGAAAGTTTTTCAGAATTCGACCACTAACACAATGATACGAATATTTCTCTCTACGAGCGATATTACCGGTTTTAGAAGTGTACCGATAAAATGAAATATGCTTCTCATTTTGTATTTGCGGAAAGTATAATAATATAGAAATTGTTATGAATCAGAGCTGAGGTTCGTTATCATTATCAAATAGGCGAAGGTGAGGTACGGTAACGATTTCAGTGGCGAGATCTTGATCGGCGAAGTTAGGGCACGCCGGGCGAGTCCTTCACTTGGATGAGTGACCGTCTATAATCTTGCCATGCTGGTTAAGTGAATGAATAGCAGTAGTTAAACTTCGTCAGGTCGTTAATATAAATAAGGCAATTAAAGTTAAGGTTCAAGCCATCATTATATATTTTTTTAAGTTTACTATGGTATAATCTTGAGATTTGTTAGGTGAGCATTGTATAGTTTACATGCATTGTACGCGAAACAGCGTGTAAACGTATCAGTGTCTGGATACCCTAAATACTAATAACTAATATATACTGTTACGTTTTCACCTCTAAGAAACACCCTGTATGAATCCGTGGGTTTCAAATAATTTTAGCAAGGGGTAACCACTAATACTTTATTTAATAATTTACTTCTAAACTAACTTTTACAATGTTTATATTTACACTTCGGATTGATAACCTCACTTTTCGCTACCAAACTTCACCTTAATAAAAACTTTTTTCTCCTCCATCTATTTTGCCTTATATATCCTAAAATTGCCTCTAGATCCATCTAGAGATTTCCAATTCCAAAACAATATAACTCTAGAGCCATCTACAAGCTTCCAGAAGAGATGGCGTGTATTACTGGTTGCCTAACCATTGGTACTTAATTTCAGCTATTAATTTCAAGAGCTTATCACTCGCCAGGCCTCAGGGGAGTGTAGTGCGTAATAATATTTACTGCGGGTGCTAAATATATTTAGATCTCTAATTCGTCTTAAATTTTTAAACAAGTGAGTTGGTTAATTGGACAGAAACAACACCTTATGCCCAAGCAATAGTTTATGTAAATTTCTAAGAATGTTAAATTTTAATTTACTGTTTTAAAATTAAGATGTCGATATTTTCTAATGCCAAAAATAATTCTAAATCACGCTTTTTCAATTTTTTAGAGTCTATAACAGTCTGATTTTAAGAGGTAATAAATGTTGTTAATGCCTCGCAGACAGATAATTTAAATTTTGAAGTTAATATCTGTCTGTGCTCTGTGAGGATACAGTTGTCTAAAAACATCATACGACAATTTGCATAAGGAACTCGGAATATCGCAAATTCAAATCTAGCCATAAACCTACGTTTTTAGTGTCCGTTAAGATAGGTTTTTCTATGCTATTTATTTTAACTTTGGTGGATTGCTGTAAAAGTTCCCTGAGATGTTTATATCCAAACAGCGTTTTATATGGTTTATTTACTTCCAGCCGAGGCTTTTGAGCTGCCGATATATCAACTAATTTTTCAAAATTATCACATAATTTGTCGACAGCCAATAATAGACTTTCGTCCGAAGTGAAGGAAATGTAAGCTTGCATAGTATGTATAATTATGTATAGTACAATTTTCCATTAAATGACAAACATCTGAAATATGTATCGAAAACAATAAAGGTCCGAGTATGAATCCCTGCGGCACACCTAAATAATTATGTTGAAACTGTGATATTTTCCCATTGCTTATTTTCTGACTACTTTTGATCATTGCAACAGATTCGATTGAAAAATTATAATGTGAATTTTTCAAATATATTGAGATCCATAGTGTCGAACGTCTTGCTTATTTTACCTTCATCTGTAGTTCTAATTGTGTCAACTCCAGAGAATTGTTTGCGTAAAATTGAGATAGAAGGCTGTTTTTTTAATCACTAGTTACTATGATTCTGAATAAGTACCGAGACTGGCGAATTTTATCTTATTAACTCTTCATATTTTAAAAGTAGAGATAATAACCTGCAAATTGAGCATAAGAATATCTACATTGGTGCCCGATCCCAAAAACTATGCCGATTTTTACAATTTTTACTATTTTGAGGATAAATCAAGAAAAAATAATATTTTCAAAACCTGTTCACATCACCTTCTTCTGCATACTTTCAACTGTAATTGGTTAAACTTTCATCTTAACTACTTATTTCTTAGAACAAATTTTTGAGTTTAAATGACCTAGGCTGGTCTCTTTGTTTTCTTTTTGAAATTGTGAGGCTAGGTTTAACTATTCTGACATCAGGTTAAATCACAGGCTCGAGACAAAGACTGTCTAACCTTCTTATATCTTTGCTTTGGTCATTTGGACATGCTTCATAGTTTTAAATTTATTAGGATTTGTTTACTATACACAAAATCATAACGTAACGACTTTCGTCCCACACCGGACTCGCAGTGTAAGAAGTTTTCCGTTAAAATTATTAGCTTATTAGAGAAGTCTTAAAAATTTGGTATTAAGCAAGCCCCAGATCAATGGGGTATAACCTAATAACTAACTGTTTTTTTTTTTGGCATTAGGACAGTGTCCATACATCCAGGAACTACGTTACTATTATGTTACATTAAAAAAAAATTACAAAGCCCCTACGCCAACTAAACAACCTTTTTTTTAACTCACTGTTGAGACTGGTTTTTCCAGAATTGACAAAAGAGAATACCTTGATAACTTTTAATCTACGTTGCACCATTAATAATTATAAAATTAACGTCAAATTATAATAATTAATGTAAACTTATAATAATTATAAATTAACTGTCCAATTAATATTCTAATGTAATATAACAACTAAATTGTGTTGATATGTTAAAAGCTAAAAACAACTAGAATTTAATAATTATTTATAATAATTTGCAATTAAACTCTATTAATATACACATTTACTGATGGGTATATAATGTATGTTATATTGACATAATGCATCAAATGTTTGTATGAAATTACAGGAAATATCTATTTGCAATCATTTCAAATTATGTATTTTATAAAAAAGTAAACAATTTCATAAAAGGACAAATTATAGTACCAGAGACTCCATCCCAAATTGATTGTTTACAAATCTAGAAACACAGGGTAGAAACACGGTGTTTGATTGATGTGTTTTATTTGCTCTTTGAATATAAAATTTAAAATACAAACAACTTTAAATGTAACAAGACTTCGCAGTTTTGCGATTTTCACAATATTTATGTACATTTATCCCTACATTAAAAAGTGTTTCGTCAACACAATGGCTTCATCAGATGTTAGTTTAAAAGTCACATTTGATGAAGCCACTGTGTTGACGAAAAAATAATCCGGTGTTAAATAAGCAAATAAGAGAAAGTTATGAATATATAAATTTGATGATAAAGAAGAGAATAATTTAGAATTAACAAAAAAATGTACAAAAATAAACATAGAGGGGATACTAAAAGTGAAAGATTTGAAATTTATTGTAGGGAGAAGTCTACTGTTTATTTAACCGTGTTATGTATAGCAATGTAGAATTGTAGCATGTCAGATAGAATCTATTCTAATGAAACATATTCTTTATAGGAGTTTGCACACAGTGGAAAGAAAAACTATCTATGAGAACTAAAAGAAAAACTATATGTAAAAATATTAATGAAATCTTTGCATTTTTTCGATAACCTGACTTCTGGTTATGCTAACAAGTAAAAATTCTTATTTGCCATTCTCATTATAACACTAGCATCCAACATAGTCCCCTACGACTAGGCAGATTAAACTAGTATCTACATGATCCCCTACGATATATAAATTCAGTTGAAAATGAGAACAAAGGCCTGAAATTAATTTATTTACCTACCATGTCTTTAAACATTTTTTCATTCTAATGAATTACATTTTCATAAAATCTCATTCAGTTTCTTGGAAATGCTTAGCCTTTGAAACGTTTTTCGTCCTTATTCTGGACTCATCAGAAAAGCCCAAAGCCACTCATAACGATGTTCCATGCAAAACCAAGGAATAAGTATGAAATATTTACTTTAGCATAACCAGAAGTCAGGTTATCGAAAGAATGCAAAGATTTCATTAATATTCTTACATATTGTTTTTCTTTTAGTACTCATAGATAGTTTTTCTTTCCGCTGTTTGCAAAATCCTATAAAGAATATGTTTCATTACTATAAGCAAACAAATAATAAATAATTCACTTTTAAAGAACCTGTTCTAGTCTACATAAAAAAATAAATAACAATAGAGTGAAATCCAGTATATTTCACTCTATCATTATGCCCAAAACAACACAATAATGAAAAATTGATTTCCACAGTACTACATCAGGGAAGTGATGATACTGGGCCAACATCATCATAATTGAGGTCGGTGCGTGGTGGTCAATTTTTAATTTCAAGCGGCATTGCTTCCTATGCTCTGAAGAAATTACATAAGAATATATACAAAGACACAAAACAAAGTACCCAGCTAACTGTGATATAATTCACAAGGTGCGGAGGATCTCGATGAAAAACAGCATTGCGAAATTACCTGAAACTAGGTACGATGAATGGGGACGGATGATTATCGGCCTCACAATATCTCAGGTACCAGCATATCACAAGATCGGTCACAAAAAGTAAATTTTATCTTACTTCACTACTGCCTACAGCAGCTGCTGCACGACAGCATTCGCTCTGAACTTATCACCAGGTTCAGACATTTTACGGTGTTTATAAGAATCCGAAAGAATGTTGATGGGAAAAAGGCAAGACTGGACTCATTCCAGTTAGAACAATTGAAAATCCCACTCATGAAGTACCTACTCTTTAAATTTATCTCTTGCAAATGTAAAAAGAGGTGTGATCCAGCATGTGGCTGCAGGAAAGCAGGAATAAAGCGCTCTCTAATTTGCATTAATTGCAAGGAACAGTCTTGCTGTCTGAAGTTTTAAATGACTCCGAGGAAGAAGACGAACCGTCACACCCGAAAATGGTAAGGACGAAAATACGGAGAAGGATAGTGAAGAGGATGATGATACGCAACTAAGCCTAAAGTTAGACATCAAGTAAACTTGTCCATCGAGAGTATTCAATGAAGCTTAAAAAGATTTTAAGCCTCTAATTAATAATACCTTAAGAAAATTGCTGATTAATTATAACTGAAAATTTATTAGAAAAATGAAAAAACAAACTACAAATAACTTTATTTATTAAATGAGCATGAGACTTCACGGGTGGGTGAATAACAAAACACTTTCGTTAAATATACAAAAACAATATATCATAAACAATAAATACATATACAAAAAAAACATTAGAAGGAAACGCAAAATACATACTCAAACATTCGCGTCTGGCCAGTTCCGCGTAAAATAAATGTTTCACTATTATAAAAACAAGATAAATGATAATAATTTTTACTACAATATCAAAATCTATAAACTAATTACAAAAGAAAACCGACAAGTTAATATTCGATATGTTACTTATCGAACTAACCTATATTTTCGCACACCATGAAAGAGATTTACTTAAGGACACACTGAGGTGTAAATTAGAACACTCGCGACGATTTCACTACTTAGTTTTTCAGGGAAATCATCGATGAAAACTAATTGTTTATAACAGAATGCAATGTTCGGAAATTATAATTCTGGTTAACAAACATCCAGGGACTACAAGATCATGACTAACTAAATACGTTAGCAAACGTTGTTTATGCCGTCGGCCATTTAAAATGCAGGAAACGAAGTAGAAAGTTTATAGCATAATTACAGATCACTTCTGTAATTTGGAACTACACTACTTCACTATATAACTTGTTAACTATTGATAACATTAATTCTAGGTATCAATTTACTAAAGCAGGTAGGTGGATGACCAAGGGTATAGACTTTTTAAAGTGTCATGACAATTCTCGTGCACAACCGCCCCGGTCAGGGGTCCTGCATCAAATCCTCGTCTCTACGCGACTCTACTGTCTCAATGCTTTTTTTGGCAAGATGGATCATTTTTTATTGGTTGTTTATAAAGTGATAATTGATCTACGCCGCGCAATGGATCTATTTATTCATTCGTATGGATTTCTAGCGTACTAACAAGGTAGGCTTAAAGTAATTTTAGAACAAATTATTAAATAAAAGCAATATTTTACTTAAATTAATTATTATCGAGAGGATAAAAAGTGACCCGTTAAAAGTACCATTCGTTATCAACAAGCAATTAATCGGCAATAAGTAACATTTCTGTTGAAAAGAGCGTACTTATGCGATTTTAAGAAGTACGTTCCACTTTACATTAAGATAACTCGGAAACTAACTGTAGAAAAAAAAGTTTCATACATTACTGGCAGAAAATTTAATTCTCTACATTTTTGTAATAACTACTTTTGGTCTAGGAAGTACTGGAAAGAGGAAAATTCCAAGAAACGATTGTAGGCGCCATATTTTGAATATGGCGGTGCTGCTGACATTTCTATGAGGTCACCAACTTAATATATTGTTCGGGATGTAAAGCTGTGCTAAACTGATATATTTTAAAACTCATCTTTTTTCAGAGTAAACGCCCCATTGCTTGAACTGTGTATGCTATCTGAATAGACTAAATATGATTTCTAAAAATAAAGTGAAATTTGTTCTGAAGCTGTTATTAATATAAAATGAAGCATCTACTTTGTTAACATAGGAAAAGCATCATTTACTTTAAGCAAAACGTTCAACTTCAGAAAAAATATTTTATTTCAAACTTTATTCATACAAAAGTAAAAGATAATAATTACTCTAATAAAAGCTGCTACTTTTTTATTCGTACTACCCATTGAACTTATTAATTTATTCCCTGCCTTTCTGACTGAGAATTTAATGCTCTACGAGATTATTCATCTATTCGAATGGCAGAAATCAACAGTAAGTACGAACTATCACTATTGCTTTATGAAGGTCTCAACCAGCAAGTAATTTTTTTATTATCACGGCTAAAGAATGTCTTATTTTCTTGACCTAAATTTTAAATCAATTTAAATCTTCTATTACTGTTATTATTTACCAGCTTATTAGTTATCGAGGGCGGTGATTATACCGTTAGTGAATTTTTAAAAGACAATAAACATTGAAATAAGAATTATCATTATTATACAGTCATTGAAAAGGGTTGCACCGACTTCAAAAAATCAACTCGCAAAGGACAAGGGTTAAACAAATATTTTCTCTAGAGTAATATTCGTAAATAACTAAAAATGAGACAAATGGCAATAATGTTTGCCGTACAGTTAACACAATTGGCAAGGAACTATTATAGTTTTATTAAAAAAAATACAGGGTGGTCATCCTATGAAATAATCAAAATATGGTGGAAATTTGTAAAGGTATTTACGTAAGCCTTCGCTAGTTGGCACCTTTTATTTAATATTTAATTTTTGATGTCGGATGACCACTCTGTATAGTTCTTTGAGCAAAAGTTATCAGGTTTTCTTTGTAATAATAGTGATAACTACGTTCCGATTATTATTCTCATATGTCGTTTCTTAATGAATAATTTTTTAGAGTGACCGTCCTGTACAAATATAGAGGGAAGTTCGGTGTAAATACCGATTTTTTTCTTACAATTTAACGTCCACAATTTGATTGTCATTAATTTTTAGCATGTCTAATTTTCAAATCTCTACAAAACCATGTATGCAAAACACTTTATTTTTATTACTTTTTCTATAAATATAAATTCGTTTTTTGCTATTTCTTGTTGACTGTTTCGATTTGTTAATTACCGTTTACTGCTATATTTATTACATAAATTATATGTACATAATACAATGCTATTCACAAAAAATGTGTTTAGTTTAGGAATTAATATATTCATATATTTTATACGTTGTCTTGTCTTGTTCGTGGTATTAGCCAATTTAGACTTTCCTGTTAAAATCGATTCTATAATTAAATGTTCACCTATTCAATAGTATAGAATATAAATAAACAAACAGTATACGACATTATATATATTGATTATGTTGTACGTAGATTTGCGTTAGAAATAAATTGCATAAAATAAATCAACCAAGTGAACAATAATGTTACGCTCAGGAATAAATAGTTATAACGCACAAACATCAAAATAAAGCTTTAATAATGCATAAAACTAGGCTAGCGAACAAAACAGCAATATTTTATGAAAACAGTTTGCATAAGTGGAGTAGTGGAAAGAAAAGCAAATTCATTTTATAAGGTGTAAAATCGTCATTTAAATGAATGGGTGCAATTTTTTGCCTCATTGCAGTGCTATGCAATGCTGACACTCCTTTTATTCACACGTTTACTTTATTATTATTTAAATAACATTGCCGAAAGCAACTAATGACAATCCCGTAAGCCGTTCTGGAGTAAAATATGCCATACTTGATTTCTAGCTACTGCAATAACTACACATATTGCATTTATTTTCTTACATAATATTGTTATTATGTAGAGCGCTAATTCTATTATTAAATGAATTATTCGAATTATATTAATAATAATGATTATTGCATTTATTCAATCTGTTTATGACCTAGATTATTGAAATGTTAATTGATATACTGGATTATCAGGTAAACTTTCGTGATAGTAACAGAAATTTCACTTAATAATTATTTTTAGAAAAGGGAAAAACAATGCTTTTAGATGTTTCAAATAAAAACTGTATTTTTATACACTCTACATATGTTTCGGCTTGTTAGGCCTTTCTCAAGAGCATTACAGATGAATACTAAAGCTATGAGGGTGGTTGTTCATCTGTAATGCTCTTGAGAAAGGCCTAACAAGCCGAAACATATGTAGAGTGTATAAAAATACAGTTTTTATTTGAAACATCTAAAAGCATTGTTTTTCCCTTTTCTAAAAATAATTATTCTAAAGATGTTTCACAAGGAACCTACCACATACTCAATCCAGAAATTTCACTGTATAAGGATGATTTTTTCTCTTCTACCTTATTCGAAGATACTCTTATTGAATTAGAATCAGTTTGCTTCTAGTAATCTATTAATGGATGATTGTTTTTTACTAGAAAATTGGTCCAAAATAGAAAACTGAGATAAGACGACCGAATCTTTACGTTTTCGGGTCGGTACCCAGGAATACAAAAAAATGATTTTAAAAAAATATTTGTATGTATGTAAATATTTTGAAAGTTATCAAGGCCACTGTGAGCGAAACATAAAACAAAATGATGTCAAACTGAAATGTTTTATTATTTTTTTTATATAACTTTTAAAAAACGAAAAATACAAAAATTATCGTAGAGATGGAAATTGGAAAGCACAGAGCTGTATAAAAAAAGTCTTTTTAGAATATTCCGTACGTACAACGGTTCTCACCTAAAATAAGAATCAAACTTATATTATGGCGTCACAAGCCAACACATAAACATCTCTTTCCTTGCGTTTTTTTTTAATAATAATAATAATAATAATGTTTATTGTTCATAATTCTACATACATTCTGCAAAGTATTTCTTAAACATTCTAGCATCAAGTGATAAATACTATTTACAAAGTATTTCATGCTACAAATTACGGCACCTAAACTCACTGGGAGCTTGTCTTGTGCCTACCTATACCTAGCTGATAAAAAGTTTATAAACAGTACCTGAGATAGTAGAATAAATAGACTAAATAGAGTAAACAGAATAAACAGAATAAACAGAACAAACAGAGTGCGGGGGACATACCCAATAGAATTATTTTCTTAAATTTTTTTTGAATTGATCTATGTTTTCTTGAACATATATCTTAGTTTTTATTTTATATTTCCTTAAATATTTTATTTCTTTTATTGCTACAGGTAAAATATTATGCATTTTAATTCCAATGTAATCTATAGACTTTGTAAAGGCCGTATTTGTTGGCTTTGGTACTATACTATCATTGTTTGTTGTCGAACGGGTTATGTGGCCATGATTTGAATTATTTTTTATCTTGGGATTCTTTTGTACATAGTTCAAAATATCTAAAATATATAAGCTTTCAACATCTAATATTTTGGTACTTTCGAATAATGATTTTGTTGAGTAATATCTAGGTTTGTTTAGAATAATTTTTAACATGCATCTTTGGATTACTTTAAGGTTATTTAATGTATTGTCGTACGCTCCTCCCCAAATTATTAAGCCGTACCTAATTATAGACTCGACTAAGGCTTTATAAATATTTAAGAGAGATTGTAAGTCCATATATTGTCTCAGTTGATAAAATTTGTATACCAATTTTCGAATTTTTCCTGTTATTTTCTCCACGTGTATGTCCCATTTCAGAAACTGATCAATGTATAAACCTAAATATTTGACATTTTCGGATGATTCAATGTATTCTTGACAACTGTTACAAATGATGAGGTTTTTACATTCATGACATTTTAATTTATTTATTTGAGATTTTCCTGCTGCATTTAGAGAGAAAGTTAAAAATTTTGTTTTTGTTTTATTGAGAGTTAATAAGTTATTTTTTAGCCAAATTGTTACATGGTGAAGTCCCCTTTCTGCTTTAATTTTAACTTCCTCCCAGTTGATATCAGAGAATAATAAGACTGTGTCATCAGCATATGAGATGATTTCCCCTGAGATGTCCAAGTTCAACATATCATTTATGTAGATTTGAAAAAGAATAGGGCCTATGACTGTTCCTTGAGGTATTCCATAGGTAACTGTTTTTTCTTCGCTTTTTTCTGAATCTATACTAACAGCCTGCTTACGATTTGTTAAATAATTTTTGAGTAAATCACCGCATATGCCTCTGAAACCATATGTATCTAGTTTTTTTAGTAGCTTTTCATGACAAATCGTATCAAAAGCTTTCGCTAGATCTAAAAATATTGCCAAAGGCTTTTGATTGTTATTTAGCTTTTGATACAAGTAACTTGTCAGATTATACATTGCGTCGACGGTTGACACTCCCTCTCTAAATCCAAATTGTGAACTAGATATTATATTATACTTATTAAGATGTTCTAATAACCTTTTCTTGATACATTTTTCTATAATTTTTGCGATGTTGCTAATGAGAGATATGGGACGATAGTTTGAAATGCTATTTATATTTCCTTGTTTAAATAGTGGTTTTATAATAGTTCTTTTTAGTGCTTTCGGGAAATATCCTTGTTGAAATATCAGATTTATAATATATTGTAATGGCTTTAGTATGTATGTAAGAGATTCCTTGATTGTTTTTACCTTAATACCATCAATACCCGGTGCGCTGTTACTTTTCAAACTATTTACGCTATTTATTATTTCATTTTCCGAGACTGGATACAAAAATATCGAATTTTTTATAATAGGTTTTGTGCATTCTCTCAAATTTTCATCCGTATTATTTTTTATAATATCTTGAGCCATTTTGTGTCCAGTGTCGGAAAAGTAATTATTAAATTCAGTAGCGATTTCCTTGGGTTCTGTCAATATTTTATTATCAATTTGAATTTGGTTTATTATTGTTTTATTTTGTTTTATATTTTCATTTGTTGATTCTTTTATTAGTTCCCATACTTTTTTTACGTTATGATTAGCTTTTTTGAATTGATCTTTATAATATTCACTTTTTGTTTTTCTAATTAGTTTATTTATCAAATTTCTGTGTTTTACGTATTTATTTTTTATTTCTGAATTATTTGGATGTTTTAGTAATGTTTGTTTTAATTTGTCCCTATTGTGTATAGAGTTTATTAAACCTTGACTTATCCATGGTTTTAGCTTCTGTTCATTATTTGTTTTAGAGTATATCATTTTAGTACAATTTTTTATTTTAATTTTATATTTAGTTATGAACTTATTCGTTGCAGCATCTATATTGTTTTCATTGTATACCTCTGACCATGTCTCTTTTTTTAGATCTCTGTTAAATTTTTGATAATCTATTTTTTCACGAATTTTTGGTGGATTATTCCTTTGATTTTTATTTTTTCTTTCTATTAAATAAAGTAACGTTGCATAGTGATCAGTTATGCTGCATTTCAAGATATATGACGCATTATTTAACTGTTTATGGTTTCCATTTTTCAAGAATATATGGTCTATACAAGTGGAGCTTGTTTCGGTACAAAAGCTTTGATACACAGACACACAAAATAAAAGAAGTGTTCGGTACTTTTGATAAATCCCTATTATTCTTATGTTTTTGGACCTGCTGAATCCAATGCTCTAGTCAGAATTGCTCCATCATGCCAGAATTATCTCCTAACCCCCACACTAATTAAGATTTTCACTAATATTTAGTTATTTTTTGAGGTTAGGGGAAAGTCCTGACATGATGAAGCAATTCTGATGACAGCATTGAATTCAGTTGGTTCAAAACATAAGAATGACAGATCCAGATCAAAGGTACACACCATTTTCTTCGTGTTCCTGTTCAAAAAGCCTGTTCAACAGGCACACGAAGAAAAAGATGATTTTTGTTCTTCTACTGTTGATCAGACCCTTTTATTCTTATGTTTTTATACCTACTGAATCCGATACTGTAATCATAATTGCTCCATCACGTCAGCATATTCCCCTAACCTCAAAAGACAAGTAAATATTAGTGAAAATCTGAATTAGGAGAGGTCATGAGAAAATCCTGACTTGATAAGGGCAATCGAACACCGGGAACGTGATCAGTAGGTCAAAACATGGGAAGATAGAGGGGTTTACCCGAATGTACATTTTTTAAAAAATTTTTGTGTAGCTGTGTAACTTTTGAAGAGATAATCGAATCGTAATAAAGATAAAATATTTTAAATACCAAATAGGTCATTACTATATAATAATATATATTTTATTCGTAACAGTTGTTTCTCATAGTGAGAAACAAATGCTTTTTTTGTATTTTAGAGTCTACACCATTAAATTATCAATATTTGGACATACACTCGTTATTGTAACAAATTCCGTTGGTGTTGGAATTTTCAGATGTCACATTTATTATGGTGGCCGAAAATCTGGACAGAAAGTTAGTTTATTTTAAATTTTCTGCAATGAGAAACATGAACTGGAATATATCCTGAAAAAGACATTGACCTTGACATGTTGCTACCAAGATTTACACTCTTATCGCTTGAAAATCGTACAACTTATTAGTCATGTTTACTCGTACATAAAGCTTATCAGCCATCTAATAGACTCGAACTATTGGCATAGCTAAACTTCCACATTCTTCGCTTCGGCAGTGGAAACGAATTTTGTTTTTATTTTCGGATTCCTAGAACAAACATAATGACCAAAACTCCAATGTACTTAATATGTAAAAATTTTAATCAGTTTTGTAATTCCACTGGCATTTACCATCAGCCAATTAGGACATTTAAGAAAGTCATAAAAATCAATTAAAATTCTTATAATGACAGACCAATCTACTACTAGTATCACTTTCGTTTCTTACTTAATTGTTGCTTAGCTTTGTTTCAACTTTGTTATAACTTTTAAATAGAGCAGATGTCTAAACATTCGCCAATTACCCTTATAAATAAATGAAGAATTTATTTATCTATTTATTACAGTCATCGGGGCACTTACTGTCAGTATGTATTTCCACATCGTCCGCGTAAAATAAACAGTTTTCGCTCGTGTCATTTATAAGATCATTAATGTGTATTAAATAACAATGATCTCAGTACGGATCCTTGTGGGACTCTAAAATAGACAGATATCCAGTAGATTCTTGACCCCAAAATTATACAATCTGTTTTCTGTCTTCGAGGTAAGATTTGAAAACACATAACAAGTGTTTTGACCGGTCGAGTCTAGTTTATTAAGCAAGATACAGTCATTGAATCCATCAAATGCTAAGGAAAAGTCTGTATAAATACATGAAGCCAACCTGCAAGTTATTTTTAATTTCAACTATATTAGTAGTTCTATAGATAGCTATGGTAGACAACTTATATTCTATCATTCGGTCCACTCTTGTCCATATACTTACGTGATACCCTGTGTTTTTATTTTTTTGTATAGTTTATATTTTAAGAAGCTTCAATTACTATATATGCAAGCGCATGCTCATAAAACTTTTAGTAATTAGTACCCGTCAATAACTATTTAAACGATTATATAATTAGCATTTTCAAAGCTAAGTGTGTCCAGTGCTAATACGCCGACCATATATAAAAGATAAATAAATACCAAACATAATACAAATAATGTTTGACAAACACGTTTGCAATAATTATGATGCTCATTTAAGACACAATAGTACAAAAGAACATCCGCAAAATAATTAGATATGGCAAGTTATTGTAGTGTCAGTTAGTATGCCCATGTTGTTCATGGTTTTAATGCCTTAATATTTATTATGTAATAAAATAATAACACAGGAACAAGTTATACTTTTTCACAACGGTGTTTGCCTTTTATACAATAATTGTATATTTAGCAATATGGTGTTTTACTTTGAAATCTTAACTATTTCCAACAGAAGGGATAGGCAGTGAACTTAGACTGAATCTTGAGTGTGGTCCAAGTAATTTTTTCAATGCTGTTGTCAAAATGTACTTTTTAACTTTGACACACATTAAAGACAGAGGCCACTGCATTTTAAGTTCAAATTTTTCTTTATAGATAAGAGTCTACATTATGCAGTGTATTCCTGGGTGGGCACTCAATATTAATCTTTTTAAATTTTTTGGAAAATATTATTTAACAAAACTTACTTGGTTTAATTGAAAATAAGAAAAAATCGGTAAAGGTATTTACACAGAACTTCCCTCTTTATATATTTATACATAACTTTTCGTTAAAATAATATACAGAGTGGTCATCCGACAGAAAAAATAAACGATAATTAAAAGGTGCAAAGGTGGAAGGTTTGAGTAAATATCTTTATTTACAACAATATATATGATTTATATGTGTCAGTGTTGATATATAATGCCACATGTTATTCCCGCACGGAATTAATAATGAGGGCATTTGTCGAAAGGGGTTTGTGTTTATTTATTGTGCGATTTTAGGATGGAAGTGTGATATTGAAGAAGCAGCCTTTTTACGACAAAATGTACAGAAGCTTCATGGACTGGCATAGGGCCCGTCGAGATAGCCTGGGGTCGGGGCTGTTTTCCCCGGGCCCGGCGGTTTTTGAGGGGGCCCGGGTTTCACCTGAAGTTGAAGATTAGCATTCGCATTAGGTAAAATGAGAGAGGTATACTTTTAAATTATTAGTAATAATAACGAGTTCCGATTGACTCGTATTGTATACACGGCGTAATCAGTTTCATGTCATTAAAAAAACTGGTAATGGGGACCGACTAGACAAACAAAAAGCCTTTATGACTGTTCCCTCTAGGAGCACTTTGGAAAAAAAAACTGATCTAGGTCAACATTTTTAATATTATGGTAGACAACAATTGATAACCACAGCTTTTCTTGGTCAATGGACTTGTAGTTTACAATTATACAACTTTCAAATTGTCATAAAAAAGTGCTCGCCGACACACGCGGTGGTCTGCGGTGTCAAAGCAGAGACCTTGGATCATCAACCGCCTTTGATGGACCGCCTCAATTGAACTGAGGCAATTATAAAGAGGTAAATAATTCGTTCTCTCTTCGTGCACAATTGCAAGCACATAATGGCCATAGAGGTTTAAACAGAGCATTTCTTTACATGTGTGTTTTTTAATTGAGAACAAAATATTGGATTGTTTATAATTTAGAAAATTTAAATGTGGTTTATTAACATTTGTAACATAAATGAGTGTCCTGGGTTAAAAGCTTACTACCTATCTAAATGATTCAAAATCTCATCAATACACAGTTCGGTACGTCGAATTAAGGTCTGTACGTATTCAAGAATTTGACAACTTGAACGGTAAGTCAATAAAATAAATTTTAACTATAAATACACAATGTCGCGAAATTCAAAAAGAACAAAAATAACGAACGGCGGGTTGGACGTGTGTACATAACGAAACACCCACAGTAACTAAAATACTGCACAAGGGAGAGTTAGATTATAGTTTTCTTTAGATCAGATCTAGATCTAAACCTACCTCAATATTCCAGCAGTTCTCAAACAATTTTATTGAAAATTTGGGAAATTTTTGTTTATTTTTTTTTCTCCAATACTATGAGCTTTAGACCCCATGTTATATAAGGTTTTTTTGTTTATCTTGTCGTTCCCCACCACCAGTTTTTTAATGACATGAAACTAATTACGCCCTGTATAATGAAATAAGAAATTGTTAGGAATATCTCCGCTATAACTTTTTAAAAATAAACTGTAGGGAATACTCCCCACGCTCTTCTAAATTTTTCTAGAGATAGATAGTTTATTATTATGAATGCTACCTCCCGCTTTTAGAAATTTATATTGAAGATTGGTGGGAGTCGTATGTTACTACCGCCCGGGCCCCGATTTTCTCTCAACGGCCCTGACTGGCGTATTCAAAAATAGACAACTTCATTTTCGGAAAACGTATTACTGGCCTATTCTGCCGAATTTGGAGAAAGATATAAATATTCTTCATTGTGGTCATATTACTTAATGCTGAAAAGTATTTTAATATTAAAGCACAACGTGAATATGGAACAATATATCAGAAGGCTATCGAGCAAAGAAATCTAAAACATTAACCCCTGTAGAAATTAAAAAAATTATCTCAGAAACACCTGATGAAATATATCTTTTTCATAAGGTAATAATTATCGTGAATTATAAGTATGTCTAATCTAACGTTATAATTTGTTATAGGTTATATTAATTACCAGAATTATGGGTGCCTGCCGCTCTAATGAACTCTATGAAATGCAAATAGAAGATGTGAAAGATCTTGGTAGTATGTTATCAATAACTACCCAAAACAAAAAGTAAGGTTATAAGAAAATTTACCATTAGTGATCATTTCATGCAGTAATAAATTACCAAAAATCTAAATGAATTAGTAAAAATAAATTTTTCATCATAGGAAGACAAATAGCAATGCATTTGAAATTACCAAATCCTGATAGATATACAGGCCACTGTTATCGAAGATCTTCGGCTACATTGTGTATTGACGGAGGTGGTGATATAACAGACCTAAAACATCATGGAGACTGGAAATTGATACAGATAGCCGAAGGATACATGGACCAATCCCTAAAAAATAAGTTGACCACAGCTGACACCATTTCAAGACAGGTGTACAATACCGAAGCCTCGACCTCGAACTCTGTTATAATTCATGATATAAATGTAGTTCTAATCATGTTAATATTCCATCATTTTCTATTTCTAAAAATTAGTCATAAAGCATAGTATACAACTCGCTATAATGAATACTGTATTATTATTTATTGTCGTCTGTCAAATTTTCTTCATTCTTCTTGGGCGGTCCACCCTGTATATTATGAATGGAAAATCTACCCATTTCGGCGCTGGCAGTAGCAATAACTACCTACCAGATTTGACTGTTCTGTCATATAGTTTTTTTTTACACACAGCGCCAACTGACAGACAACATAGCGGCAGACAGACAGCCAGGCTGATGGAATTGAAGGGCCTTCATTTTCTAAGTCTACATGGTCTGAAACTTAAAAATTAGTAAATGCCCATACACAGGCCCTCTTGAAAACCTAAGTGGCCTCCACCCCACCTATATTTATTTACAATGTTACATTTCTACTTAAAGTGTACCTTGTTTATCTTTTTTTTGTGGAATAAGTGTGTATAATAATTATTATTTTTTAACGAATATAATACTCCCTTTCGGTAAGCGAGGGAAGTGAAAATATGGACTAGTAGGAAATTCCCATGTTGAATAGTTTTCAACTTAGATGAATAAAATGTTTTTGCTAATAAAAGTGGCATTTTTTATTAAGAAGTTTTTGTTATTTTGCTGTTAAATTTCGTATTTAAGTTTTCCTTCAATTTTGAAAACACTGTGTTAAATAAGATTTTCCAAAAATGATTTAAAAATGTTAACTACTTAGATCGATTTCATATTTTTTAATTTTTAGAATAACTTGTAATTAGATATAGTTCATGAGAAGTTTAACAACTGTTTATGTGCAGTTTTCTGTCAATGATTAAACTATTTAATTTTAGTGCCAATAATAACATGTTAATATCATGAAATTAATATCCTAATTTAACTTCAATTCATGATCACATCAAATGATGGTTTACTATTTGTGTCGAAGATTTATTTGGAGCACTTCGTGTCATTTAGTAACTTAGGTATTACCTAAAAATGATGAAACAAACATTTTTCTTTGTGTATGTTATATGACGGACATTCTTTTTATATTTATGACAAATGAAATTGTCAAACGGTACATTTACTACGTTTATTTTTCTAGGAAAAAATCATGTATTATATATTTCACAGAAAGTATTTAATGGTGCGTACCCTTTTCCATATTTCTAAGTAAACATGGAAAAGTTATAAAGTGATAAAAATGAGGGAAATGCAGAGGGAAAAGAAAGAATGTTTAAAAAATGGCCGCGTTATTTCTTTCAATAATCTTGTAGATAACTTTACTCAGTCTTGATTCATGTAGTTTGACTAGTTTGTGGAACGCAGGAAGAAATAATTTTAAGTGTTATTATTTTTTATAATACATTCTGGAAGTATCCTCCATTAATAGAAAATTAGAATGGTACAACATAAGGACTCTCTAGTATTTACAAGATGTCCGGCAAATCAACGATTTAGTACATAAGTTTTGGCATCATCTACGATAGTTAAAATATAGTAAAATTTATTGTTTTGACGCTAAAACAGATGGTGATGGTCTGTCGATCCGTTGCCTTATGTCACAGCGTCATTTTAGAGGCACAAAAAGTTGTTAAAAAATACATGTACCTATTGATATACGGTAAGTACAATTGCAACGGTATGTCAAAGTTTGAGGTATCTGCAATTGTGTCAAATCATCTAAATTCCGATGATTGAAAATCTATAGAAAATTGCAAGTCTTTCCTTGAGTGTCAATATCTTACTAAAAGGTCCAGCCTGCCCCCAACTCCGAATGTGTAGGATCTATTTGTTGCACTGCTGCACAATTTGAATTAGCCATTAGCTATTACCTATAAGTGCCATACACTTCAATTCTTGGTTGTCGAGTTCAAGTGTCCATTTGCATATCTGGCTATTAGTATATTAGTAGTAACAAATGTATTTTGCCAACTTTTAACTAACAAAAAAAAAATGCCACATTGTACACATCGTTGAAAAGATAATTGAAATTACTATCGATTGCATAAAAAATCCATCTGATAAATTAATCTATATATAAAACAAGTTGTAGTCAATATCTCAAAATTAAAAAATTATTTTGTTTTTGTCTTGCCAGTACTGTCAAAATTATGGTTTTTCTCTATTATGTGAAAAATTAAAAATAATTATATAAAAAAAAATCAACTAAAATGTCCAAAGAAATCCTTAAAACGATGTTCATCTAACCGACTTTCTATATTTTACAATTACGGAGGTAACAATTCATTCAACTACAATTTGAAACACACAATGTATTATTCCATTATACAGGGTGTTTGGTACATCGCTTTCACTGGGTGATAGATAGTTGGAGTCATTTGGAATCTATATGACCATATTCATCCTTATGCAAAGTCTGGCCGTTTTTGAGATATCGGCTTTTTTAGATATTTTTGAGTTGTTACCAGTACATGTTATTTTTTATGGTACTGAGTCTTCGCATAAAGGTAAATATGATGATAGGTTCCATACGGCCCCAATTACCACCCAGTGAAAACTTTCTTTCTATCCAAACAGTATATAATATAATATAGTGAAAATATTATTTTACTAAACACATTCAAGTAATGACAGGCCAATAAAAAATTATTAATTTGTTTGGCTCTCCTTTTCCTTTTACGTACCAAATATTTACATTAACTTATAGTAGTTTTAAGTAAGTGCATATTTTGTTTGAATGTAAGTATCTCTGGGACAAATGGAAAACGGGTTCCTGTATCTCTTTACTTTAGTTTAATTTTCGTCCCCTTCGCCCAATATGTATTATAATTAATAATCTTTTTAGGTCAAATGTACGAAAATGGTGCGAATAAAACTGCTTATTATTATTATTATATGTCGTCCCTTAAACCACCGAAATAATTTTTATGAATTACCGGAGGTCGAGTATGTCAAAGCACTGTGTTAAATATAATATTTCAATATTCATTAGAACAAGCTGTAAACGCCAGCCAGACATTAAACAATGAATATTATGCAACAATTCAAATTTGAATTAGTACAAGACGGTACCGTTAGTTCGTGTCTTCGCTTTGAAATTAATTAGGTGTTTTATTACAGGGGGAATGAGGACATGCTCTTCCTGTAGTACTTAATTGTAAACAGTTAGGTAATGTATACAGTTTCTTATTGTCAAACTATAAACAATTATTTTGATACATTTAAATGCATACTACGTGAATTGTAAAATAAACCTGAGATATTTCTAAAGTGAATTACAATGTGAACATGCTTTATTATCATGAACGGATAATGGATTGGCCGTTGAGTTCAAAACACCCCTATACTTTCCATTGAATATGAACCGTTTTAGGCGAGCGGTTCACCCCTAAAAAGACGCTTAGAAATGCGAGTTACCGACTAAATTTTTTTAATAAAAGACTTCTACTTGAAACTTTTTCAGCATTGTAGAGCATATTTTTCTGACAAATTACGTATTTTTTGCATAATTTTTTAGGTGGTCGTTCAATAGTTATAAACAAAAATGTTGTAAAAAAAATAAAACTTAATAAATCGCTCTGAAAACATTTTTTATAATAAAAACCGACCAAAATAAACACTTCTTGTCTCTTGGCTTTTTCTAGAAAAATGCACGGTTTCCGAGATATGGCCAATTTTTCAAAAAAAAAACGCGAAAATAGGCGACCTTTCGGATTTTTTTCTCAATAATTTCTGAATGCACAGTAATTCTGCACACGCCAAAATAAACGGCAGTTCATCTACTACAGGTGTGATTTTTTGTGTGTGGAATTATGCTCATTAAGATTAATTAAAATTGAATTTAGAAAAGTACCATTGAAAATCAAAACAATAACAAAGCAAATAACATGGCGGCCGGGGATTAAGGAAGCAGAAGCCGCGCGTCTGCGCAGATGACGCGCACGCGACCTACTCAAATCCAAATATTTTATATTTTTTATTGATTTCGCATTTTCATTTATAAATATGCACATTGATCATAATAATAATATAATATAATTGAATAAGAAATGTAAAAATTATATTATACATCAATGAAGTTTGAGTGGTTTTTAATTAAAAATATTCATTATTTTAATTCATAAAGTTACAAGGCGTTTTAGCTTTATTCCTGTATACTTTCACTACTATCGTTTAAATTGATAATATTTGGCTCTAAAAGACTACTAGTTTCGGAATCTGTCGATGCATTTATCATACTCGTAATATTTGTTGGATTATCGCAAATCTCCTCGGAATTTTTTTCGTAAACTTTGGTTTGTTCTTCTAACTTTGGTTTCGAATGCAAATCCGCGATATAGCTGTAGTAACAAGGAGTTTTTTGGTATCGTGCACTTATTTCTGATAAATCATGTGGTAAAGAAAATATTTTTTTTATAGTGGCATCATTTTTGATATCAACAGATTCAAGAACATTTTTTTTCGCGTTATTAATATCTACCAATGTTAATTTTTTGTTACCTCACTTTTTTTTTTGGTCCACAAATAAAGCACAAAGTTTGCCAATCAAACGAACTTTTGGTGGATCGCAATGATTTTTTAGTGTCTGAGCTTTCTTCGTGGTCAAAGCTTGTTTTTCTTTTTACAAAAACAATTTTGTCGATATCCATAATTAGCCAGCTATGTGAGACATAAATTACTTTATTTATATTTATAAACTATTCAAATCAAATTTGAAAACAACTTACCCAATTTACATTTGCAACTGCACAGTAACAAACAATTGAATGAACACGTTTACTGGTTGTATTAAAATAATTTTATAATGTTTATAAACTAATAAACATTTAAAAGACTCAGAGGTAGTTTATGTATTTTTGCATGCTACATAATTTTTAAATAGTTTTTAATGTTTAGTCTTACTGGAAGTACTAAAGTCGTCGTGTGTAAACTTGTTCGATTCGTGTTTAATTTGAGTAGGTCGCGTGCGCGTCATCTGCGCAGACGCGCGGCTTCTGCTTCCCTAACCCCCGGCCGCCATGTTACTTGCTTTGTTATTGTTTTTATTTTCAATGGTACTTTTCTAAATTCAATTTTAATTAATCTTAATGGGCATAATTCCACACAAAAAAAATCACACCTGTAGTAGATGAACTTCCGTTTATTTTGGCGTGTGCAGAATTACTGTGCATTCAGAAATTATTGAGAAAAAAAATCCGAAAGGTCGCCTATTTTCGCGTTTTTTTGTTGAAAAATTGGCCATATCTCGGAAACCGTGCATTTTTCGAAAAAAAGCCAAGAGACAAAAAGTGTTTATTTTGGTCGGTTTTCATTATAGAAAACATTTTCAGAGCGATTTATTAAGTTTTCTTTTTTTTACAACATTTTTGTTTATAACCATTGAAGGACCGCCTAAAAAATTATGCACAAAGTACGTAAATTGTCAGAAAAATATGCTCTACAATGCTGAAAAAGTTTCAAGTAGAAGTCTTTTATTAAAAAAATTTAGTCGGTCCATGCTATTTTTATGGGGGTGAACCGCTCGCCTATTTTGGGGAGCTATGGTTTTTGATCAGAACTTCAGTCTGCCATATTTTTTAAATGACTGCACATATTTAGATAAAATTTAGCATACATATTATACTCTTTTAGCTTAATGAATACTTTGAGTGATTTTGGAATAATTTCAGGACCGACCTCGAACTTTTATAATATGGCTCTTAGGGTCCTTAATATCACACTGTATATTATTTTTTGGTAAATATTAGTAAACTTTTAAAAAACCTATGAACCAGTTTATAAAATAATGTCATAATATTTGATGGCACGTTTATGGTTATTCTTCAATAAATTTTCAATAGATTGAAAGACCAAATTTGACATTCTACAAATAACACAATCCAGTTGCTAACATCATTATCTTATTAATTTTAGCTAAATATCCCGTAGGAGAAGTTGTTATTTGTTTTTGTTTTGACATTCGGTGTTTCATCCGTCCAAAATAAAGCACATTCCATTTATTTCACGAATTAAAAATAAGTAATAAAACGATGCGATTAACACATAATATTGTTGCATTAAAAATCCCAAGTAGGCACATGTCAAATGTTTAATTTTACAAATAAGAATTGCTGTTCGCTCTTAGTAATTATTAGAATAAGTGATAAAAAAAACAGTTATTAAAACTAAACATTTTAAGATGCCGTTTCAATTTAGTAATGAAGATTATGCGGATATTGTTTTTGTGTATGGCTTTTGCGACGGAAATGGGAGAGCTGCAAAAAGAGAGTATCAAAGGCGTTTTCCAAATCATCGTGTACCAGATCATAAAACGTTTTCAGAGGTATACCAATTTAGTAGGTAACATGGACAATTTCCATCAATGACAAAGCATGAACATGTTCCCAGAGCATTTCCACAAGAAGAGCAAATATTACATACAGGTTGTGGAAAATAATCCATCCATAAGTGTTAGAAAAATAAGTAATGAGTTAGCAGTACATAAGAGTATGGCGAACATTAGAGAAGGAAAATTTGTATCCATGTTGAAACCGTTCAACGTCTAGAAGACGGCGGCGACGTTCCCCGCTTAACATTTTATAGGTAGATTTTGGGTCACAGAAGAACAATGTTGGGAGTTCTATTCACAAATGAAACCAAATTCACACGTGACGGAATTGACAACTGTAGAAATCAGCATGTTTGGGCAACCGAAAATACACATGCAGTGATTCAGAAACATTCCCAATACAAATTTAATATTAATGTGTGGTGTGGTATTTACAACAATGATCTAATAGGACCCCACATTTTGGAAGAAAGACTAACTGGTGAAGTTTATTTAAACTTTCTTAAATATATCTTTCCAGATTTATTAGAGGCATCAATACTAGGGGTTTGTGGTTTCAGCACGATGGTGCTGGACCCCATTTTTCTCTAACATTCCAGGATCATCTGAACCAGCATTATACCAACAGGTGGATTGGTTCGGGAAACTGGCCACCGAGGTCTCCTGATCTTAACCTCTAGATTATTTTTTATGGGGTCATCTCAAGTCAGAGGTGTACAATGAAGAGTTCAATACACGAGAGCTTCTAGAAAAAATTATTACTGTATATGATAACATTAGAAATAACCTGGAAGTGATTGATAGGTCAGTGAAAAACATTAAAACGTTCTCGAAAATGTATTGACGCTGGGGGCATTTATTTTGAAAACCTGTTATAGTTTTAATTATTTGCACCGTTTTTAATTTTCTCTTTCAATTATTTAAAGTTCTAAATAATTATTTATTTTGTCAAAATAAAATTGCAAGCTTTTTCCTTTAATATTGTCAAGTTATTCTCAAAAGGTGTTTACTATTTTTTTAAATTGTGCTTGTTAATTCAAGCCGTTTCACTAACATTATTTTTCTTTCATGAAAGAAATGGAATGTGTATTATTTTGGATGAAATTTAAACTAAAAAAAGCTTAGAAGCATTGAATATCAAAACAAAAACAAATAACAACCTCTTCTACGGGGTATTTAGCTAAAACTAATAAAATAGTGATGTTAGCAACTGGATGTTCTTTTTGAGCGTTCATTGAATTTTGGAATTCCTATCCAATTGGACGGCGGCATTGTCCGACTGCTTTCTGAATATGATAATATTTAAACAATACTATATCAATAGTTGTTAAACACAGGTTTATCTTCAAAATAAAACAAGAAATCCAACTGTTCTTCTTCGTTTGCTCTAAGATAACGCTGATCTGGAACTGGAGGTATTATTTACCTTTCGGTAAACATATTCAAACATGCTTATTGATGGCGTTGAACGATTTGGTATTCTCCTCGTGCCTTACGTTTATATTTATTATTTATTATAAGTGAATATTTGCATTTTTTTTTGTTCCACTGTATCCCGTATTGATTTGATGAAATAAATGTTATATAATAACAGAATACTTGTAATTTTCATAGACTACTTTAATGTTGTAACTTGTGTTCGTATAATAAATATCTTAAATGCAATTTAAGAAGATAGTAAAAAAATCTCACGTCAATGATACTAATTATACAACATTCAGACATTTACATTCCTGCATAACCATGCAACAAATTATTATCGATCCATCCCATCATGGCCTACACTTTCATTAAGCGCAATATTATACATTTAATAGATATAAACACAATTTCTCTTTAATGCTTATGGTAAGTAACCTAACCATATGTAATGCAATAAAAGTCATTGTTAAGTTTTTTAATGCCTAATTAAAAATTGTGCAAACGTACAGCAAATGTATATCATTTCATATTCAAGTTAATTTAACACTTGGCATTTTGTGTACTGTAAATATTTCTAGAAAGCGGAGAGAATTTACATACATATGTTCGTTATATGCGAAACCATTCACAAAAATAATTAGCTGTATGCAGTATGCAAAATAAAAATGCATATAAGAGGAATACGAATAAGTATAATTAAATTGTTAGTTTATTGCTGATATAAATGAGAATATTCATTTACAAGGAGATTCTAATTGGTACTGTGAATGTAGGAATGCTAAATAGATCCTGAATAATGTCAGTTTATCAACTCACCTGCATTCAATACATTAGGTAAAATTCTAAAATACACACCATATTTTAGCAATACGGATCACAAATCTTAAATCTATTTTCTATCTGAGGACATCGTTCTTCAAAACAAACTAGAGTTAAACATTATACTCTTCACCGACCTATTGCACTTTTTATATAATTGTTTCATATTTTACAGGATATTCTTTGCAGTTTTTTGCAAATAAAGTTGTTTTAGACGGTGTTTATTTTAAACTTCCAATTTAATTGGCGAAGCCCTAGTTAATTTTAAATGAAGTAGAACAAAAATAATTAACATTTAGTCCACTCGGGCTCGAACCTGCAAGCCTTCGATTGCCGTCCTGGAGTTTTAACTGCTAGACCATTCTCTGTTACTGCTTCAAAGCATTTGAGTCTGTATAGTATAACGTTGGGTTAAGAATCATATTTCCACGGATATCATGTTATAAAATGTATAATATTAGCAAAATATATCAATAACAGACCTAGCTTTACATAAGATTTCCATTCAATCACAGAACTTAAAATTTAAACAAGCATTCTTAAGATTTTAATTATTATTAGCTTTTTTATCATCTGATCGATCTTGTACAAATCAATAGGATTCTTCTCCTAGATGCACTGATTTCCTTACTTTTTAAGTTATCGTGGTTACCTGAAACGTGGCAAAGGGACGGACAGACAGACAGATAGACAGATGTGCAAACCGACACGCAGATTGGCAGACAGACAGTCGGACGGACATATTGAATCTTATTCCGAATTCAGGATGGAAGAAAATTGAGATCAGCATAGAAAAGAGGAAAATAGGAGTACTCTGTGCAAAGCCTAGGCAAAGACAATTCTTCGGTGGCCTGGACCAACCAACAGTAGACAAGAATGAGTTTCTAAAGTGGTTAAGTGACACGGCCCTAAAATTGAGGAAATGGAAAAGTTATTAATAGCAACGCGGGACCAAGCACTAAATACCATATCATCATCTGGCTGTATCTGGTAATTAGGGATTTCAGGATCATCATCCTGAAACAGCCTTTTGACAGTAAGTGCAGGATGCGCCGTTTGGCAGAAGAACTATTTGAAACAGCTTATATCCTAAGGAGAATTCCGGATTAGGAGTCTCTGTGATTGCTAGATGAGATCTAGATTCTGATTTGTTGGAGGGGACAGCATCAACATTGCCAAAAGGGACCAAAAACCTGGATCGGACCCAACAAAGGTACATTACTTAGTGAAACATCACGGATCAGTAAAAATTCTTCCTCAAAGAGGAATGGGCTATTTATATATAGGTTAGTCACGATAATAAGGAAAATATTAGAGAATTACATTATTCATAAATAAGCGAAATCTTCTAAGGTAGATCTTGTACGTGGGTGTAGAGCTCGCTCTCAGTATATCACTTCCTCAGAAGAGGAACCTCTTCACGCAAACATCAAGGTGTGAAACATGTAGCTCAACTTTTAATATTTACTTATACTATATAAAAGTAAGAATAAAATTGGCATTTGAAAATTTAATCAACCCTTTCACTACCAATGGTACTTTAAAGTACCACTGATTTACCATACCATTGATTACCACACCCGGAATTGTTAAAGTTAAACGCCATATTACCTATCACCAAATTGGCGCTACTTTCACAAGGACTTATAAGTACCGTTGAACACTACACAGAGTCATCCTAAAATTCATATCTGGGAGTGAAAGGGTTAAAATCAGTAGACATGTAAAATATTCACTTGCTTTTTGTTAGATATTTTGCCAGTTTTGCCAGTTAAAAATGGCATTTTTAGTGTACTTTCTCCATATTCTTACATCAATCTTGGAGAGACAATACAATACGTCCGAAAAATCCTCTTCTGTTATGGCAGCTCGACTTGCAAAAAGAAAACTAATAAATGTTTTGAAAAAACTTTCCAACAATTTTCAAAGGGTATTAAAAATTCAATCACGTTAAACTAGAGAATAAATCATTTAAAATTTCTACACGTTATAATGTGGAAATAATGAACACTGGCTGACTATATATAATTTCATAACTTAGATGTACGTGAGGCAAGTTAAAATAGGGGTTCAGAAACCAATATCAGCTAATATGTTCTTGAAGTGTCACATGATTGTTCTTTTCACTTACTTCAGTTCGATGAATAGCAATAAAAAAATTAGTCTATTTATGTAATACAAGTCAATAACAATATATTTTTTTAAATCTTTTAAAAAATCATATTCGCAAATGTCATCTTGTATTGATAAAAATTATATACTGAACAAATATCGGTAAGGCTTTTCATATGATCAAAACACGACCTGTATGCCTTTTCAACTTCCAGATGACAATATCAGGGCTAAGTCACTGCTTTTGCTTCTTTAGAGTGTTCGAAACCATTTTGATAAAATCAGTAATGGCTGATTGCCAAAGCAAAATTTTACAGTTTTAGTATTGAAAATACTATTGGGCGCATGATATAGGACCCATCTTACGAAAAACGTATCGAGAGCGGCAGATCTGTCTAGGCCGCTGCGCCGGCCTTGTAGTAGAGTAATAAGCTGCCTCTATTGTATCATTCCGTTTGCAATGTGCTAAAAGCTACGACCTATTTTAAATGATGCCCCATCAAAAGAGAAGAAGTTTTGACTTGGTCGTGAAAAAACCGCCCTGTACAGGGGGTTGCAGGGGGCGATTTTCTGAAAAAGTCAAAAAAATTTTTGATGTATATTTGAAATTTACACGTCAGCTTTGATTTCACGTAATATTACGTACATATCTTAATACTTAATATTTTTTTCTAATTATTCAATATTGTCTGCGCTATGCTTTCTTATGAAGCGCCTTAATGAATTAACGCTTGCCCTGAAACGTATCAATTCACAAATCCTTTAACTCATCATAACTCGAAGCGTGTTCATTTTTCGAAAAATACCCCTGAAGTAAACGTTGTACGCTTGTTATTTAGTTGCAATCAGTGAAAATGAGTATCCGTTCGTTTGCCTGACCGAAACGTGGCTATCCAGTGACGTGCTAAGCTCTGAATATTTTGGAAATAACTATAACGTGCTACGATGCGACCGAAAATTTGAGACTATAGGATCTTCACGTGGAGGGGGTGTACTCATAGCCCATAAAAGTGACTTTAATGTTGAAAGGTTAGATTTATCTTACATAGAAAATAATTCTCCAACAATAGATTTAGTCGGATGTAAACTTCATCTTAATACTGGTTCAACTTTTATTTATACATTATATATACCACCTAGCACATCTGTAGTAAACTTTGAAAATTTCTTGGATATGTTTGGAAATATTATATTAAATCAGGATAATGTAATTATTTTAGGTGACTTCAATGTCCCTAACTTTAATAATCAACTAGTGCATGATGCAAAATCTCAAAAGATGTTGAATTTTCTTAATTTAAGTAATCTAAGGCAATTTAATAGTGTTTGCAACAGTAGTGGCAAGTTATTGGATCTAGCCATCAGCAATATAGATTGTGAAGTACGTCGAGACTTTACTCCGCTTATTAATGAAGATCTTCATCATCCTTCTTTACGTATCAGCGCACTGACTACTGACAACCATCGTGTTAACTTCTCCGGTAATAATAATAATATTAAAAAATTTAATTTCCGTAAAGCTGACTATCCTAACCTATACGCTGAACTATTAACAACCGATTGGTGCTTCCTAAATTCGTGTACTGACGTTAACTTAGCATGTGAAATATTTTATGACAGACTGACAGACATATTTGACAAGCATGTGCCAACTTTTATTAGCTATAAACGTAAATATCCATCCTGGTATACCCCTGCAATAATCAACAATATCAAATTAAAAAATTACTACCGTAAAAAACACAAACAAACAAAACTAGATATACATTTGGAGAAGTTTAAACAGCTAAGATCGTTAGTTAAATCAGACATCCAAGCAGCATATAAATTATACCTCAATAGAGTTGAAAGTAATGTTAAAAATGATTCTAAGTATTTCTGGAATTATATTCACACAAAAAAACAACAATCTAGAATACCAGGTAAAGTAGTTAATGACGATGTAGTTTTTGATGGTCCTCAACCTGTTGTTGATGGATTCAGCGATTACTTTAGTAGCGTTTACTCAACATTAACCAGCCCTAATAACTTTGCTGAATTAAATTGTTTTAATAATATAGATGTCTTTAATATACGTGAATTTACCGAAAAGGACTTACTGAATTCCACCAATAAATTGAAAAATAAAATGACGTCAGGTCACGATCAAATCCCTAGTTTTTTAGTGTAAGACTGTAGATATGCCTTTATAACTCCTTTACTCTTTATTTTCAATCTCATTTTAAAAACCTCCGTTTTTCCTGATATTTGGAAAACTGCGAGAGTATGTCCGATACTTAAATCTGGCGATCCCTCCAAATTAACTAATTATAGACCTCTTTCTATTCTTTGTAATTTTGCAAAACTCTTTGAGATATCACTCTATAGTTATATTTATCCTGCGGTAAAAAATTTAATCTCGCCACACCAACATGGTTTTATGGAGGGACGCTCCACCATAACAAATTTAGCAATTTTCTCCCAATATGTGGCTAATACACTCGATAACCATGGCCAGGTAGATGTAATATACACCGACTTTGCTAAAGCATTTGATCGCATCGATCACGGAATAATTTTAACGAAGCTAAATAACTTTGGATTTCATGAATCACTTATAACACTAATTAGGTCTTACTTGACTAACAGAGTTCAGTATGTATCTTACAACGGGTTCGACTCTAAAAAATTTATTGCTACTTCCGGTGTACCCCAAGGATCCAACCTTGGCCCATTATTATTCTTGCTTTTCATTAATGATCTTGTACAGATCATCGATTGTGAAAAGGTGCTATTTGCTGACGATCTAAAAATCTACCATAGTATAGAGAATGATGATGACTGCTTATTTATTCAGAACCAGTTGAGAAAGATTGAAGTTTGGTGTGACGAAAATAATCTTCACTTGAACACCCAAAAATGTAAAAGCTTAACTTTTACACTAAAAAAACATTACACTGAATTTACTTATCAGCTAAAGTCCACAAACTTAAGCCGATGTGAATCCATAAAAGATCTTGGTATAGTGTTTGACCCAAAACTGTCATTTACTGACCATATTAACCAGACTACAACCTCCGCATTAAGAATGTTAGGTTTTATAATACGAAACTGTCGCAATTTTCATGATCCCACTGCGTTAAAAGTACTTTATTTTGCTTATGTCAGATCAAAGTTAGAATACGGTTCCTTAATCTGGCACCCGTTTTATAATGTACATGAACTGGCCGTTGAAAATGTTCAGAGGAAGTTTCTCAAATTCTTTCAATATAAAATCACAGGAGTATACCCCGAAAGGGGCTACTCTCAGCATCTGTTGTTAAATTCATTGAGTTTTCAATCGCTTCATCTAAGAAGAGTGTTATTTGCAGTAGGATTTATTTACAAACTTTTACATAATAAAATTGATTGCATAGGCCTTGTTAATGAAATAATATTTCGAGTTCCGCGATTATCCTCAAGAGTCTCGACTTTTCATTTATCTATCGCTAGGACTAATATATTGTCACGATCACCTGTATATACAATGTGCAATAGTGTTAATGGCGTTGCTATGTACTGTGATATATATCATAATAACTTAAGCGAGCTAACGAAAATTGTCACGGACCATATCAATCTCATTTGACATTCATTTACATTTATATTATTACCTAGATTAAGTTAGCGTACTTTGAACCACTTTTTGTTATTTTATTATTTTTGTCATGCTTTTTATACGTTTACATATATACATATATATTTTTATTATCTCTTTTGTCTCTTCTTTTCTTTCTCTTCATCTTTCTCGATTCTAAATAATTCGTCTTAATATATTAATTAACTTAATTTAAATAACTTTAACTTAGTTTAGTTTAGTTTAGTTTAGTTTACACAAACTTAGTTTATACAACTTATATTTTGTCCTGTAATTGGATTACTTTGTATTCTGTTGGGCAATAAAGTATTTATTATTATTATTTATTATTATTAATAAATTCGTTGCTGGGTAAAATATTATAAATACAAATTTAGAAGCAATGTATAATATCAATGTCTCTTAATCATAATTGTCTCTCAATCGTAGTAAATGGTTGATTTTAATGTTTAGTGGTAGAAATTATGTAATAAGTCAAATGTAAATAAAATGTATAGGAAACTTCTCTCTATACTTAAATCAGCGAGAAGTTTGGGTATAACACTTGACAATTTATTTAAAAAACGTGCGTACAAAAATGTTAACACACATATCGATAGACCGACATACCGACAGACAAACAGGCAGAAATCTTTTTTTCACTCAAATTTAAAATCTTGACGTTGCATGAGGTTTTAAACCGATTTTAAAAGAAAAAAATCGATGCCTAAGGAATCACTACTTCCACATCCAGATTTCCTTTCCAAGTCTCTTCAAAGGAGAAAATCTTCACTATATTTGTACTTTAGTATGTGGAAATAATTAATCATGGAATTATAATAATATAATATTTGAGGCAAATGTTATTGTATTTTTACCGGTTTGCTTTACTTATATTCCCATATTTACCCGTATTTAGCCCGTAACTCTTCACCGAAATTATTGCAAAATATTATAAATTTCCAGATCTCGTTATCGCACATATATTTACCACATTTTAAGTCAATATCTCTAACCGTTCCTGAGAAAACGTTGGCACAATAAAAAGTTACAGACAGACAGACAGACCGACCAACGGACAGATTTTTTTGTACTCCACTGTTGATTAAATTCTCTTAAAAAATTAGGTAAATGAAGTAATAAAAAAAGCTACTTTAACTTAAAACTCTATATTTCAATAAACATACATTAAATTTTAATGTGCGTATAAATTAGTGTCGTGTATTGGTGTTGTCATACTTCAACTATTACACTTTCAGATATGTGCTCTGGACGCAGGAGATATGATCGGGTTATAAGGGATACAAAATTCATGATGAAGACATTTGAGCTCCGTAAATAAAACAAGGGAATAGCTACTAGAATAAAGTTATAGTATAGGAGCCAGCGCGCAATCATCTGACTCACTTGGATAAGCTAAAAGCGTGATTAATTATTTGCATTAGACTGTGTGAGACAACAAAAGTGCTATGAGATTTTTTCTTATTAGTGTAAACTTAATAAATGAAAATAATTAGTAAAAAAATGAGCTTGATAATAAATATAAGTCATTGCTTAAGAGTAGACACCTTACAGGTTGCAACTCAAGAAGAACAAGAAAATGAACTTCGTACTTGTTTCTCATGCCCAGTGACACAGCTTTCAGGTTCCGAATTTCGTCTTCTGCACCTTCACTAACCGGGATGTATGCCAATCATATTTTTGTATTCACTGATTGGTAAGTAATCGATAAAAAATATTAGCTTGATACAAATATTATAAAAAATATTTAGTGTCTCACGAATTATATAGTGAAGTTTCCACTGACATGACAAAATTTTTATAACACGTTAGCTGATGTAAATGTTTAAGATAATTGCACGATACCTAGCACTTGTAATGTTACAGCCTTTTTTAATTAAATTCCATAATACATTGGGGTTTGTCCTCATAAATTAAAAAAAAAAAACCGCTGCCTAAGGAATCACTACTTCCACATCCAGATTTTTCATAATAAAACACACTTCTTAATAAAATCTATGTGTATTTTGATAATATAAGTCACTTTAAAGAAAACATCTTGACTAGATTTGCACTCTAGTATGTGGAAATTATTGGTCAAAGAATTTTAACAATATTTGGGGCAGATATAGGAAAAGTTTGAGGCATTGGTTTCTACCATATACGTTAAAAATAAAGTTTGTAGTTTATCCTATTTATCTTCTTCTATTTACAACCAACTACTTCCCACCGTTCAATCAGATCTCATTACAATACATATATGTACTGACGTTCAAGTGAATATCTCAATTTTATGTTATCAATCCCATTAATAATGGAGCGGAGGTGGTGGGGTTTGAAAAATATTAAAAAGGAATCTGAGGCCTCGGTTTCTAGTATATACACCAAATCTCAAATTTCTGTACTCTTACCAGCTTGATTTACTTTTCCCCAATTTACTATTACTTAACCCCCAACTCTTCAACGGAATCATCTCAAAATATAATCTAGTTCCAGATGTCGTTATAATACATACGTCTATCAAATTCAAGTAAATATCTCAATTTTATTCTATCAACCCCCTTAATAATGGAATGGGGTGGTGGTGGTGGGGTAATGAAAAATATTATAAACAAATTTGAGGCCTTGGCTTGTAGTACATACATCAAATTTCTACTTTATGTAGTCTTACCAGCTTGCTTTACAAATTTAAAATCTCGACGTTTCATGACATTTTAAACCTATTTCATGAAGAAAAATTTTTGAAAGTTTTTTGCGATTACTATACTTCCAATCCACTACGTGGGGAATCCACTACCCAGTAAATATATGGTGTCATGAATTGTACTCATGTAGACCTTTAAGATAAAAGCAGTAGTACCGAGCCATGAGTATTGATACTGTTCAAGTCAAAACGATAAATAATAATGGGTACCTTATGACCAATTTTTAAATTTTTTATGTTTTTGCTTTCCAATGTTTCCAATTTGTGTGCTAGTAAAATTCACTAGTGAATAATAATAACAATTTAAGTGCTTTATTAAGCTAAGTGTAAGAGTAGCATTTGGGTCTTAATTTCGCTCTGGCTAGTATTATTTTCTTAATAATAAGAATAATAATAATATCATATATTATTTTTATTTTTTATTTTATTTTATTCATTTTATTTTATTCATACACCATCTAACAGTACAAGACCATTTACAAGATGGGAAATAACACATACATCGTACAAAAATTACTTAAATTTACTAGCGTACATTACAGTAAAGATACATAACAAAAGAAAATATAAATATTAAAGAGAATAAAGAGTTGAATTTATTTACAATAAAAAGAGAAAATAAAAAATACATATATGATTTAGACAGAATCTCCTATTTATTAAAGATGTCGATATCACGCTGACTGTGGTTATAGCTAGAGCACATGCTGTAGATTGGTGAAAACTTTAAAGTATTAGTCCGGGCTATAGGAAGGTAGAAAGTTTGGTTTTGTCTTGAATTTATTCGCGGAATATGGAAATTAAGTCTCTGGAGTATCTCACTACAGTCAATATCATAATGAATCACCTTTTTTAAGAAATTTATGGCAAATTCGTTGCGTCTTTCATATAGGCTACGCATTGAAAACATTTGAAGTAAATCACTTTGTGGAAAGCCAATTGGTGGATATATACCATGAGATTTTAGATGTAGAAATTTAAGAAAGTGGCGTTGCACGTTTTCTAATTTAAGACTATGAGTGTTATAGCAGGGCTGCCAAACAAGAGACGCATACTCTAGTTTAGATCGCAAAAAAGAAAAATATAATAGTTTTAACGTTGAAATATTAGAGAAATCACGCCCATTGCGAATAATAAAACCAAGTGTTCTATTTACGTCGCAAATTAACGTGTCTATATGATTGACAAAGCTGAGTTTTTTGTCAAAAATTACTCCATGGTCTTTAAACGAGGACGGACGATTATCCTTAAGACAATACATTTGTATAAAAATAGACAGTATTTCTCACCAACTGGGTGTGTCAAATTTTTATAAAAGTTTACCTAAAGTGTAAGTAATAACAAAGTAAACTATTAAATTTTTTTCTTTCTAATAAAGGCGTTTCTAATTACTATTATAAAATTGTTTCCATTGTCTCTTGCTGTCATGTGAAATCAAGACATCAAAAAAGGCACAAATATTTGTATAAATAATAGTCAACAAACAAACTTTTTTAGAACAAATGCAAACAAAGAGAAAACCGTGAATACTAAAAATGATAAACAATTAATAAATAAATAAACTGTTCATATTTTAAATTTTAGTGAACGAAAATATATTGTTATATTTTGCTGTAGAAAATGTATTCCCAGAAACATGTATGAGTCGACAAATGCTTCCTTTAAGAGTTATTTTAAAAAAGAAATTTACACGCATTTATGCTTAGGATAATATGTTTTTTAAACAGCTGTAATAATCGTGAAAGTTACATAAACGATATATTTATTCATAAATTATTATTATTTTATAAATTATTACATGCCATTCCATTTAATTTAAAATTACTTAACTGCTTTCTTCAATAGTAATTTAAATTTTAATTGAATCTAGAGAATATGTATTTGTTAAGATTATAGTTATTATGTGTATTATTATCTATGATCGGGGTTTTCATCTATTCTATAAGTTTAACATTAAACTATATTAAAATATTTCGCAGCTCGTACATACGTAAGTTGCGTATCAAGTTATGCTAAATCTGAATGAAAATTATGCTGAAAAGCAATTAAAATGGAAGATGAAGAATTTTTGCTACACTCGTCGCTGAAAAATTGACAATATTTAATATTTATTTATTTAGCATACACTGTTCAACAGGTTTAACCCATTTACAGAGCAGGACGGATATATAAAAACAAAATATTAAGTATATACAATATACATTAAAGAAATATAAAGTAATTATAAAAATACACATTATAACATAAGCATAATAATAAAACTATATAAAACTAGAATCCAAAGAAAAACAAAGAATCAATGGCTATAAAAATCTTTTATGGTATTAACAGTGCAGCTGAAAATATCAAATTTGTCACAATGTTTGTTGTAATTATGACATATTGAGAACAGAGGAGAAAATTTAAGTCTATTAGAGCGCGGAGTGGGAAGATAAAAGTTTGCATTATCCGAGTATTTAATGGGACATAAAGCTCTATTTTTACAGCCGAAGAGACAGCCATCTGTGAAGCCATCAAGTTTATACAAACCTCAGAATTTCCGAAAACTGTTATCCTTTCTGATTCATTATCGGTTCTACAGGCATTACAAAACACCACTACTTTTAGAATTAATGATAATCCCCTTATTATACACATTAAGAACTTAGTTCAAAATGTCTTTGACGATGAAAGAGAGGTATATTTTGTGGGGGTAAAAGCGCACATAGGATTGAAGGACAACGAACGTGTTGATTATCTAGCCAAGAACAGCATAGATGTAGGAATTACTTCCAATTATAAATTATGTTTCCCGGATGCAACGAATATACTTAGATCTAAATTAAGGAATCATTGGGATTATATGTGGAAAGAATCAACCTTTATGAAACCAACTAAATATTCGTTAATTCACTCTGAACTGCCTCATGACTTTTGGCACAAAAAATATAAGTGTTCAAGAAAGTATGTGACAACAATTATACGTTTAAAATTTGGTCATGCGTGCTACCCTGCACATTTGTTTAGAATAAACGTTTACAATTCTGATGTTTGTGAATATTGTAACATTATGGGCGACCTAGATCATATATTTTTTGAATGTAAAAAGCACACAGAAGCATCTAATAAGCTATATAATAACATAATAAAAAATGGTAAAATCTCGACACCCTTTAATATACTTCATCTGTTATCCTTAAATAAGAAAAATATTTTTGATTGTCTAATTGATTTTTTGGAAGAGGCGAAAATTAAGTTATAGGTCAGTAGCTTAGCTTTGTTCCTTATGTTCTACATCCTAGTGTTATATATACCTTCCTAACCGTGGTCTTGTGTTGTGCGTCAGAAAAATGTCCTGATAGGCCCCTGGACATCCTTTGTTTTGTGACTGTGTGGCTGACACACATGTCATGCTTGTTATTGGTAAGGTTAGTATTTAAGTTATTAATTTTTGTTTATTAAATTGTAGCTGGCTGTATGGCTACAAGCCTTTATGCCAAGAAAAAAAATGGGACATAAAATTGTAATTTATTTAAAAATTCAGGGCAATCGATGGGTATACTCCATCACACTTGAACCAAGAAAATTTTACAAATCGCCTTTGTACTCTTTCTAGGCTATTAACATGAGTTACGTAATGAGGGTTCCAGATGAGTGACGCGTATTCAAGTTTGGACTGGACAAAAGCAAAGTAAAGTAATTTTAGAGTATCATTATTGGTAAACTCTCTGCTTGATCTGAATAGAAATCCTAAAATCTTAAAAGATTCTGAACTTATGTTATTCATGTGTGGTACAGAGGAAAGTTCTTTATCAAAAATTACTCCGAGGTCCTTGAAAGTCAGGGTCCTTGGAGTTCCACATTGTCTATGCTATAATTAAACGTGGTGGGCATGAGTTTTGTTGTGTAGAACATAATATTGCATTTAGACACATTGAAGTTTAACTTGTTTCGAACACACCAATTAGATACGTTGGAGAGGCTGTTTTGTAATAGATTGCAGTTCGCTATGGAACTAATAGTCCTATAGCGGACTGCAATATGGTAATTTGTGTTTGACGCGAAAAGAAGCAATATGCTCTCTAACTTGTGTGGTGTTGTTTGTAAGCGGTCTATAACCAAGCTTGAACTGATAACATTTCTACATTGTAGGTTTGGTGTAGGTGCATTTAGGAGAATTTGAGATAATTCGTTCTTTTTAAAACAGGTTACACTTTCATTGTCATAGCCGACGCATTGCACCACATCGGTACCGCGTATGTAACAGCCGGTCTCACAATGATGATATGTAATAATTTTTGTTGTTGTTTGCCAAGTTAGCTATTCGTTTCTAGGAACGAAAGTCATAAGCCTCCTTGACTGTCGATCATGCAGTTACTAACAAATAATGATAATGTTTTATCAAACTCGATGTATAATTTATAGTGCGCATAGTCGAGGACCAACAAACATAGAGAACTTCTTTTTTCACAGAAAAATATATAATTTTAAATTCAATTGCTTATGTTAAATTTTCAGATGTATATCTGGACCCACGGCCGTCGAGAGAAAATCGGGGCTCGGGAGTAGTAGCATACGGCCCCCCCACCACCGGTGATATAATTTCGAAGAGGTGGTATTCTTTTGTGCCATACAAAATTACCAATTTGGAATATTTATCTTGCTGTCGCTGATGCAAATGCAATTGAAATTTGCATACACATCTAAAATTTTTCCCGGATTTCAGACATTCGGGGGAATCCGGGCCCCATAAAAAATTCCGGGCCCGGGGGAAACACTCCCAACCCCCCGTCTCATCGGGCCTGCCGGGACCCTCAACTTAGTTGGTCATCATATGTTTATCATATTTCACAGAAAATTTCGAAACTTATTTATGCTATAAGTAAATTGGTTAATATATTCACCGTTAAAGTGCACTTATCATTTCTACAATTCTCTTATAAATGTCACATGTATCGCAAGCTTTATCACATTGGGGTTATTGTCTCTCTGCTAAAGGAAACTGTGGTTTACTATCTCCGTGTTAACCCTCTTGTCTTGTAGATAAGATGTACATTTTTTTTCCTTGGCATAAAGGCCTATAGCCATACAGCCAGCTACAATTTAATAAATAAAGAATTAATAACTAAAATACTAACCTAAGCAATAAGAAGTATGACATGTATGTCAGCCACACAGTCACAAAACAAAGGAAGATGTACATATTTAGAGATAAAAAATTGTTCATTTTATTAGCTCATATATATATTTGTCTAATCCACACAAACAAAAGTCTTCACGTATATTCCAAAATATTTATTTTTATAGCAGAAAGGAAGGTTACAAAATTGTAACCAATTTAAGGCCTGTCATGGCGTTTGAGAAAGTTTGGTTCCAAATATCATACTTTGTTACCCGAATATATAATACAAATTTGTATGTGTGTATTCAAGACTTTAAGAATTCCTTGTGAGTAAAGCCGACTGTAGTTTTAATTACTTCCTCATCCATGTAGTGGATTAGAAGTAAGTATAGTAATCTTAAAAAAAATTTCAAACATTTTTTTTCTTGAAATAGGTTTAGAATGTCATGAAACGTCGAGATTTTAAATTTGAGCGAAAAAAAATTTCTGTCTGTCTGTCGGTCTGTATGCCTGTTTGTCTGTCTGTCTGTCGGCTTGTCTGTGTGTTTGTAACTTTTCATTTGTCCGCATGCTATCTCCGGAACGGTTAAAGACATTGACTTGAAATTTTGTACACGTGTATATTATAACGAGATCTGGAACTGGATTGTTTTTTTGAAGATATCCGGTCAAGGGTTGGGGGGTAAATATGGGGAAATATGTAAAGCAAGCTGATAAGAGTACAGAAATTTGGGATTTGGTGTATATACTAGAAGCAATGGCTTCAGGTTTTTTTATATTTTCCATCCCCCCACCACCCCCACTGCCTTATTAAAAGAGTCGATGAAAGTAAATTTAGATTTTCACTTAAAATTTGTTACACGTATAACTCAATTTCATTTAATCAACCCTTTTCATATTGGAGTAGGGGTGGTGCGGGTTGAAAAATATTATAAAAAAATCTGACTCCTTGGCTTCTAGTACGTATACCGAATTTCAAGTTTCTGTACTCTTACCAACTTGTTTTACTTATATTCCCCTATTTACCCCAAATTAACCCCCAACGCTTCAACAGAATCATCTCAAAATATAATCTAATTTTAGACATCGTTATAATACATACGTGTACGAAATTTCAAATGAAAATCTCAACTTTATTTTATCAACCCCATTAATGGGGTAGGGGTGGTGGGGGGTTGAAAGATGTTATAAAAAAATCTTAGGCCCTAACTTCTAGTACATACACCAAATTTCAAGTGTCTGTTCTCTTACAAGCTTGTTTTACTTATTTTTCCCTATTTTCCCCTATTTAACCCCCAACCCTTCACCGGATTTCCTCAAAAAATCCAGGTCCAGATCTCGTCATAATATATACGCGTACAAAATTTCAAGTCAATATCTCAAACCGTTCCGGAGAAAACGTGCGAACAAAAAAAAGTAACAGACAGACAGACCGACAGACAGACCGACAGACCGACAGACAGACGGAATTTTTTTTTTCGCTCAAATTTAAAATCTCGACGTTTCATGACATTCTAAACCTATTTCACGAATAAAAATTTTTTGTCGTCGATGAAAGTAAATTTAGATTTTCACTTAAAATTTGTTACACGTATAACGGTCTCTTAAATTAGATTATATCTTGACATAATTGAGTTGAAGGAGTGGGGGTAATTGGTGATAAATAGGGAAAAATAAGTTAGGCAAGCTGATAAGAGTACAGAAACTTTAAATTCGGTGTATGTCCTAGAAGCCAAGGCCTCAGATTTTTAGTAATATTTTTCAACCGCCGCACCATCCTTAATCCATTATTAAAGGGGTTGATAAAGTGAAATTGAGATAATCACTCGAAATTTGAGACACGTATGTATTATAACGACATCTGGAACTAGATTATATTTTGAGATGATTCCGTTGAAGGGTTGAGGGTTAAATAGACGTAAATATGGGAAAATAAGTAAACCAAGCTGGTAAGAGTTCAGAAATGTGGGATTTGGTGTATACACTAGAAACCAAGGCCTCAGATTTCTTTCTAATATTTTTCAAATACCACCATCTCCGCTCCATTATTAATGGGATTGATAACATAAAATTGAGATATTTACTTGAAAGTTAGTACACGTATGTATTGTAATGATATCCGATTGAGATGATTCCGTTGAAGGGGTGAATTGTGAATAGGGGAAAATAAGTAGGGTAAACTAAAAACTTCATTTTTAACGTATATGGTAGAAACCAGCTGCTCAAACTTTTCTATGATATTTGCTCCAAATATTATTATAAATCTATGACCGATAATTTTCACATACTAGAGTGCAAATCTAGTCAAGATGTTTCCTTTAAAGTGACTTGGATGAAAAATCTGGATGTGGTAGTAGCGGTTTTTTCACCTGTAAATTTTAATAACATATTTCTATGACAGATGTCTGTAGCTTAATTTAAATACCGTTTATATGTTTTATCTTAATTTTTTATTTAATGACTTGCAAATACTAAATATGTAAATTAACATAATTAATATTAAAAAAACTTATCTTAGAACTCTTCGTCAGGTTAATATGCTAATAAATGTACTGCAAATTTTTTTTATCATTAGGAAATAGGTATCGTAATCACAGAAATTTCTAATCTTAATTCGTGCAATCTCTTTAAAAAAACATAACCACACAAAAAAAAATATTTCTGGCCTGGGGATTTGACCATGCTCACTATATGTTTTTGGGGTCACTGAATCCGAATCCGAGATCTGTTTAACTCCATCACATCAGAATTTTGCCATAACCTTAAAAAAAACATAATTTAATCGATTTCGACATATCTTCACGTAAATCGCTCTAAACTTTTTCTAGACAAAAATGACCCCATCTTTTTTGTATTATCTCGATTGCAAATTAAATTTCCAATCTGATGATGTGGGGCACGACATTCTCCTGGAGATTTTTAAGTGAGATATCGGCCGCCAAAACGAGAGGTCCAAGGACTTCGCTTCTCGAGCGACACGGCTCAGCTTCGAGGGCCATTTCTGCCAAACGAAAGTTAGCAGAAATCTGGAAAAATTCAGGGGTACGTAGAAAGACGCAAGAAATCGTTTGGTGTAAATCGGAGGTTGCTGCGCGCCTTGGTTTTCAAGAAATGGTCGGTCGAATTCACCGGAAGGCGAAAATTGAATTTTCTTAACGCTTCCCGAGGCTACATCTCGAAAACGAGACGAAATACAGAACTGCGGTTTACGCCATCCAATTTCTCTCGCCTTTCTACATACCTATGAATTATTTCAGATTTTTGCTGGCACTTTCACTTTTTTGCAAAATTTCTATAAAATTCAAAGGTATGTAGAAAGGCGTTAAAAAAATAGATTTTCATCTTCCGGTGACTTCGAGCAGCCATATATCGAAAACCAAGGCACGCCTCGACCTCAGATTTGCGCAAAACGATTTCCTATATCTTTATACGTACTCCTGAATTTTTTCAGATTTTTGGCGCTCGAAGTTGGGCCGTATTGCTCGAGAAGCGAAATCCTCGGACGTCTCACTTTGGCGGCCGATATCTCGCTTACAGAGTACCGGAAGAATATCGTGCCCCACATTATCGGATTGGAAATTTAATTTACAATCTAGTACAAAAAAGAGGGGGTCATTTTTGTCTAGAAAATGTTACAGCGATTTATGTGAAGGGATGTCGAAATCGCTTAAATCATGAGTTTTTTGAGGTTATGGCAAAATTCGGATGTGATGGAGTTAAACTGACCCCGGATTCGGATTCAGTGACCCCATAAACATATAGTGAGCATGTTCAGATCCCCAGGACAGAAAGAATTTATTCTTTGTGTCACTGTGAAATCAATAATATTTTCAAACGCATTTTAACGAAATCTCATCTACCGTTAACATAGATAGCTACCGTTCGAAAATTCCAAATGGCAAGGAATGTCGCTTTGTGCATAATTTGTAAAATGCGTCCACAATCTACATTGTCATATATTGTAGTATTGTAGATTTGGAAAAAGGTATATAAGAAGACCTTTTGATTTTTTGCATTGGATGTTTATATTGATGTATTGTTTTCAAGCAGGTTAAAACAGAATTTTTCATTGTGGTTAAAATTAAATATTCTCATGCGAGAATGTCTCATATAGGTAAATTCTTTGAACTTACTTTACTTTCGTTGATACATACTGATATAATATGTTAGGTGACCCAACCAAAAACGGAATCTCGAATTTTATCTTGCGCATATGACGATTAATTTCTATTTTGGGTCCACATGAAGTCCTGAAAATTTCATAAAAAAATTTTAAGATTTAGAGGTCACTAATGTGAGTTTTTTTAAACTCATCCAGTCATTTTAATTCTCACGGTTTGAATTCATTCGGATATGAAATTTTCGATAAAGTACTCGCTCCAGACATGGGTCCCTAGAATTTTGGGGCCGCTTAACACAATGGTTAATTCTTTATACACATGCTACATCTCTCCGTATTATCCAAAATGTGTTGGAAAATAGCAGAAAACGGGCAATAGTTTAATCTTAAGTGAGGCAAACATTATGAAACCATTTTTTTCTCAAGCTTAAGTTCAACGACATAGTAGTGGGAAAACATTCCGAGACATTCCTGACAGGCACGACGGATTAGGATTTTTTTTCAGAATAAATGAGCTGAAGAAAAATGAAAAACTCCTGAAAATGGGCAGATATCTAGGCTTGCGTGAGTAGAACTCCGAGTATCCATTTTTTTTTTCTCAAACTCAAACTAATAACACTTTTGGGGTATAATTTTCAGATGGAATATATAATATATATTTCATCATCCAAAATCATTTGTGATAAGATTATTTATTCGCCCGATTTCAAACACTACTTGAATTAGATTGAATCCTGAAAATTATACCACAGAAGTGCCCACTACAACTTAAATTAGTTTGATTTTGAGAAGAGAAATGGATGCTCGAAGTTCTACTCACTTAAGCCTAGATATTTGCCCGTTCTCAGGAGTTTTTCATTTTTCCCTCGCTCATTTTTCTGAAAACAAAACCTGAACCATCGTGCCTGTCCGAACTTTCTCGGTATGTTTTCCCACTACAATGTCGTTTAGTTTAAGCTTGAGAAAAGAAACGATTTTTCAAAATTCCTCACCTAAACTTAAACTCAATAGTTTTAATAGCAATCTCGTTTTCTGCCACATTCCAACACATTTTAGCTAACACGAAAAAATGCAGCATCTGTATTGAGAATTAACCATGACTATCGTGTTCAGTGGCCGCAAAAACATAAAGACTCATGTCCGGAGCGTGTACATTATTCGAAAATTTCATATCCGAATGAATTCAAATCATGAGAATTAAAATGATTGAACGAGTTAAAAAAAACTCACACTAACCTCTAAATATTAATATTCAAGACTTCATGTGGACCCAAGATAGAAACTAATCATCAATAAATTAATAAATTAATAACTAATTATCAATAAAATTCAAGATCACGTTTTTGGTTGGGTCACCCTATATTGGATATGGAACGAGATACAGGCAATTCTACGGTACGACAAACGGAAACAATCACCGGAAAATTGACAAAATGGAGGGCTATAATGTCTTGAATAACCTCTCACACCAACATACCAGCTAAATTATCAGAAAAGTATATTTTCTGACCACATTAATTGCACAACCGGTGTAAGTAGAACATTGAAGAACTTACTGAAAAACCAGATTATAATTGGCGAAAAACGTGACATTGATATCAGTAAAGAATTAATGAAACCGAGCTTGGTAAGGATGCATGGAGAGGGAAATCTTGTAATCGGAAAATGTGATTTCTTGAGATTTAAGCCTAAACGTGCTCATATATATTTTTCCTAGTATAATTCTTCATTGATTACTTTATTTAAATAAAACGCACGTTAATCAGTAAAATATACTGACACAAGTTTGTGACTAGGCAATTTTTTTTGAAATTTTTAAGGAAGTAAATAATGTTTTTAATTGTTGTATTAGTTTAAACTGTAGGAATTTTGATAGTACTACATTTACTACATATGAAAACTAGTGAAATAAAAAGACATAAAAACAAAATTCGCCCTTTATTCAAGAGCGTTGATAGGAAATTGATTTAAGATATCTACACTTAATGATTTTTGTTATTGACACCCAAGGAGCAAAATGTGTCTGAACATGGGCACAATATAATGTGTGTCTGTGCTGTGTCGACACAAAGCTTAAAATTTGAGTCGGGAAGGAAATTGTGTCCAAATGGTAATACTTTTTGGGTCATGTGTCGACATATTAACGAAATATTGTGTCAAAATAGGCACTGTGTTCAAATTGAAACATTTTGGTTTTTTGTGCCTAACATGTTTCTGTTTTGAGCCTATTTAGGCACATTAGGCACAATTTGGATACATCGTGCCGACACCCTTTGGGCAAAATGTATTTAGAATATGTCTAAAAATCGTGTACCCATCAAGTTGCTGAAATCTAGCCAGGAGGACACTTATTTGTTCACATGATTATATTTTAGGAACACATGTTTCTTTCCATGCCTTAAATGCGTCTACACCAACGCAAGTTTCCATAAGGTTGAATTTTAGACACGTTTTTTCCATTTTGTGCATAAATTGTGTGTGTGTGTGCGTGTGCACTACCAGCTGTTAGAAGGTCATTTTTGACAACAGCATATTCTGGTTATTTTGTAAAAATGCCAAAAGTGGTCAAGAAGCAATCAAAAGTGTATAATACAACATACTATATGAATGTAAAAAAACGTGTACAAGAAAATCAAGTTGTTAACTTATATGAAAGAGGTGAAGCAAAGGCCATTATTGCCTTTTTTATCAACAGAAGAACATCAAATGACAAGAAATCTGCTATTTACTCTGACCTGGGCAGCCTCAGTACTAATAGTGGTAGTTGTGAAGTGGGAAATGCCAATTTGCAGCTACAATGCACCAATGAAAGCAATGCTGGAAATTCCAAATTGGGTCTAAAATGTAACCATTTTCGTATACGTAACATTTTGGGCACAATTTGTACCAGTAGTGAACCCAAGAGGTCAAGTTGTGTCAAATATGCGAGTATATATCAACATAGACATATTTTAGTACACATTTAATAAAATAGCCGAAATTTGAGTCTGATCATTATCTAATATGTAGCTGCGTACAGGTTAATTTTGGGTGAAATTCGTTCCAAATGAGGATTTGTGGTTCCATTTAGACACATTGTACTAGCCGGCCATATTTTCTTTAGAGAGATAGGCATTCATATTGAAAAACTGAGCTTAAAGAAAAATAGTTATTTTAAAAATTAACAATTTACATGCTTTTACACAAAAATGTTATAAAAACACACTTATTTTGATGTCTTGTAACATACAAAATATATTAGAAATAATTTTATTTCCAAAAATTGCAATTATATTATTTATTAATTACCATCATTAATTAAATATTCAGCCCAATATTTTAAGGGCTTTTATTTTTCATGAGTATCTCATCACATTTGACAGAGAAAATGGGGTTGTTTTATTTTTTTTGGGTCATATAATTTATTTATTCACATGTGAAAACTGATTACTTCTGTGTAACGTAATTTTTGTAACATCACTGCATACCAACTTTGTTTCTCTGTCCTAATGTTTAAAGAGTAATGCATTGTGTCGACTTTAAGTCTGTTTTTAAATAATTTGGACACCATAATGTGGTTGTAGGCACCATTTAGATATAGTTGTGTCAATTTTGTAACTATACATAGTAATATCTTGGAAACAATAAGAAACATGTTTAAAAATGAATTATTATTTGTTTGCTTATAATTGTATTGAAACATTCTTTATAGGATTTTGCAAACAGCAGAAAAATTAACTATCTATAAAAGAAAAACTTTGTGTAGAAATATTAATGAAATCTTTGCATTCTTTCGATAACCTGAATTCTGGTTATGCTAGCAAATTGAAATCCTAAAATGAATTTGTCTAATTTCTTATTTGACAATTCTCATTCTAACACTAGCATCCACACAGTCCCCTACGGCCATGCAGATTAAACTAGTATCCACATAACCCCCTACGATTATGAAGATTCAGTTAAAAATGAGAACAAAGACCTAAAATGAATTTATTTATCTACCCTGTCTTAAAAAATTTTTTATTCCAATGGATTACATTTTCATGAAATCTATCATTCTGTTTCCTGGAAATGCTTAGCCTTTGAAACGTTTTTCGCCCTTATTCTGGAGCTCATCAGAAAGACATAAAGCCATTCATAAAGATGTTTCATGCAAAACCAAGACAATTTCTATGAATAAGTGTGAAATGATTATATTTGACATTGACTGATAAAAACAACCTCACTTATCTATTAGCTAACTAGTATTGGAGCCTATATACTCTATGCATGTTTAAAAATGAATTATTATTTGTTTGCTTATAATTGTATTGAAACATTCTTTATAGGATTTTGCAAACAGCAGAAAAATTAACTATCTATAAAAGAAAAACTTTGTGTAGAAATATTAATGAAATCTTTGCATTCTTTCGATAACCTGAATTCTGGTTATGCTAGCAAATTGAAATCCTAAAATGAATTTGTCTAATTTCTTATTTGACAATTCTCATTCTAACACTAGCATCCACACAGTCCCCTACGGCCATGCAGATTAAACTAGTATCCACATAACCCCCTACGATTATGAAGATTCAGTTAAAAATGAGAACAAAGACCTAAAATGAATTTATTTATCTACCCTGTCTTAAAAAATTTTTTATTCCAATGGATTACATTTTCATGAAATCTATCATTCTGTTTCCTGGAAATGCTTAGCCTTTGAAACGTTTTTCGCCCTTATTCTGGAGCTCATCAGAAAGACATAAAGCCATTCATAAAGATGTTTCATGCAAAACCAAGACAATTTCTATGAATAAGTGTGAAATGATTATATTTGACATTGACTGATAAAAACAACCTCACTTATCTATTAGCTAACTAGTATTGGAGCCTATATACTCTATGCATGTTTAAAAATGAATTATTATTTGTTTGCTTATAATTGTATTGAAACATTCTTTATAGGATTTTGCAAACAGCAGAAAAATTAACTATCTATAAAAGAAAAACTTTGTGTAGAAATATTAATGAAATCTTTGCATTCTTTCGATAACCTGAATTCTGGTTATGCTAGCAAATTGAAATCCTAAAATGAATTTGTCTAATTTCTTATTTGACAATTCTCATTCTAACACTAGCATCCACACAGTCCCCTACGGCCATGCAGATTAAACTAGTATCCACATAACCCCCTACGATTATGAAGATTCAGTTAAAAATGAGAACAAAGACCTAAAATGAATTTATTTATCTACCCTGTCTTAAAAAATTTTTTATTCCAATGGATTACATTTTCATGAAATCTATCATTCTGTTTCCTGGAAATGCTTAGCCTTTGAAACGTTTTTCGCCCTTATTCTGGAGCTCATCAGAAAGACATAAAGCCATTCATAAAGATGTTTCATGCAAAACCAAGACAATTTCTATGAATAAGTGTGAAATGATTATATTTGACATTGACTGATAAAAACAACCTCACTTATCTATTAGCTAACTAGTATTGGAGCCTATATACTCTATGCATGTTTAAAAATGAATTATTATTTGTTTGCTTATAATTGTATTGAAACATTCTTTATAGGATTTTGCAAACAGCAGAAAAATTAACTATCTATAAAAGAAAAACTTTGTGTAGAAATATTAATGAAATCTTTGCATTCTTTCGATAACCTGAATTCTGGTTATGCTAGCAAATTGAAATCCTAAAATGAATTTGTCTAATTTCTTATTTGACAATTCTCATTCTAACACTAGCATCCACACAGTCCCCTACGGCCATGCAGATTAAACTAGTATCCACATAACCCCCTACGATTATGAAGATTCAGTTAAAAATGAGAACAAAGACCTAAAATGAATTTATTTATCTACCCTGTCTTAAAAAATTTTTTATTCCAATGGATTACATTTTCATGAAATCTATCATTCTGTTTCCTGGAAATGCTTAGCCTTTGAAACGTTTTTCGCCCTTATTCTGGAGCTCATCAGAAAGACATAAAGCCATTCATAAAGATGTTTCATGCAAAACCAAGACAATTTCTATGAATAAGTGTGAAATGATTATATTTGACATTGACTGATAAAAACAACCTCACTTATCTATTAGCTAACTAGTATTGGAGCCTATATACTCTATGCATGTTTAAAAATGAATTATTATTTGTTTGCTTATAATTGTATTGAAACATTCTTTATAGGATTTTGCAAACAGCAGAAAAATTAACTATCTATAAAAGAAAAACTTTGTGTAGAAATATTAATGAAATCTTTGCATTCTTTCGATAACCTGAATTCTGGTTATGCTAGCAAATTGAAATCCTAAAATGAATTTGTCTAATTTCTTATTTGACAATTCTCATTCTAACACTAGCATCCACACAGTCCCCTACGGCCATGCAGATTAAACTAGTATCCACATAACCCCCTACGATTATGAAGATTCAGTTAAAAATGAGAACAAAGACCTAAAATGAATTTATTTATCTACCCTGTCTTAAAAAATTTTTTATTCCAATGGATTACATTTTCATGAAATCTATCATTCTGTTTCCTGGAAATGCTTAGCCTTTGAAACGTTTTTCGCCCTTATTCTGGAGCTCATCAGAAAGACATAAAGCCATTCATAAAGATGTTTCATGCAAAACCAAGACAATTTCTATGAATAAGTGTGAAATGATTATATTTGACATTGACTGATAAAAACAACCTCACTTATCTATTAGCTAACTAGTATTGGAGCCTATATACTCTATGCATGTTTAAAAATGAATTATTATTTGTTTGCTTATAATTGTATTGAAACATTCTTTATAGGATTTTGCAAACAGCAGAAAAATTAACTATCTATAAAAGAAAAACTTTGTGTAGAAATATTAATGAAATCTTTGCATTCTTTCGATAACCTGAATTCTGGTTATGCTAGCAAATTGAAATCCTAAAATGAATTTGTCTAATTTCTTATTTGACAATTCTCATTCTAACACTAGCATCCACACAGTCCCCTACGGCCATGCAGATTAAACTAGTATCCACATAACCCCCTACGATTATGAAGATTCAGTTAAAAATGAGAACAAAGACCTAAAATGAATTTATTTATCTACCCTGTCTTAAAAAATTTTTTATTCCAATGGATTACATTTTCATGAAATCTATCATTCTGTTTCCTGGAAATGCTTAGCCTTTGAAACGTTTTTCGCCCTTATTCTGGAGCTCATCAGAAAGACATAAAGCCATTCATAAAGATGTTTCATGCAAAACCAAGACAATTTCTATGAATAAGTGTGAAATGATTATATTTGACATTGACTGATAAAAACAACCTCACTTATCTATTAGCTAACTAGTATTGGAGCCTATATACTCTATGCATGTTTAAAAATGAATTATTATTTGTTTGCTTATAATTGTATTGAAACATTCTTTATAGGATTTTGCAAACAGCAGAAAAATTAACTATCTATAAAAGAAAAACTTTGTGTAGAAATATTAATGAAATCTTTGCATTCTTTCGATAACCTGAATTCTGGTTATGCTAGCAAATTGAAATCCTAAAATGAATTTGTCTAATTTCTTATTTGACAATTCTCATTCTAACACTAGCATCCACACAGTCCCCTACGGCCATGCAGATTAAACTAGTATCCACATAACCCCCTACGATTATGAAGATTCAGTTAAAAATGAGAACAAAGACCTAAAATGAATTTATTTATCTACCCTGTCTTAAAAAATTTTTTATTCCAATGGATTACATTTTCATGAAATCTATCATTCTGTTTCCTGGAAATGCTTAGCCTTTGAAACGTTTTTCGCCCTTATTCTGGAGCTCATCAGAAAGACATAAAGCCATTCATAAAGATGTTTCATGTTTAAGACAGGGTAGATAAATAAATTCATTTTAGGTCTTTGTTCTCATTTTTAACTGAATCTTCATAATCGTAGGGGGTTATGTGGATACTAGTTTAATCTGCATGGCCGTAGGGGACTGTGTGGATGCTAGTGTTAGAATGAGAATTGTCAAATAAGAAATTAGACAAATTCATTTTAGGATTTCAATTTGCTAGCATAACCAGAATTCAGGTTATCGAAAGAATGCAAAGATTTCATTAATATTTCTACACAAAGTTTTTCTTTTATAGATAGTTAATTTTTCTGCTGTTTGCAAAATCCTATAAAGAATGTTTCAATATAATAAGAAACATATTAGTTAGAGGTGTTTCAGAATCTCATGAGCCGCGAAATGCGCAAAAGGCAAAGTTTATTCTGAGTTATAAGTATGTTTTTGAAGACACTGGAGGCTGCCTTGCTGTATACATAAACAACAGCTCGGGATAAATTGTAAACAATAAATATAATATTTTTAAGAAGTGTAACTGAGTCAACAGGAAAGATTATGTATCTGCGCATATGAAGGTCACAGCTCATGAGGTATTAAAACACCTCTACATATTAGCTTCATTACAGTAACATTTAGTAAACATGCGACGCATACAAACGACGCAAGACAAATTTTGGAAACAGTTTTGGGCACATTTTGGAATCAACTTAGTACAGATTTTCATCACCACTTTGGGCATATGTCCTACACAGCGTGGACTATGTGTCGTGCCCAAAAATATGTTTCGACACAGTGTCGAGACATTGCGTGAAATGTGTCTTTCAATGCTCCTTGGGCTGAGATCACCCAAATTCAAGCCAATTTTTTTGATAGATTAATGAATATAAATCCATTTCTATCACCTGTTTATATCTAGGCCATAACTGAGTTAAGGTGATACATGCCATGCCGACTATCATATATCATAAGCGTTCATTGAATCGACCTACGATATATTATTAAAACGGCTACTTCCACAAGACTAATTTTAACCACCCACGAGATGAACCAATTTATACTCTTATTAATTTGTACAATTAAATTATAAACATCAAAATTGATTAAACACTGTACTTACTATAGTTGATAATCCGTTTAGAGTATTAACGCCTGTTTGTTTAATTTTGAAATGTATGTCAACTTATGAAGTCTAATTTTTCTTACTGGTTGAGAACTATATTATAGCTACCCGAATAAGTAATTCGGACTCCATTATACTGACAGAAATCTAAAGATCTTTTACTGTATTTTTTTATGCTCTATTTATTAAATCATATGTATATGATAAACATAAGACAGTTTCATGAAAATCCGTGTGAATATTATAAGGGTTACATATAGTTCAATTATTTTCTAACTAAACGGTAAATTATTTTTTTGAGAGGAAAAGACAATATATATACAACACATTAAAAACCCAATCAAAAGTTTTATAATATTCATCCCTGGCATGTTTCTTATATTTGTTTGGAAAATTTATGATGTTAATATATGTAGAATTCTGATTGGATTGATGATGTGAAGATTTTTATAGTACACGAAATCGGTCACAACAAAATAAATAATGTAGTAAGAAACATAGGGACTCCTTGTTTTATTTAAGTTGCAATTAGTTTATTTGTTTTCGCTCTCGGTTACAAACTAAAATTTTATAGAGCAATTTAAACTTTTATGTTGCATATCTGGTGAAAACGTCTCTTTAAAGTAGGTAGTTGATAATTGCTTATTATTTCCCACAATTAACCGTACAATAATAATTAAGTGCATCAAGTATTTTAATCCATATTGTTTGCAGAGGACTTAAAACACTAAATATTGTAAACTGACTTTGAAAGTAAAAGACCGTTCGTTGACTATTTTCCTGCTCATATATATTTTATAATCATGCAGAACCAAGGTGGCCCCACATAATTTATTAAACAATAAACTCTGTTGTCAACATACCAGCAATAAAAAACCAATTATCCAATAACAAAACACTAACACAATATCGTCTGTCAGTAGCACATGCTTTTACTGTTTTTAATATGAACGACACGCGCACTGTTTAACGTCGCCCGGAATGAACTAACTCAGCCGCTTGACTTAGACAGTTCATTAGCAAGTACTCGGTACTACCACAGACAACGGCTGTAGAGAGTGGTATTTCTTGTGGCCTACTAAAAGATATACCAGTTTCCAATCTCATCGAGTTGACCTCAAAGTTATTGAATGGACTGTGGATGGATAATACTCCTGGTACATGCATAGTTTTATAAAGACAATAGTTCATTAATATGCTCGGTTGCTTTTTAATTGTTAAGCAGCATAATGTGTACAAACACCGTTACAGTGTTGCCTTGGACGGTTAATAGGGGAGGATGCATTTTTTTTATTTTGATATTTCGAAATAAGTTAATAAAATAAAATAATTTATTCGGTGGGAACCCTACTTTTGTTGAATTAATGATATACATTGCGATTTAATATTAATGACGTATAAAAAAATTGCTGCCTGAGAAATCACTACTTCCACATCCAGATTTTCCATTCAAGTCTCTTTAAAGGAAAACATCTTAATTATATTTGCACTCTAGTATGTGGAAATTATTCGTCATAGAATTTTAATCACATTGAGTCGATGTCATAAAAAATTTTAGGCGTTAATTTCTGGCAAATACGCCAAAAATGAAGTTTTTGAACCCTTATTAGCTTGCTCCACTTATTTTTCCTAAAGTGCACCCCCACCCCACCCTATCAATGGAATCATCGCAGTCAAATGTCATTACAATACACACGTGTACCAAATCTCATGTTTCTGTACTGTACTTTACTCTGTACCTACTCTTACCAGCTTGCTTTAAATATTTTCCTTTATTTAACCCCCAGCCCTTGAATGGAACCATATCAAAATATAATCTAGTTCTAGGTGTCGTTATAATATGTACGTGTATCAAATTTAAAGTGAATACCTATCTCAATTTTACTTTATCCACCTCTTTAATAATGGAGTGGGGGTGGGGCAACGGGCTTATGGAAAATATTGTATTGGCTTTCAATATATACACAATTCGAAATTTTTGTACTCTTAGTATCTTGCTTAAGTTATTTTCCCCTATTTACCCCCAACCCTTCACCGTATAACTTCAAGAGACAATCCAGTTCCAGATCTCGTTATAGTAAAAAGGTGGATAAAATTTCAAGTCAATGTCTTAAATTGTTCTAGAGAAAACGTGTGCACGAAAAAGTTATAGACAGACCGACAGATAGACCGACAGACATATGGAAAATTTTTTTTGTTCAAATTTAAATTCTCGACGTTTCATGACATTCTAAACCTATTTCAACAAGACAAATTTTTGAATTTTTTCTACAATTACAATACTTCCACTTCACTACGTGAAAGTAATAACTCGAAAGAAGTATCGCTTTCTTCAGTTTTGGTCAAAGATATCATAAAAGACATTCAAATCTAAGAATTTGGCCAAAACATGTATTTTGAATGCCTATTATTATATACAATTTTCCTACTATAGGGTCTTCAGTATTTGTTCCAACTGTCGATATACGGGTGATTCAGAACTTATCCGGAAGAATTTAAGGAGATATGCACCCTTAAAATTAGAGTCGATACTACGAAAAAAAATATAATGAAATCCTAGCAGAGCTGCCGTAAAAAAATATTGAAGTTAGCTGAACGACTGGATGAAATACTGACCTACCTCTGTACGCGCAAACCTCCTGAATCCTAGACTAATACGTATCAAGCAAGTAGCAACTAGTTCAGGTCGTCAGCTTGTAATTTAATCACGTTGATAGTGGGTGTTTTTTGTATTTTAGTGTTGTGAGTTTCTTTCAAAATGCCATATATGTATGGTAACGTGGAGTATATGAACATGAGGCAAAATTGAATACAACGTTGTTAAAAGTAGTGATGGGCGAATTATCGCGAACTGTGATTTAATCACTGATATTAAAAAAATCACAAGTAACGACTGTGAATAAAGTTGGAAGAAAAACGTGACGTAATCACGACTTTCCATGTATCAATATATTTTTGACGATATAAATATCTTGTTTGCGATCTTATGTATAACACGTAAAGCAAACGATTCCATGACTTAACGATATTAGGTAGGTACGCGTTTCATAAGATAGACTGATCTTGCGCGTGTCATACTATATAGATATTTATATACTTATCTTTTTATATCTTTTATTCACTGGCAATTAAAGGCAGGGTGTTTTATTATTCTGTGGCAGGGTCGTGGCGGAACATTTCTATTACAAGAATATATATAATAAAAATATGGAATTCGACAATTTTGTGTTCTTTTTGATTTTTAAAATTGTGAAATGCTTAGCTCCAAAACATGTTTTAGATAATTGTGTTTTTGTTGGAGAGAAATAACCACAACTTCTACATCGAAAACACATCGACTAACCATAGTAGAAATCATCTTTTCTCAAAGGGTTTGCGATTTTATAATCAACTGCGAAGATGAGTATCCTATAGGTATATATGGAATGTGCAACAATTAATAAAAAAGTACAGTAAGTTGGCGAAGAGTATAATGGTTATAGCTTGTATACGTTAGAAGTGCTGCCTTATGCCGTTGACCAAAATTGTAAGAAAGAAGTAGGTAACAAATTTTTTATAAATATTTGAATGGGAGAAATACTTGGACTTTATTGAATAAAATGTTTCCCATTAAATAATAGCAAATTAGAATAACTATATAAATAAACATTATATTCATTATTTAATTTGTACATTTTTATTAAAATCCGAGGCTTATATTAAAAAGGTTGCAGCACTATTATAAACAATAACCCAGCAAAAATTAAAATCCCTGATTGATAACTAGCAACCTAAAACCTAAATAGTTTATTGATGCTTCAGAAATGTTTACATATTTGTATAACTTTACAAAAATATGCCACTACGAAGTTCAAATAGGCGTCCCATTTAAAACTTAAGTGTTTTGGCTTTATCACCAATCCATGTCAGGTTAGCTGGACAAGCAAATCATAATTTCAATATGCATGTATATGTAAATATCATACGTATTATATATCTACTGCTACACAGATTACCAAAGTAGCGAATTCACCAATTCATCAAAATTAACAATTTTTCCTATTCGCCGTATTATGAAAAGTCGTGATCACATCACGGTTTAAATTCACTAATATCAGAAAGTCACGATTCACGTTGTGATTGAAAAATCACGATATCGCCCAACACTAGTCAAAGGTGCATGTAGGTCGGCGGACAAAATTTCGAACAGTTATTGTAACGTCATGTATGTACAAAGTTTGTAATCATTTAAAGTAAATAAAAAATTGAAAGTAAACTTCTAACTTCAAAGATAAATTACGTTTGGTCAGATTCTTGTCGTTATCGATTTCTTTTATGTGAAGTTTTCTCATGTCATAACTATTCATTCAATATCAGTTGTTTTCCAATTTTTATTGCAATCAACCAGAATAACAGTAACGTAGAAGTGAAATTTTTAAATTTTTTTAAAGTGCTTCTTTTCCATTTTTTCTTTGCGCTATTATATTTATCTGGACCCGTTTTATATCCCCTTAAATTTTTCCGGATAAATTCTGAATCACCCATTTTCGGCAGTTTTGTGAACTACACATACTATTTTAAAAATGGATTAATAAGAGATAATTATGTTTGTCTTCCGGTCCATTAATAATAATAATCTAAAATCCGCCTTCCTCCAAAGAATGTACGAATTTCACTTTGTGAGACGTGACATTAACTTGTTGATTTAAATAATATATTTTAATGCTTGTATATGTTACAATCGATACAGTATTTATCTTTGTCCTCTTGTGTGTAATTAATAAAAAATTTTGGTCAATTTTGCTCTAAGAAGATAAGAAACCTATCAAGTGCGAGTAGGTCTCATAAAATCCTCTATCTGAGATTCTATATGTGTCATATGTGGTATGAATATACAAAACAGAGTACACGGTAGTGCACTTACTTTTTTATAGTCTAAGAGCCAGTAACGTCATTTCGTTAAGGCTGAATTCCTCAGGAAGGATGCTATTATATACAGCTAGGGAACCGGTAATTTGTCTGACCGGAGCAGGTGCACTACGGCCGGTGCCGCAGCACCAGGTAAATGTAAAAATTACGTTTGCAACAATGGTTAAAAAATTATAAGGGCCTTTGCAATTTTAATTATTTCCTAATTTTAAGAAATGAGGAGGTTTCGTTACGTGCTTCTTCTTCTTCTTCTTCTTTTAGCGGGGCGCCTGGAGGTCGCCGCACTCAGGCCTTGTGGCCCATTGTGCTACCGCTAACAAATTAAGGAGCTCCCCCGTACAGACCGGATTCCAGCCCAAAGGCTGAAATCCTTCCCACGGGAGAACTCCTTATTTCCTCCAGCACTGGAAAGCCAGCGCCGAAGTGCTTGTGCCTCAGGTTCATCAGTCCTGGGCAAGAAGTGAGAACGTGGATGGAAGTCTCCTCCTCGTCCTCACAGAACCTGCAATCGGGGTGGTCAACCACCCCCATTGTGTGTAGGTGTTTCCTAAAAGAGCCATGTCCGGTCAGGAGGCCTGTTACGGCTCTAATTTGCTTTCTGCTTAGACGCAGAAATTGCTTTGTTCTCTCCGGCAAGGGTCCTGAGATAAGGAGCTTCGCTTGCCGGAGTCCTGGATAGGAATCCCAGAGGTCAATGAACTGGGAGCGAGTCCAGTTATCTATCAACCTCTTGGCTTGGGATCTAGGGTAACCGAGAGCCGGCTCCGGACCGAGCAGAGGCTCACGAGAGCCCCTTCTGGCCAGAGCATCGGCCCGCTCGTTACCCTCAATGTTGCTGTGTCCAGGCACCCAGAGAAGCCTGACCCAGTTTGATGAGCCAAGTTCACAGAGGGCCTGTTTACAGTTTTGGACCAGTTTTGACTTGGTCCGATTCGATGCAAGGGCCTTGAGGGCCGCTTGGCTATCGCTACATATATATATGTGTTTATTGGAGTATTTCCTTCGGATGTTCTCCTGTGCGCAGACCAAAATAGCGAAGATCTCGGTTTGGAATACCGTGGCGAATTTGCCCAGGGCATAGGAAAGCTCAGCCCTGGGCCTTTCCCCAAATATACCCGCTCCGGTACTTTCCTCTAGCCTCGATCCGTCTGTGAACCAGACAATATCTGCAGGCCTGAGTATGTCCTCGAGTTGTCTCCAGTCTTCCCTTTTCGGGAAGACTACCTCGAAGGGTTGTGCGAAGGAGAAGGAAGGCATCACGTCGTCACTCCTGGCCTCCAGAAGTGAGTGGGCTCCTATCGCATCAGCTAGGGCCCTTGTGTGACCTGATTGTTCTCCTCCTTTCTTCCACTGACCTCCGCATTCCAGTCTGTAAGCCGCTTTCCGAGCCTCGGCCACAATCACTAGGTGAAGGGGCGCAAGGTCCAGAAGGACCTCCAGAGCTGCTGTGGGGGTCGTGCGTATTGCTCCTGTGACTCCTAAGCAGGCAAGTCTTTGGAGTTGTGTTAGCTTCTGTCGTATGGTTGACCTGGTTGTGGCAGGCCACCAGACAAGAGAGGCATACGTAATCATTGGTCTAACTATGACAGTATAATACCACATAGCCACCCTGGGGTTTAGCCCCCATGTTTTGCCAAAGGTTCTTCTACATACCCATAGGGTTGTAGTGGCCCTTTGTACTTGTCTCTCTATATGATCTCTCCAGGTCAGCTTAGAGTCCAGGATGACCCCTAGATACTTCACTGTCCTTGAGATCGTTAGAGTAGTGTTGTAGAGTACGGGTTCGACGAAACCGTCTAGCCTGCGTCTCCTAGTAAAGATGACCATTTGCGCCTTTGAGGGATTGACTCTAAGGCCCTGGTCATTGCACCATCTTTGTACGATCTGCAAGGCCCTTTGTAAGAGTCCGCTGACCGTATTTGGGAATTTTCCCGAGATGATGATTGCAAGGTCATCTGCGTAACCTTGCGCAAAAAGATCCTCGTTCTCGAGTTCCTGTAATAGGCCATCGAGAACGAGGTTCCATAGCAGAGGAGATAGGACGCCCCCTTGTGGGCAGCCTCTCCTTACTGAAACTTTAACTGCCGTATCCTCATTGGCAGCTGTTATTTGCCTTCCCGCCAACATGGCCCTCAACCATCTAATGATGGTGTCTTCGATGCCATGATAGGCAGCGGCGGCGCAGATTGAATCGAAGGAGGTATGGTCAAAGGCTCCTTCGATATCTAAGAAGGCTCCGGCCGCAAGTTCTTTGTGTTGCAGCGCCTTCTCGATCCTCAAAACGATCGGATGAAGGGCCGTTTCCACTGACTTACCGGCCTGGTAAGCATGTTGTGACGGATGCAGAGGTACTGAGGTCAGTGCTCCGTCTTTGACGTACCTTTCAACCAACCTCTCTAAAGTTTTGAGAAGGAAGGATGTTAGGCTGATAGCTCTGTAGGAGTTGGCAGTGTCGTACGACGTACGTCCTGCTTTAGGTATGAAAACCACCTTGACGGCCCTCCAGGGTATAGGAATATACCCCGTGGCCAGGCAGGTTCTCAACAAATGATAGACCGGACGGATGAGTGTCTCTGTCCCCTCTTGCAGAAGTGCCGGAAACACTCCATCCGGTCCTGGGCTTTTGAACGGCTCAAACGTGGAAATAGCCCACCTGACCCTTTCCACTGTTACCACCCTCGAGGCTGTCCTCCAATCCGCTGCCGTGACCGCAGCGCGGGGGGGCCGAGGGGGTGGTGCTTCCTCCGTCTCCACTACGGATTCGGGGAAATGAGTTGCTAATAGATGCTTGAGGCGCTCCTCATTGGTAGACGTTAGTCTACCGGAAGGAAGCCTCAAGTCCTCCAGCTGTGAAGGTTTATCTTTCTTAAGGGCTTTGCAAAGCCTAGCGGCTTCTGGAAGATCTTCAATGCTTTCGCAGAATTTCCTCCAGGCTGCCCTCTTATTGCTACGAATGTGGCTTTTGTAGAGGCGTTGGGATCGTTTGTAGTCGTCCCAGTCCTCCGGGAGTTGAGTGCGCATAGCCCTGTTAAGGAGCCTGCGTGTCTCCTTGCGTAGGTTCAAAAGTTCCCTGTTCCACCAGGGAACTTTATTCTTTCCCTTGCTTCTTTTTAGAGGACAGCTGCTCTCGTATGAGGCAGTGATCGCTCCATTGAGAAGTTTGGCAGAGGATTCTATCTCCTCTGTGTTTCTGGGTATAATAACCCTGTTTATTTTGTCCGAGAGGGCTCGTCTATAGGCGTCCCAGTCGGTATCTCTGGGGTTCCTGTACCAGCTCTCCTCTGAGGAGGGAGCGCAGTCCAGTTTGAACCTGATGTGTCGGTGATCCGACAATGAGGGTTCCGTTGATACGTACCAATTTTTGAACAGGGGGACCGCTAGTCTGGATCCCAGTGTGACGTCCATGACCTCCTGCCTCCGTTGGGTAACGAAGGTTGGAGTGTTGCCCCGATTTATTATCTCTAAATCGGTAGTGTACAGGTACTGTAATAGACTACTGCCTCTAGGATTGACCCCTGTGCTGCCCCAGCAGATATGGTGAGCATTGGCGTCACATCCTATGATGAGAGGCAGTCGTCTATCAGTACAGAATTGAACCATCTTCTCCAGTTCGGTTGAAGGTGGCGGTGTTGGCGAGTCGTAGGGAAGGTAGACAGAGCCGAAGACGATTTCTGCTCTGTCGGTTTCCTCCCTAAGGCTCACCTTAATAGCAACCGCGTCCCTGGAACAAAGTTCGGGAATTGTTGTTGCTTTTATCTCCTTCGAGACATATATGCATACTCTAGGTATGTTGTGTGCGGAGGAGAAAATGGCTCCGTGCCGCCTGTCTAAACCTCGAATGGAGCCATGGCGAACCCAAGGCTCCTGAATCAGGGCAATGTGTATCTGTCCCGCAGCGGCCTGTCGTCCTACTAATGCGGAGGACGGCTCACTGTGTTGCAGATTGATTTGGAGTATTTCCATTTTTTTTTTTTTTTTCCTTTCCTTTTCTTTTTTTTTCTTTTTTTTTTTTTTTTTTTTTTTTTTCCTTAACTACTCCTACTACTCTACTTTTCCTCCGAGCCCGACAGCCCCTCCATCGCTGTGTCCGTCATGCTCGGAGGCGCGTTGTTGCCGCCGCTTGGGCCGGCCTCTGCTACTTCCCCCCGGGGATGTTTTGGATCCCAAAAGGACACCTTAATCACCCCCGCCTGAGCGCGGTAACCCAGGCTCGCAATCTTCGCTGCGGAGGCCTCATCGACGCCCAGAATGAGTCGAAGCCCCTTGGCCTCGACAACCTGAGTGCCGTGGACCTTCCACAGCTCTGTCCGGAGCTCCGGGTTATGCCGCGTCAGCCTACTGAAGATGGTGGCCTGGTCCATGGGTTTTCCTGGGACCGTAGCCACCATCTTCTTGTATTTGGGGAGCTTGTCCCCTTCCAGGAGCTGGAGTGACACGCCGTCAACGGGAGAGATGCCGCCTATGGCCGATCTAAGCCATGACAGCGACATCTCGTTCCCGCAGAACAGCTGCACCACTCCTTGCTCAGTTAGCCTGAAGCCGTCAAACTCGGGGAGAGGCCCCCCTGAGGGGAGCCCATCCATCCGAGTATCGAGGGCTTCTTGCAAACTGTCGGTCAGGGCAGCCGTTAGCCGCTCTTCTGGAAAACCAGCTGCGGCCACCGCCACCTTGACCCCTTTGCTTGCCACCTGACTGTATGAAAGGTCAGGCCTAGCTCTTTTTGTAGGTTTAGAGATGCTGGGGGGGGTCTCTTCCTCGGGCCGTCCCCTTTTGGGAACGTTTACCCGAGGTGTACCCTCCCCAGTAGTCCTCTCCACCCGCAACTTCCTGGCTCTCTTTCGAGCCGCGCCGCTGCGATTACGTCGCTTGGGTTGCCCATCCGTAGGGTTGAGCCCTCCAGCGACGTCCGAAATAGAGGGAGCCCCCGAAACGGAGATTCCCTCTTGTGTGGGAGGTGTGGGATTGGGGAAGGCCCCCCGTGAGGAGCCTTCTCCGGTGCCACGGGATAGGGTTGCCCCATTTCTGGAGCCACCCTTTCTAAGGAGGGGGGAGATCCCTGCAAAGGAATCTTCCCCGGAAGAGGTGGGAGAGGAGGCCCTGTGATCAGAGCACTCCTCAGAAAGGTTTTTATTGTTTTGGGAATTCATTTTTGAACCCACGAGTGAACAGGAAATGTGGTCGACCCCCGCAGAGCCTGTTACGGGGGCAAGGCTAAATACTATGAGAGGTCGCCCGGTTTCCCATAGGCATCGTTTGAGGTACCATCACCCCAGTACCATTCAGCCCTCGGCACGATGGCTTACACCTTGGCTTGGGGGATATTTATTGACCTCCCGGTCTAGATCCGCCGCCTTTTGTTTAAGCAGTGTCACCTCGTGCAGGGTGTGGTTCTTCACCACATGCTTACCAGCACCTCCGAAGGGGCATTGGTGAAGCTGGCGGACGGTCTTGGACGGTGATAGGCTAGGGCCAAAGCACTATGTTCGCGTCAACCGTCCCTGGTGTATGTCAACTCACCACGGTAAACCCAGTTAAGGGGCCGAGTGAGACAACACACTCCTTGACACCGTGCTAATTATGTCATATTGTATTAACAGACCAATCTGAAACCATTATTTCCTAAAACGAAATTCGAGTTATAGTTTGATCTTTAAATTTAACGGTTATTATTACTATAAGTGGTATCGAACATACTGTTATGTATTACACCCCCTATGATACGTCCATGACTAATAGTGACATCCTGGAAACTTGTAGAAAGAGATAGAGTTTTCTGGAGTATGGTGGAAGAAGATTCTCGATTATGCTCTAGATAACTAGAGGCAATTTCAGAGTATATAAGGCGAGATTCCCGGCAGAAGAGGAAGAAGTTTTATAAAAGTGAAGTTTGGTAGCTAAAAGTGAGGTTAAATAGCAAGCAGTAAACAAAGTGTAAAGGTTATTTTAGTTAATTAAAAAGTATTGTGTAGTTCTGAGACGTTGTTAAAAATAGAGTATTAGTGGTTACCCCGGATTTTTACAGGGTGTTTCTTAGGGGCGGAAACATGCGACAATACAATCACCCTCTATAGAGCGTAAGATAAACTGTTAAGAAATATATAGCGCTATTTTGATGAATTTTTCGCATTGATACCATAAATATTTTAAGCTTTTATCTTAAACCTAATTAAAAGAACATGTATGAATACGGTACCATATTGAAGAAATATTTTATTTCATGTAAACGAAATATTTACCGATATCTTCTAAAAAGTTTCTCGTACCATCATCGGCAAATAAACTGAAACAGTATGGTCATGCATATGCTTTCAAAACTAGACTAACTTTTAATTTATTGTTATTTGAAATGGGCCTTTACAGTACATTCGAATTTTGACATTTAAATATGGTGGGTGTCATTTGGGGAAAATAAAATAATTTTTTATCTAAAAATGAGGCGTCTTAGAACAGCAATCTCTGAGAAATAAATTAGCGAAATACGACAACTTTCACGGGGTATTTCAAACGCTCGAGTTTCACGCGCCTTGGTTGCACACGTAATCCCACCAATCATCATCGAGGACACAACAGAAGAACTTGCAAACCGACAACACTGCGATCGCCGAGCGTGCGGATAGCGGATAACCTTAAACTTTCATTTGAGCTGTCGTCTTTTCTGGGGCATTTTCGGTCGTATTTTCACAGAATGGAACAAAACACTGCTTGCTAGACATTTTAATCGAAATCGGAGGCTTTCAATTTACGCTAACCTCAAAACCAAAATGTTAACATCAACAAGCTGTCAAACATCTAGTCATGAGCGATATGTCACTGCCGGTGATTAAATCACCGTGATTATATAAAATATTAATATAAAGTGTAATTTACATCGTTTTACTTTCAATTCATACTTGTCCAGTGCTGCTTAATGCAGCCATATATTCACACAAACAAATTACGGCGAACGGTAAACATATCAGCTTGCAGATTATGATGGCGTTAGTTTAAAACCACTGGATGTGAAAAATATAAGTCGCCGTTAAGGAGTGATTGGAAAATCGCGATATCGTCCATCACTACAAACGTCAATTGAATGCTGATTTTGTACAACGTTGCCGAGTCGCCTTTTACACTATTGGCTTGGGATTGCTGACGTATTAATGGCGCGTTACGGATAATCGTTTAAATTGGACTTGTAAATAGGTGATTTTAATTATTTTTTTCTGACTCTAATCTGCATCAAAATAGACATTGAAAAAATACGGGTATTTTAATTTTTCATAAAATTTATGATTCCGCAATAAAAAAAATATGCTGAAAAGGCCAATTGTCACCTTCAAAGCTCTGACGCTGACATCAACTACGGTGTACCAACTACGCAGATGAAATATCCTAATATTCAAAACAACCCACCATTAGAGGACTTGGACAATTCTTTTTAACGAAATATTAACGGAAAAGAGTAAAATATGACATATCGTTAAAATAATAACAAGCTAAACATTATACTCTTCGCCGATTTACTACACTTTTTATATAATTATTGCACATTCTATAGGATACTCTTCGCAGTTTTTTTTAATGCTATTAGTTTTAGACATTTTTAGTCTAATTGCAAAACTTTAAAACCATGTTTTTTCTTATATAAAAAATTAACTACTTTTTTATTTATTGATCGATTGTGTTCGAAGACAATAGCATTCTTCCTCTACCTAATACTAACTTACCATATAAATTTCAATACATTCGGACTTTTCGTTCTTAGGTTATCGTGCTTACAAGAAACGTGACGGACGGACAGACAGACAGACGGACAGACATGCGGACGGACAGACAGGCGGACGGACAGACAGACGGGCAGACATACGGACAGACAGACGGACGTACGGACGGACGGACATTTTGAAAGTTGTTCAGAATTCGCTCACCAACACAATGATATAAAAACATTTTCTCTACGGGCAATATTACCGGTTTTAGAAATGTGCAGATCGAATGCAATATACTCTTCGTTTTGTAATTTTGAAGAGTATAATAATAGCACTATAAGTAGGTATAGTTAAACTATAGCGATGGTCATAAAAATCCATATTGTCAAACAATAATGAAGGTATAAAAATATAAAACTCCGTGTGGAACGGTACCCTAGAGAGTTACTCGACAAGTAATTTAGAATTACAGTGTGGCTCACTTAAGATGAATACACCCTCATATCTTCCTTATCCTGTACCCGAATACTCTAAAACTTTGGTGGTGAATTAACACATGTAAAGTGAGTCTTTTTAAATGTAACTACATTTGATTTTAGTCAGAAGCATCTGATTAAAGGATGGAAAATAAGTCGATTTTCAAAGAAAAGCGATTTTTTTAGAAAAAAACTAGTGAGATATTCTTAATCAGCACCTTTAGAAATTCCTTTGTACAGGATTACATCATAGTTGGTTCAAAGGTGTTTGAGATAGAGGCCGTCAAAGAAACAATGTTTCAACAAAAACAATTTTATCAACAAAAACAATTTTTATCGGTGGAACGGATTCTCAAATGAAAAAATGTATTCTTCATATTTTGTCAGAATAATGTAGTGTACTAGTATATTCGATTCAAATGTATTGACCCCCTCACTAACCGCGAATATCTCAGAAACTGACGAGCAGAAAAAATTTAAAAAAATATGTATTTATTACGAGTCTATTCGAAATCAATCGCTGAAATTTAAATAATGTACACTGGACACTTTTGAAGTTCTGCTAAGTTATATTGAAAAATATCCTACTTTTTAAAGAAAATTTGACCATACCAGTTTCTAATCTATTATATCTTGGAAAATATGCATACTATGTAAATAATATTTTAGACATCGATAAAGCACGGCATTTTTTATAGGGGCACATTATTTCAGAAGTTTTTATTCCAAAAATTTTGCAGTTATTCTCAAAAACGTGACGTCATGTTTATTTGGTTACTTATCAATGTATTTAAATTTTTTTTGTTAAAATAGTCAATTACATAAAATGTAAGCATTTTCAGAAAAAATAGTTAGTATGTATCAAATATTAATTTAGTTATCAAGCGTAAAGGATAATATCATTCCAAGTTTGCACTAATATTATCTATTACGTTTGATAATTAAATTAATGTTGGATATATACCAATGTTTTTTTCTGAAAATGCTTATATTTTACATAATTAACTATTTTAACAAACATATTTTAAATACATTGATAAATAAATGAATAAACATGACGTCACGTTTTTGAGAATAACTGCAAAATTTCAAAAAAAAAAATTATGAAAAAATTTCCTCATACAAAAAATGTCGTACTTTATCGGAGTCTAAGATATTATTTACGTAGTAGGCATATTTTTCAAGATATAATGGATTTAAAACTGGTATGGTCAAAATTTCCTTAAAGAGTAGGATATTTTTCAATATAACTTAGCAGAACTTCAAAAGTGTTAAATGTACATTATTCAAATTTCAGTGATTGATTTAAAATAGACCCATAATGAACATATAATTTTTTCAATTTTTTCTACTTCTCCGTTTCTGATACACTCGTGGTTAAAGTGAGGGGTCAATTCATTTGAATTGTATATTAGTTTGAATTGATTTTACAACAAATGAAATAAAGAAATTAAAAAATAATAAATTGGCACTGGCAATAACGTTCGTTTTCATGACTTACTTAGGCCTTTATTGAAGATTATTTGTTAGAAGAATGGTAGGTATGCACGAATTAAATTTTTTTCCGTATTAAATAAATAATTATTTTGTAATAAATTAAAATAAATTTATTGAATTGCTAGGCTACCCTACCTGACATCTCAAAGGCATAGCAAGCAAGAAGGACGCGATTTTTTTTTCAAAATTCCAGAAATCCCTACTCTATACAAACGCATTGTTTTACATAGCTGTCAGTTTTAAATATAATTTCCTACCAATTGTTGATTAAGGTCCCCGCACACGAGCACATATCACTTTATAAATTTTAAGGATCGGACACAAGTATGATGTCGCCAAAAACCTCCTTAATTGTTTGTACTTACACAATTTTAGTGACAAAAGGTTTAACATTAATAGAATAAGTTGAAAACAGTAAAGGGATTTGGACACAGTACTCAGGGTGAGATCTCATTTGTTTACGTGAATTATAGGGGTACTTGCTGATTTAAGAGTTGGTTAATAAACAATGTTTTTTAATACATTATAATATGCAAACATTCTTGTTTAGTAAATAGTAATATGGTAATTACCTAGGTGAATAGAAGTAACAGTATTTAAATCTAGAGTAGTTTACTCACTAAAGATGATAATGTGGTTATCAAATTTGTATAGCGTCGTCGTTATACTATTTACATACATAGTTATTGTGTCATACGAGATTTATGTTAGCATTGGTGTTATTTGGTACACCATAAACTTTGCTGAATACTGAGGTTTAGCGAAATTTTATTGTATTTGTTGATATGTAACAGAGAAAGAGAAAGAAATATTATCAAGCAAACTCTATTTATTATTCCTGAAAAATACAATAGACTAAAACATTTAAATTAAAGTTTATAAATTTTGTAGATAAACATGTCTTAATTATACTATTGGAAATTTAAAAGAATACCAAACAGAATAATAGTATTAAAACATATTCTTTATAGGATTTCGCCAACGACAGAAAAAATAACTCTCTATAACTAAACGAAAAACTTTGTGTAAAAATATGAATGAAGCCTTTGCATTCTTTCGATAACCTGAATTCTGGTAATGCTAGCAAATTAAAATCATAAAATGAATTTGTCTAATTTCTTATTTGACAATTCTCATTCTAACACTAGCATCCACACAGTCCCCTACGGCCATGCAGATTAAACTAGTATCTACATAACCCCCTACGATCATGAAGATTCAGTTAAAAATGAGAACAAAGGCCCAAAATGAATTTATTTATTTACCTTGTCTTAAAATAATGTTTAATTCTAATGGATTACATTTTCATGAAATCTATCATTCTGTTTCTTGGAAATGCTTAGCCTTTGAAACGTTTTTCGTCCATAATCAGGAGCTCATCAGAAAGACATAAAGCCACTCATAAAGATGATTGTATTTGACATTGACTGATAAAAATAATCTCACCTATCTATTAGCTAACTGGTATTGGAGCCTATATGCTCTATGCATGTTTAAAAATGAATTATTATTTGTTTGCTTATAATTGTAATAAAACATATTTATAGGATTTTGCAAACAGCAGAAAAATAACTATCTATAACTAATTCATTTTTAAACATGCATAGAGTATATAGACTCCAATACTAGTTAGCTAATAGATAGGTGAGGTTGTTTTTATCAGTCAATGTCAAATAAAATTATTTCACACTTATTCATAGAAATTGTCTTGGTTTTGGATGAAACATCTTTATGAGTGGCTTTATGTCTTTCTGATGAGTTCCAGAATAAGGACGAGAAACGTTTCAAAGGCTAAGCATTTCCAAGAAACAGAATGCTGGATTTCATGAAAATGTAATACATTAGAACGAAACATTTTTTTAAGACAAGGTAGATAAATAGATTCATTTTAGGTCTTTGTTCTCATTTTTAACTGAATCTTCATGATCGTAGGGGGTTATGTAGATACTGATTTAATCTGCATGACCGTAGAGGACTGTGTGGATGCTAGTGTTAGAATGAGAATTGTCAAATAAGAAATTAGACCAATTCATTTTAGGATTTTAATTTGCTCGCATAACCAGAATTCGGTTTTCTGCTGTTTGCAAAATCCTATAAAGAATATGTTTTAATACAATTATAAGCAAACAAATAATATTTCATTTTTAAACAGAATAATAGTTTCTTTGAAGCTCTAATTCTTTATCTCAGGGTAAATTATAGATGCAGTATATTGATCAAAGCGAACCGTACGTTCTACGATCAGTTAAAAGCAATATTTGTAATAAAAGAGCTAAACATTGCTTTGTCTTAGAAAGACTTAATCATAACCATATTAAGAGTAAACATGTATCTAAAGTGATTTATCGTCCAAACTTTGAATCGGTACTATCTTACATCACTAGCTGGAGAAATGACACTGAACCGAAAATGGACGTATGAGCTTGTTGTCATAAAGGAAAACTGTTTACTCTGCCATGTTTATTCATTCTCGAAATTTAAAAGTTTCAGCAGTTTTAATTTTCAAAATACTTATCAGGAAAATAATATGGCTTAATCTACTGTCTGACATATGGAGATGGAACTATATAATTAAAATTCTTATTACATCAGTGCTGTATTATATAGTAAGTTACTAGATATAATTAAACACTGTAGTTATATATTCTTTTCTTAACAAATGTGTCTTATTCTATTAATGCATTCATGATGGACAACTTAGTGTAATTTCTTAAGAGATACGTATTTTAGGCTGTTATTTTGTTTACTTGTTTTATAACCTCTTGTAATGATCTAAATAAATAAACGTATTATTATTATTCTTGTTATTATCTACTAGAAAACTGTATGTATCTCCATTGCCATAAAATCCGTTATACATTGTGTAGCATTCATTTATCATAAGAGCTTTAGTACAACACCATTAGATAACAGTGCTTTGTTTTTCAAGAGCTTCGTATTCATACAACTTTCACTTTACATTTACTAATTAGTTATCTTATTCATGGAATATTTCTGACATAAGAAATAGAAGATGAAAAACTCACATTCCGAGGAACTAGCTACAAGTCACAAGTATATAAATTTTACTCAACATGATGGAAATATTGACAGACTGATGCTTATGCTAATATTAAACGAATCATAAGAATAAATGTAATATATAAATAACAAGCTAAAAAAACTACATATTGATATGCTTTTTATCCCTGTTGGGATGATTCAGTACATTTTCAGCAGAGGGTCGCAAGATGACTACATTTTGACATGTTTTATTTTTCTTTTTTTTTTCTTTTTGCATTGACTAAAGTAAAGTCTCACTACATTTTGAAACACAGAAAGTGCATCGGTTCTATTTTTATTTAGTAAATGAAAATAAAGAAATGAACAATGAAATTTTAAATATAACATTACATTTTTTTTTTGCACTTATATCGCACGGAGAATTTATCAATTTGTAATGTTCTATGGAATGCATTTTCGTAAATAACTCGTTCATTTTAAATTTTTCGAAAAAACTCTATTTGGTTATAGAGTTAATTTTCGATTTTTATTAGGAAACTGTTTGGAATTTGTAGAATTTCGCTTCCGGTTTATCAAATTTCTCATAAACGTCATCTAATAGACCTAACCGAGCTCTACAATTGCCATATTTGAAAATCAAAATCGGCCTTACGGTTCGGGTGTTATTAATTTCTTTGACAAATCATACTCGGCCCTGGAAAAATACTTGCGGTCAACGTATTCGGGCCGACAGCAATATGCTTCATTTGTGGCCGTGTACCTTTGATCCCACCAAGTCTTCCTAGCCCGATTTCGAGAAAACCAGTTTTCTGCAAAAAAATCAATTTTCATTCAGTTTTTCGGCATAGTCTTTGGTATACTTATTTGTAGAGCTTTGCCAGAGGCACTATTTCTTTTTTGAAATATCTCGATCAGACTACCCGTTACAGAGTTATTCAATTTTTCCCGAAAAACTTGAAACGTCTATATCGGGTACTTCCGGTTTCCGAACGGAGCCGAGCTTCCGGCTTTAAAATTTTCTAAAGACCTCCTATTAACCACCCAAGTCTCATTGAAATCCGAAAACGGATTAGGGTGGCTGGGCGTGACAGACAGACCGACAGATCGACCGACCGACGGACGGAATTTTCTAAATTCGCTCTCGAGTCGATAGATATGACTTTCATTTCGATCAGACGTTTTTTTCTGGTCTCGATGGTCCACGGAAAAAATGCAAAACCTATACTACATTTTTTTTTCAAAATGTAGTAACAAGGTAATTGGTAAGTATAAATGTAATCTTATTTCATTATTTACTTGTGTGAAAAGTATTTTTATGACCTCCTGACGAAACCTAAAATGATCGAAAAACACTTTCGATAAGTCTCAAGATAATGAGATACTCAAAAGATATGAGAAGGAAAATTGATTTCTAAGCTTTTCGTACCTACTTCAAAGAAACATTTATGTTCAAGTATTTTGTAAATAAACTTGTTTCAAATTATATTTTATAACATAGTCTGGTACTACCAAATAAATATTTTAATAGAAATAGGTGTCGGTGATGAAATAATTTGTTATATTTCCATAAAGAAGTGGTCCGTCCTTGGAGAATGTTCTGAATCAACTAAATTTCCAATACGCGGAGATATTATTAATAACAGAAAGTTTTTCTTCTTCTTCTTCTTTGGCATTAAAACCCTTGGTGGGTTTTAGCCTGCTTCCCAGTTGTCGCCATTCGTTCCTATCATCTGCCTTCCTTCTCCAATTCCTTACTCTCATAACTTCCAAATCCTCTCTAACATCATCTAGCCACCTTTTCCTAGGTCTTCCTCTTGCTCTCCTTCCTGGGGGTTTCCACTCCATCACTCTTCTTGCCCACCTTTCCTCTCTCATTCTCTCCACATGTCCTAACCATGGTATTCGCTGTGCCTTAAGAAACAGTACTATATCTGCCCCGTCTATCAGCCTGTCAAGTCCGTGGTTCATCCTGATTCTCCATCCGTCTTCTTCCCGTACCGGGCCAAATATTTTCCTTAATATTTTCCTCTCGAATATTCTGAGGTGCATTTCATCGTTGAGAAATTAAATGTTATTAATTAGTTTTCCGATCTTAAATTGCAAAAAAAATACCTAAGAATAATTAAAAACAGGTACTTACTATCAAGTGTCACTTTGCGGAAAGTCGCCATTGTGCACAATGGTGAACATATGTTAAAAACTTTAAAATATGGCGACTATTTAGGCTCCTGCTCATTAGATGGCGGTCCGTAATGATCCATTCAGTTGACTATGAGGTTTCAACAACTATATTTGTACTATCAAGAATATAATAAATAAAATCTCTCATGTCCACTTGAATGGACAGTGGGTCTCAGGAGTTTACTTTTAAACAGCCTTGGATGGAAAATCTGAATGTGGGAGTAGTGATCCCTTAGGCAGTGGAAGTATAGTAATCATAAAAAGAAATTTATTGTTATTTTCTTTTTATTCAAATAAGTTTAAAATGTGATAAAACGTCGAGATTTTAAATTTGAAGGAAAAAATTTCTGTTGGTCGATCTGTAACATTTTTACTGCGCAATTACTCTGGAACGGTTTAAGATAGTGACTTAAAATTTCGTTCACGTGCGTATTATAGCGAGATCTAGAACTAGATTATAGTTTGAGTTTATTTCGTTGAAGGATTCGGTAAGGGAAAATAGTTGTCATTAAGTAAAGCCAGCGAGTAAGAGTTCAGAAACTTAAAATTTGGTGTTTCTACCACTAGAAGCCAAGGTCCCAGGCTTGTTTTATGATATCTGCGATACTCACCACCACCACCCCCACTCCATTATTAAAGTAGTTAACAAAATGTAATATATTGACTTTAAATTTGAGACCCTTAGGTATTATAACAAGATCTGAAACTAGATTGTAATTTGAACTTATCCCGTTGAAGATTTGGGAATTAAATATTACGCCTATTTAAGTAAAGTAAAGTAAGCGAGAAGTCTAGAAACTTGGTGTAGGTGTATGTTATAAAAACCAATATCTCAATTTTTATGACATCTGACACCTCCGCCACCACACCCACTACGTTATTAATGGTGTGCAATATAGTATCACGATATTTTCGTTTAAAGAGACGGATGTAGATGTAGTGATTTCTTACGCAGCGTTATTATATATAAAGAACTAACAAGCAGTATAAAATGTCTTTCCTTTTCCTTTGTAAACAGAATATGATATTGTCTAAACCTAGTGAATACCAATATACTTGTCTCGCCATGCTCCGTGCGTATTTTATAAGGCCCATAGGGAACACTTCCTCTTATTTATTACTTATTAGTTACATAGCCTTAAATAACAAAACCCTAGCTATAGGGGATTCACTCGACAGCTGGATACTTTATGTTATCAAAGAAACAGAGTATCTTTGTGTGCAATTTTTTCTGTTGGGTTAGAAATTATTAATAAATTTTGTCTCGGGTATTATACAAATTATGGGTCGAGAGTTGAAAGTTCTCCATGTTACTACTTTGAAGCTTCTGAAAATAAAATAATTAAGATTGTATTATAGATTATTCCCGGAAATTACAGTTTCCAATAAACTAGAAATTTTGGAAATAAATTTGATGTACCACTTGATAACCTTAAACAACTGAAGATTCAATTTCCGATTTTGCAACTGTTTTTTAGGTATTACTATGATAATTTTAACTTGAAACTTGGCTTGATGGTTCAGTTCTGCAAGAGGTATATTCTTCTAAAGTTACGTCAAAATATGTGCATTATTGTTCAAGTTTAAATTGTTCAATTGTTTAAAATGGCCTCTCTAAAATGTTTTTATGTTTTGCGACTTGGCGTATTGACCAAGAAGTTTAGGACCAATCAGTGTTTCTCTTTATTTATTGCGATGCGGATTATACAACCACCTCAGGTTGTATAAGAAAAACTGCGGTTTGCGGAAAAATACGGTTTTGTACATTCTCTTGTTTAATCAAAAGCTTTCCACCGTACGGATTAATCCAGAACTCTTTCCTACACTTCTTGTAATGATTACAAGTTACAGTAATATTTCGCAATTCTTGCAATCATCGGGACGTTGGAAATGATAACACCATACATAAAACATAAACTTTTTCCAGACTCGGCTTCACCTCATGAGGAAACAGCTACGATCCACTGTCTATTGCGACGCCGCTGTATTTCGACCTTAAATGAAAACTGGTAACTTGACCCCCTGTGATATATGCAACCCATATTACATTTGCATATATCACCTGTTGCATATACAACAGAGTCTCACTCGACCACGACACCGCTGTCTTCTGATCTTGAATAAAAACTGGTAACTCCACCCCCATATACGAAAATAAACATTTCCAATGTTAAAAATTTCTAAAGAAAGACAGTTCCCTATAAGTTTTACTTTTACTTCACTATTAATACAATATTTAAAATGAAAATCAGATGGATATAGGGAATTATAAACAAATTTCCCTCATCTCTAGTTTATCAAAAATATTTGAAACATCTTTAAATTGAGAATAACGGGCTATCTCAAAAAAGGTTCACTACTGTCAAAACATCAGTTTAGATTCAAAAAAAGGCAATATACACAAAGGCGAGAAATATGCGAACTCAAATTATACTTAAGTGACTAGATAAAAAATCGAAATCATTGTGCATTTTCGTTAACATCGAAAAAATAGTTGACCCGGTTTCCTGTACTTTGCTGCTAGAAAAGTTGAATAAAATCACAATCAGAAAAACATGTCGTCATAAACTGATGAATACTTACCTCGCGGAGAAATCACTGTGTTCAAGTAAATAACTACTAAGACATCACCTGCGGCTTATCTCGAGGTACTATTTTGGGACCAGCACTATTCAGCATATAATAATAATAATAGTTTATTTTCCTTTTTGACAATACAGAATATTGTATAGGAATGGTCATATAGTCCTTACAAACTAAGAGACAAAAAATTCTAGTACAGAATAGTAACATTTGTCCAACAAAAATAATTTTAACTTTTTCCTAAAGAAATGCTCGGTCTTACTACATTTTATTTCATCTGGCAGTCGGTTAAACATTTTAGGTCCTATAAATCTTGGGGATTTACTAGTCATATTAAGTCTGGCACAAGGTTCGTGCAACCTATTCTTTTGCCTTGTATTAACATTATGACAATCTTTATTTAAAATAAAATTATTCTTATTCTTAAAAACATATATACATATTTCAAATATATACAGGCTAGGTAAGGTTAAAATTTTAAAATTTTTAAATATATTTTTACAAGAATAAACACTCGGTACGTCGGCAATACATCGCAAAATGCGTTTTTGTGCAATAAATACGTTAGATGATAATGTGGAATTCCCCCAGAAACAAACACCATACCTTAAACGTGTATCAATTTGAGCATAGTACAAATTAATTAACTGTTCTCTACTTAAATACGCTCTAATATTTCGGAATAAATAAACTATCGATGAAATTTTTGATATCAAAGCTTCGCAGTGAGAATTCCAATTCAGGGATTCATCTAGGTATACTCCTAAAAACTTAATATTCTCCTCACCGCTAGAAATAGGTGTATTATTTATGTTAATTTTTAAATTATCGCATTTCTTTTGCCTGGTGTGAAATCTAGTGAGATGGGTCTTTTCGGCATTGAAATGTAAAGTGTTATGGGAGAACCAACTGCTTAAAATATTTAAAACACTATTGCAATTATGCTCTAAAACATTATCCAATGGGTTGGAAATTATTATAGATATGTCGTCTGCGTACATCGTAATGTGTGCAGTTGCTGGCAAAGAATCAATATCATTCATATATAAAAGAAAAAGCACAGGACCTAATATAGATCCCTGTGGAACACCCATGGTTAAATTTAAACATTCCGAATCAGCCCTGGACACGATGTTTTGTGTCTTATACTTTAGTGTTACATATTGTCTCCGACCCTCCAAGAATGTCGTAACCCAATTAAGTGCAAGACCCCTTATTCCATAATCATGCAGTTTAGTTAATAATAAATTATGATTGACGCAGTCGAATGCCCTGCTGAGATCACAAAATATCCCAATAGGGCACTCTCCCGCGTCTACAAATTCTAATATCTTGTTTAAAAAAGAATGAATAGCCGTACTAGTCGACTTACCGCTAGAAAAGCCATGTTGATTTTTTGTTTTAATTTGAAAAGTCTCTAAGTAATCCAATAATCTATACAAATAGCAATATTCGATCACTTTAGATATACCATATATTTCATTGATCTGCTTAAAATAGGAACATATGGGACGATAGTCGCCTTAGTAATAATAATAAAAATAGAACAGTATATCGAAGTTTTTCCTTGTACTGTTACACCTTGCCTGATGTATCAACATATAAAACTAAAAATAAATGATCAGGTATGTATTATTAAATTTACCGGTTCAACAAATATTGAGGGGTATAATTTATTAGTACTAATTTTATTCAACTTGGCGCGTTAAATTTAGTCGATAGTGACATTCATATAATTATTGAAAATGTTGTACTATTTCTTGTACATTATTATTTATTGTTGTAATCATTTACAATTTCATTTGTCCTGTCTTTATGTGTTTCCAAGTCTGCATGTCCAAAATCCAAAATCAGATAGGCAATAAACTCATGCCTTACAGATCTCCGGGACCGGACGGAATTCTGCCAATAATGCTTCAACCGGGTATAGACCTGCTGGCATCTAAGCTCTGCACATTGTACAGAACCAGCCTAGCGCTGAGATACATACCAATGAGAAGGAAACCAGTTAGGGTGGTATTTAGACCAAAGGCTGCGCGGAACTCATACACCCAAGTCAAGTCCCTAAGACCCATTAGTCTTATGTCATTTCAACTTAAGACGATGGAAAAAGTACTCTACAGACATATTAGAGATGATGTTCTGGTTAGAAGTCCACTACATTAAAGCCAATTTGCATATAGAGCAGGAATGTCCACAGAAACAGCAATTCATCACCTAATTAAGAAGGTAGAGAAGGTTCTAGAACACAAAAAGGCGGCACTGGGCGCTTTCCTAGACATAGAGGGAGCATTCGACAACACCTCCTTCAATTCCACCATTAAAACTGCAAGACAGCGTGGCATCGAGGACATCTGCTGCAGGTGGATCGTTGGCATGCTCAATAGCAGGACGGTATTCACCGCTATGGTGCGCGAAAACCTAAGCGCGTCAGTTGAAGGAGGGGGTGTCTTGTCGCCTGCTGTGAAATCTTGTACTTGACAGCCTATTACGGAAACTCACAATTGAGGGATTTGAAGACCAAGGATATGCTGACGATATAGTCATCATAGTTAGGGGAAAGTTTAATAACACAATCAGGGATTGATTACAGATGGCACTGAACATTGTCAAAAAATGGACCGATGAGGAAGGGCTGAATGTCAGCCCATCAAAAACCCACATAGTTCCAATCGCCTGAAGAAGAAGTCTGGAGGGCTTAGGTCCTTTAGTCCTCCAAGATACACATCTGCAGATGTCGGGAGAGGTCAAATACCTTGGAGTTACTATAGACTTCAAGCTTACCTGGAATCAACACTTAGACAGGATAATACTTAGATCGGCAGCCACATTGGCAATCTGCAGGCGATCGTATGGTAAAACATGGGGGCTCAGGCCTAGTGTATTTCATTCGTTTTACACTAGCGTTGTAAGATCCACCATTACGTATGCTGCTCTAGTCTGGTGGTCAAAGACAACCCAGACTACAGCGGCGAATAAGCTGAGTCGGGTACAAAAACCTTCCCGCTTAGAAATTAGTGGGGCTATGAAAGGCAACCCCACACTACTCGACCTCCCCCCAATTAGCATAGTGATACAGAATGAGAGCATATAGGCTGCAAAACTCAAATACCACGAATCTCCACGAAGGTAATCGGGAAGATATTTGAGGATAACAAAAACTGTAAAAGACCCCCTATTGAATATTAGGTCAGACTACGTGATACCGAAAATCACCTTCAACAAGCCCTTTAATATCACCATTGGAGATAGGAAGGACTGGTCAAAAGAAGCTCCTGACATATTACGTAAGGTCCTAACCTGATATACTGAAGGGTCTAGGACAAACACAGGAGCTGGAGCTGGAATAGATGATGAAAAACCCAGAGCGAGTATAAGTCTTTCCCTTGGGAAACACGCCACTGCATTCCAGTCAGAAATTCTGGCTGCACTTCAATGTGTACGCGAGAATGCAAATCAACAATATGTTAACCAGCAGATCTCCATTGCATCAAACAGTCAGGCGGCACTTAGAGCACTAGCCGCTAACAAAGTAACATCCCGACTGGTATGGGACTGCCACGAAGAGCTGAAAATTCTGGTTGAGCAGATCAAATTACTCTGGTTGCCAGGACACTCCAAAATTGACGGCAATGAAGAAGCTTATGAACTTGTTAGACAAGGGTCAGATAATATATTTTATGGCCCAAAACCAGCGCTGGGCGTTTCTAAAAGCTCAGCCAGAAGGGCAATCAAAGACTGGGTCAAGAGCAAACACAAAACTCACTGAAGGAACAGTCCAGGAAATCGACATGGGAAAACATTCATTAAAGGTCCATGTGCAAAACAAACTGAAGAACTGGACGCAGTTAAGACTAATAACAGGACTTCTGACTGGACGTTTTCCTGTCAGGAAGTACCTGAATACAATCGGCTAATTTGACGGCAACCTAGACTGCAGACTATGCAGCAAGGAGCTGGAAACGGTTGACCACATATTCAACTGCGAGGCTCTGGCTCGCGGACGATATAATATCTACGGGCAAATACGAACAGACCCGGAATTCATCAGCAACCATCCGACCATAGACCTATATCACCTGATTCAGGGTACAGGGGTACTGGAGTAAGCGCAGGGAGAGCACAATAAGCCCAGGAGGCAGCAGTACCCATGGAATGTTCTTTAATAGACGAGCCCTGATAGAGAAAAAAGTCTTCATGTTTTATAGATACAGTTACTTATTGTGTCGTTCTGTTGTCGTTATGTAAATGTATTGCGGCTTTGATAATTTGATCATACTTTTTATAAGATTTGTAATTGTTCTTATCTTCCGGTCTTTTTGTTTGAATCATTATTTTTGATAAAGTAATTTCAATTATCGACAAGAAATTTTTGTACCTCTGGTAAATGAAACAATTTTCTGTAACGTTCATTAAAAGAATTCTAATTTGAATATAATAATCAATATTTAAAATAAACTGCAGTTGTGTTTGTTGTGTATATTAGGCTACTAACATGGCGAATAGAGTGTGCAGTGTCATAACATATAGAAATAGTACTGTAAGGGTACACAGCCCATTTGGAAAATTACTTTGACTTTGCGAGAGAAGACTACACAATATTATCGATAAGCTATAAATATTTGCAACGTGCAGACCATTTTATTAAGTTTTTTTTCCCTCAGATTACTCTCCTTACAGGCAAAGTGTTTTGGCCACAGATTAAGGTTATACTTAATAAAAATTAGAATATTATACATATGTTAGTCCAACAACTAGTGTTAGAGTGTATTTTTTTTCACATGGCTTATGAGCTCAACACATATTTTAAATGCTCCAGTGTTCCACAATAATGTTTATTGTAATTAGCTTTATATGCCAGATACAACTCCCTGAGAACTAAAACTAGTCAAATATCGAATAAATTAAAATGATAATCCGTGTTAAGGTAGTGACTTGGCATTATTTGGTACTGATACGTGCCCAAGTAGCCCGATTTACTTAGGATCTTAACTTAGCCATACTACCATCTAGTGGGGCGTGGTCATGGTTCCGCATTACGATAATGATGGCAATGAGATGTTACACTATGTACACTGGCACTAGTCGATAGTGTGCCTTGAAAACACATCACATGTGCGTTATTGCTTATATATTTGCACGTGGTATTGAGAAGTATTTTAGATTGGCCGATATTATTGCTACCTGGAAAGTGATCTCAGTAAGAGATTGGTTTGCTACCTTGAAATCCTTGAGTATATTTTAGAATCAATGTTTAAAATTAAAGTAATGTGTTTACCTTAAAGGAGATATAATAATATCATGTGACAATCAAGGCATTTAATTGTTGTTTCTTACGAATATGGGATGGGCCAAACTGTTGTACAATTGGGAGAGCATATCCTTGGATCCAATATTTAAACACGAGTATTCTTTGACAATTCTAAATTTATAAATAACATTGACCACTAGTTTATAAAAGTCATCTTCTCAGTATTTTTAGCAGTAGATGTAATTATGGTTTCAACTACAGAGACACTGCTTCTATTACTTTTTGCAATTCGATCATCTGTAGGCAATTTAACAGTTGACTCAATAGACCTTAATTCTAATGAAACAGTGAACTATTATAATTACACGCAATTAAAACTTGAGGATCGTGATTGTGAAAAAAAGTGCATAAGAAAGTGCTGTCAGAGTGGATATTATTACAACCATGAAGGCTATTCCGCTGAAGGGCAGTTGGCTCGTCGGTGCGAAGATGACTCGACAAATTTTAGTGTGCCAGTATATAATAAAGATAAAAAAATTCGAGATTTATATGATGGATTTAGTATTGGAACAATAAATTGTATCAATCAAGAACTGGTAGAGACCAATTTGGAGCGTAAGGACTCAATAAATTACTTTTACATACAACAGAATGGCAGCAGGTATTATCCATATCTTAATACAAGAAATAATAATAATACAGACTATTGTGTCAATGCGAAACATGGGGTAACGACATATTATTATTGTAAAGATATTGTAGATGAGAATGCATTGTTCCGGCGAGCAGGTATTTATTAATAAAAACTTACTTCAATTTTAATGTTATGATACAATTTTGCAATTTTTGTTTTATTTAATTTTGAAACATCATTTGTTAAAGTAAAGTAATTCTATTATTCTATTTACTACACTCATTGATCAGTAGCACAATGTTTGCTTTGTCTATTTTTTGGTCCTGTATATTCGATATATCTTTCCGGAGGATAACCAATATCTTTATAAGAAAAAAATGTCAGGTTATTAATATTCTTACTCACTATTCATATAACAGAAGAACAAGACACTTATTGGGCGTAGATCATAAGTTGCAGCTTATTCTACTATGTTATTAAATGGAATTATAAGGGACGTACTAAATATAAGCAAATAGTTCCATAATTTGACGTGTGACTCAAATAGAAATAAAATTGAGGGTAAAATGTTACCAAACTTCTTGAAATAAAACCATGGTATCGTAGTTCTGACTTGTTGAGAACCTGGATATTGCCAAATATAAAAAATTGCCTGAAGGTAGCAAAAGATATGTTTGAAACATACACACACATACACCCATGTATACAGTGTAGTTGCGATGAGAAGAATAGATTCCTTAAATTGTTACAAAACGTGTGACCAAAATTTGTTCAGACAGGCTTTTTAAATAACTGTTCTTATTAAAAAGTAATTTCAAAAATGTTTGAAAAAGTTACTCGAGAATTATGGATTACATCATACATTTTATTTAAATCTCAGTATCCATTTGAAAAAATACAATTTCCTACTTACCAAGCTACAGATATTATAAGTCGCAAAAAATTGTTTAAATGTGTACTTCATTTTATTTAAAATAAATAGAGTCATCTCCCAATTTCGAACCTAATTCTGCTCTTTAGTTCCTCAGTATCATTGGATTTGTTCAGATCAATTCTGAATTTAAGGTAAACCCAAAAATTAGTTTATAAGGGTTAGATCAGGAGAGCTAGCTGGCTACTCTATTAGTCTTCGTCTATCAATCCATCTATTAGGGAAAAATTATTTATGTAAACTCGATTCGTAAATATAACTCTCTGACTATTCATCTTCATTTTTTTTCTAATTTACAGACCAGGACCAAGGCAAGAACATATAAATAAATCAAATGGTAGTTTACTTGCATTATCACTGAGTTAAATTATACTTATTATTTCCTGCCATGTCCTTGATTATTATCACCAATATGCAAATGGAAGCGTCACTTTAGCGCTGAGCTTGATTTCTGTTAAATTCGGTTATCTCTGGCGCCACCTTTACGGTTTGTTTCGTGGGGTGTGTGTGTTTCCATTATGGCTTTGGTTAAATCAATTAGCTAGATCTATGTGTAATTATCTCGAAAAGTTTCGTGGGGCAAAGGTCCTACATTAGCTTCCTAACGCAGCCTGTTGCAGTAGTTCTGGGATAGCAACAGTGGTGAAACGGTTATGTCCAGAGGTCCGGACGGCAGATTATATTTTCACTCACATTCTAGTAAAACGCAAATGTCAGTAAATAACAAAGTTTGTTAAATGTAATAAAATTTACGTGCAAAGCTACGAGAACGAAGAACCAGGCGGTGAGAAGTTAGGTAACTACTAATTACTCATATTAATTCGGAAGCTAGCGATGGTAAACAAGCAAACGGTGAGAGCAGTAAAAAATTACATCGGTGGAGAAAAACAGTAAGAGACAAAGAAAAAGATTAAGTGGTAAAACAACAGTAAGTAGTAAGAAAAACAAGCGGTGTGCGAATACCAGGCAATAGCAAGCGATTATCTACAGCAATAATCATGCATACATAAACTTTCGTGAAGAACGTGGCAAAACTACACAAAACTGACCCCAATTGAATAAAACGGTTATCAGATTCGGTGCGGTGTGTAACCTTAGTTACATTCGGATCGTAAAAAAATGATTACCAGATTCGGTGCGGTGTGTAACATTAGTTACACGCGGATCGGAAAATAAAACGGTCATCGGATTTGGTATCAGTTTATGGTGGAGATTATTCTGCCAAGACAGACAGACAGAAATAATCGTAACGGTGGCATTTCGGTTCGGTTCGGTTCGGAAATGTTAAAATTACCTTAACATTTCATGAGCTGTTGGCCAAGCACCTCAAACCTCACAGCTAAGAGCCATTTTTAAATGAATTTCTGTTAGACAGTTAATTTATTTACGGTATGCCTAGATGTTGTACTAAACTCCCGGACTATAACAAATTTCTAAAAGTTATTTTAAAGTGACAGATTTTATTTTAATTCGTAAAAGTACGAAATAGTAACTACAATCTCTACCCACTCGGTAGAACAACAGATATTATTTTAACTCAATAAAAATGACAAACGATCTAAGTTTAAATAATATAAACGCTAAACGGTATTCTGGTTTTCTCTCGAAATATTATCTATGTTCTTTTTCCAAAGGTGGGGGCCTATGAACATTCTTTATAACATAGTGATTTGGATAAAGTCGTGATAATCTAACAGGCCCTAAATCGAGCACAACTACTTTGATATTAATTTATCTTTAAATTGATATTTACTTAGTGGAACATGGTAATTATATTCTGATACATTTAATCGGAAATTATTTTAAATTATGGCTTTAATACACACATTTTTAATGAATTAATCTTAACTGTGATACTACAAAACAGCGACAAGAAACGGTGGTGATTGTAAATCGGTGTGTACTTGCTGCGTCGTCGATTTGGAATATAATAGTAAACGCGTGGTTTACTATTAGGCGGACGGATTGGAATTGGCATTCAAATATGCTTTTATAAGAGTGATTAGCGCTAGTTTGATCGAAACGCCGCTCATTTTGTGATTATTGTTAATACTGCAGATAGCCCTCTTACGGCCGGGTTCGTTGCAGTTTCTATATAATGTAGAATATTTCACGGTTTAAGCTAGCTAAGTTAGGAGGAATCTATAATAATGATTTACAATACCTAGTTTTCGACTGTAAGCGGAACAAGTAACGAGGCATAATTATTTGTTTAAACTGAAGAAAAGATGAGGCACAATTACGTGCAACTTCTTTAGATCAACACATTCTTCAGTTTTTTCACTTCCAACTACATCAAAACTGTTTTCTCTTTCTTACATTAAGAGTGAGCTAAATTCTGTACCTAGATGGCGCCAGCGACTACTGTGGTTGTTCAGTTTGTAGTTCATACTTTGTTTGCACTGCGGTACAGGTCTGAAATTCTCTAAACGTAAAAAATTGTCAATTTTCTTTCTTTAGTGTGGGCTCGAAATTAACATTTCATGGGTGTAATTTACAATGTGCCGAAAACGCCAATTTCGATCTGTCTTCCAGGTCGCGTATTCAGAAAGATCCAGTCGATTAAAAAATTTGTGTTTTCAGATCTTCTTCGCCTCATGATCTTGAATTTAAATTTGTATTGAAGTGGTTCCATCTACTAATATAGTTGTACTATTATTTCACTGAAAATAGATGTAAATTGTAGATAAATATATACTACAGGCATGTTGAAGAATATTTTTTGCTAATATTGGCTTATTAGGGAGATCTCTCTTCACTTGATGCATTACCCCTTGTCCCCATTGATCTTGCCGCATTGCTTCCTCTTAAGTCTTCATAAATTATACATTTTTTTTATATATTTCTGAAAAAGATGAAGCCTGTATCACTTTGAAAATATTGGCAAATAGTTTAGATAATCAAGCATACATCTATTTCTTAAACTAAACGGATTTATCCAACAATTTCATTTCGGATTTATGTATTTTAATGTGCAATATTTTGTAATCACAGTCTACAAAATAATTTAAAAAAACTTCTATGTACTAGCAATACAAATTGGGAATACGAGAAAACTTCTATGTAAGAAGTATCGATGTCTCCACAAGCACTGATGAGTTTATCTCTTGCTGGACATATTGGTAGGTAATGTTATCCATTTTCTACCTTCCTACATTAAAACAATTCTTAAAAAATATATTTGAAAATTGGAATGATTCAGCAGGAGTCCAGTTCCAGCCAGGACAATAAAACAAATTTAATTTTCTTCCGATGCAACGTTTCGTTAACCATGTAGAAGGTACATCAATACTACAACTGAAATTGTTAACAAATAAGAATTGGGAATGCAAAGAATAGGAAAATAACGATATAAGAATAATGAATAATTTGAACTCAAGTAAAATATCGATAAAATCTATGACGTGAAGAACAAGGTTATATGAATAAACTAAACATTAGAGGATTGAAAAAGGCAATTTCAAATTATCAACATACCACGATTAATATAACCAATAATGTAACAAAAATATTCCTTATTTATAAATCCTAAGATTTGAGAGAAAACTTGTTTTACCAAATTATTACATCTAAGTTAAGAATAATTTTTCTGCCTTGCTCTAAAGCAACTTTACCTAAAATTTATCTACTCTTCCTTTGGGTGTTATATTTTTTGTGTTAAGCTAGTATCAGTTCAACCTTAAAAATAAAATGTATTTAATAGCGTTTATTTTCAGCCTCAATTTTACCTATACCATTTCAGCTGGCTACAGGTCTGGTATATGCTATTTTACCAAAAAAGAACATTAACCGAAAATCTCTGATCTTACATGTTCTATGCTTAGCATTTTGTTGTATATTAACAGCTGTGGACCAGTTCGACGTAATGGACAATGTCACTCTTTGTAAAACATTAGGTAAGGCTATTAAAAGGAGTTTCGAAATGTTTGTGTTTGCATCTTATTTTAATTCCAAATATATAACTCGGTTTTTATTAAGTTGAGCTACTTGTACCATTGTTGTTCTTGCAGGTTGCCGTACTGAATAACTGCTATGTTGAAAGTCAACTTTATTGCATCCCAGAGTCTCATTACTACATTTCACCCATTCCCAGGAAACTTAGTGTACAATCGATAGGAGTTTTGACTAATTCTGATTTTGTAAATAATCCCCCGAAATATGCAAGCCTTCCAGGCTTCAGGGCTGGACATTCACAAAAGATAGATTGGGGTTATACATATCCTGCAATATAATTCGGATTATCACTAATATATTTAATTTGTAATGTTCTAGCGTCCTATGGAAACACTAATTACATACCTCCGGTGTTTTCAGCTCAGCTTTAGCTGTTCTTTGTTTGAATGGTTCGCCAATGAGCGTGCATTATTCCTGATACTTCTCTCTAATACAAGTACTTCTGATTTAGTAGGTAGTTCCCTTGTCTTCTTTATTTCTTTTATAACGCTGTAATATATCCCACAGATCGATCTCATTTTTATGAAATAATGATTTTATTTCATCTCGCCATCTCGTTTGTTTTTCGTTATTTATATTGCTGTGATACTCTCCATTTATACACTGCAGTATTTAGTCAATTTTGCAAGATAGATTTTTACCGTTTTGGAATGTACTACTGCTGCTTCCAGCTGCTTGATGCTGATTTTGCTACTTGTATATGCCCTACATACCATTTTCTCTTTACAGTAACTTCTGTTTGAACCTCTTGCTGTTACGCTGCTGTACTATGCAGAATCAGACTAATATCTGTCTCTGGTGACTACCCGTTGTGACTTCCGCTCTGGGTAGCTATTCTGTAATTTCAGTGAACGTGAGCATTTGTCATGAGAGGAGAGAGCTCATATCACGATCCCTTCCCAGGAAAACCAAAACGCTATTCTGTGACTACGCGGGGACGTGAAGTGATCCTTCCAGCGTTATCAACAGTTGCTCCTACATTTCAACCAATAGAATTGCCGCAACGCCATGATCGAAGGTCATGCGTTGTATGATGGGAAATGCATCTTGTCAAAATGCAAGTTTCTGACATTCAAATTGGGTGCAATATTATTTTGTAAAAGTGACATAATTTGCTGTTAGTCTAGGAATAACAACATTAAAAATCCGTTTCAAACCGATGAATAGTGCCTTAAAATATATTTTGATTAAATGGGTGGAAGATGCCAAAAATTGTGGGAAAGAGTAACAACCACTTTAAATGCTGTCCCTGGAAACTAATAAAAATAATTCGAAGCAATGGAGAAAAGCAAATTTAATTTGTAATATAATAATTGGATTGTACATAATCTGACTTATATAATATATTGTATAATATCCCTAAACATGTTCTTTATTGACTTAATTATAAAAGCCATATCTTCTAAACCGAAGGGATTCCTCATACAATAAAGTTGTCATTGTTTTAAGGATTTTTCCAGCAATCTGAAGGTCTCATAGTGCCTCATTGATAATTTAGTACCTACATCGGCAATATTCATCGCCTTTAATTCATATAGTTTAATTAACACAAAACTCATTGTATGGTCTAACACAAAAATAACTTCAAATAAACAAATATCATGCCACCGACATGCAAATAAAATGACAGTTTGCCCAAAAGTGAGGTTATACTTTAATTCTCTCGCGTGAATGGTCCCGCTCCCTACAATTTACCAAGAGAAGCAAGTTCTTCGGTTTTTGGCGTGATGTGACCGCTCCCACAGTTACAGAATACGTTATTTTGGTTTTCAAGAGAACTCCGCCCACTTTCTCATGGAAATATGTACTCACATCACATCACACCGATATAGAATAGCTACCCTGACATTATTCGAAGTTCTTGATACATTGGTATTCTTTGGCTATCTTCATAGCTCTCCTGTTTAGGGAAACAGTCTACTCTATTAATATTACCCAAAAACTTATATGAAGTAATGGATTGTGCTGATTATATATGACTGCACATCGAGTAATTAATGCATCCCTATTCGTTCAAACCTAATGGTAGGGTGTCTCTTCTTCATGAACTGGATATTTCATTTTTTGTGAATGTAATAATAGGGGGTTCCTTGAACCATTTATTTAGCATGTTCCTACATCATTTCCCATCCAGCAACTTCAAATTAACCCAATACTGGTATGGTAGCATTATGTGCTCATCCCTCATTGTTCCAATTGTACTAATAATTTCTTCATAACCCGATATCACAGAAGAGGCGATGAATAAAATACCTTCTCTGTTGCAGATCGTAGCATGAATTAAATCTGTCTCTAAGTACCGGTCGACCCTCTCGTTATCGACCGTGAAGAGTCATGGACTTGGAGATCGTGACTCTTCACTCTTCCATTTTCCTTAGAAAGTTAAATCAGGTGCCATCAGAAGCTATCTATAATAGTTCCTTCCGTTATTTACTCTATTCTGTGAACAAGCTCCCAAGATTCTGTCTCATAAAATTTACTTGTTTCATAGACGTATCGGTTGCATTGAACGTGTAGATGTTTTACGCCCTTCATGTTGTTCCTAATATGTCAAATATTTTCTCCAACATTTTCTGTAGAAATGATGTTAGGCTAAGTCGAAAGGATTTGGTCTGGACGTGGGTATCGTTCAGTGAATTTGATATAAATATCAACTTGCAAAAACTAACAGATTAAACCAGTCGTTGCTCCCACTTTCTGCAATTTACCATTTAAAACTGAATTAAGTTCTTTACGTGTAAAAAATAATCCCATAGCTCCTGTGCTCTATATGTATTAACATGCCGCCTTTAAACAACATTTATATTGTTTATAGGTGTATAATGTTATAACCATGTTGTAAATTGCGTAATATTAATCCTATACATTTTCCAGGTTACCTCATGATGTACTCTTGGTACGCCACTATACTGTGGATGAATGTAATGTGTATCGATATCTGGCTTACCTTTAGGTAAGCAGTTCCTAGTGTTTGAAACGGTTGTAAAACGTTTGTATGATTATTTTTTTAGATATTAGGAACAATACGTCAAGTTAAAGCCTTGGGGAATATCTAGAAAGGTATCAAGGAACACAAACATAATGCTGTAGAATTAGCGCATAATTGAAAATTTTCATTTATTTTTTAATCAAGAAAATATTTGGACTACCACCGCATTCAACTCGTTTGTAGGTTTTATTACATTTTTTTCTAACGCCATGAAAAGTCACCCATTTCTTGAGCGAATTGAAGAAACTAGAAACATTTCAATTTTTTTGTTTAGTCTATCTAATTTTCTAGTTTATAGACACAAATACTAGTTCAAGCATAGCAGTTTGGAGTGCCACAATTTCCACACATTTCAACAGTTTCACCATTTTCAGGATGTTCAGATGATTTCAGGTTAAGATAATAATAGCAGAAGACCTGACCAAGTCCAAAAATCCATCATATTCTGATACTTAAATAGAGATTCATTACCAGTATTTTACTTCAACCACAGTTTATTGTAAGTTATGACTCAACATACCTGATAATTAGAGAATACAATCTTCATCCCCAGAAAGCAGATATGTCGATTTTTTGTTTAAATGTCATCGTAGGGCATTATTGAAGCTTGCACGAGCATAGAAGTTGGCAATATAATCATCAGGAGAAATTATAATAAATATATATTATTGTTTGCAGCTACTATAATGTATAGGAGCCAAGTTACAAGGAAAATGGAAGACCACAAATTAGCTGTAAAAAGATGCTGGTGCCGTTTTTTGGCTTATGTAAAGGATAATGCAGTATACATTTTAAAATGTAGATATGGACAGAAATAGTACGACTGAGGGAATATTCCACGCAAATTTTTACTTAAGATTGATGACAGATCTATTAACAGATTATTGCCCCTTGAGATATCATCTTAACCAACCAACACCTGACGTCAGAGAAAAATTAATTTCCAGGAAAATTACATGCTTTAAGAAAAGCTTGGGAGCATGAGGAACAACTAATTGCAAATAATTTACAAAAGATCTTTTAGATTGACCTGACGAAAGGCTGTGAGGCCGAGAGGCCTCTTGAACAATCTACAATCTATTATTATGTAATACTGTTTTTCCAACAACTGTAGCCGAAAAATTAGACATTCACAACGTACATTGCAGTGGTAGTTCATGAGTAATACCGTAACTGTGAAAGAGCTTCAGTGACGGTATGGAGAGGAATATCTTTCAGCTTCCGCACTATCTTAGTTATATAGACATGACATCTTAGATCTATATTATCAACATCATAGAATCTTACAAAGTGTAAATTTCATCTGCATGATAATGATCGGATGATTCGGATGCAGCTCGAGTGATGCATTGCATTCCTAAGAAGCTGGTTATTCGCAACTAGTAAAAGACTATTGTAAATCTCGTTGCTTAAGTGGTCTGATCCAAGGATGAGACCACTTAAGCAGACAATAATTATAGCCTTAATAAACTTCCTCAAAGGTTAGCAAAGATTGAGACGTAACTAAAAGTAATGATCAAGAGGAATCTTATATCGAGCATAAAGAATTGATTTCAAGTTATTAGAGCCAAAATTGGAACAATCTAATAACTGGTATTCATCACTAACTGTTTTTCCAGTTTGTTAAATTTTCACATTTTTTATCCGCCATATATGATTCCTTACAAAACCTTGATCAGTAAATAGTCTACGGTATTGTTTAAAATCTTTTAGACAAGAATATTTGTTACCTACTAAGCACTTTATTACAATTATTTTCCAGTGGTCTGCAGGGATTCCGAAGTCGGTTGGGAAAAGAAAATGTTCTTTTTATTATCTTGAATATATATGCCTGGGGAGTTGCTGGTTTGTGCATGGTAGTGACTGGTTTATTCGACGTTTCTAATATATCTCCTGTAGTATACAATCAAGGATGTTTTAGAATAGGTAAACGAAATGAATTCATTTAACTAATTTTAGGGATTCATATCGCTTACAAATTTAATTTATGCTTATTCTAGTATAGAATGAAAGCAAGTGACGACAAACTGCTGTACTTTATTTCTAAAAGTTTTATGACTAAAGAAACATTAAATAATTATGTCGGACTTTAATACATAGCGGAGCTTCGAAAAAGAATAATGAAACACTTTTGCATGAAATGATTGTTTCTCTACAGAAATAAGAAATAATTTGATATTTTCACAACTAGATAAAATAAAATAGAGCTTCCATGTCACCTCACTCTCTTAAGATGTAAGCTGAGACAGAAAGAATAAACTACTCACCTAACATAGCTAATAGGAAAGACATAATATAATAGAGCTTCCATGTCACCTCACTCTCTTAAGGGGTAAGCTAGAGACAGAAAGAGTGAGCTACTCGCCTAACATAGTTAATAGGAAAGACATAATATTTACTTCCCTATCACGCATTTATTTTTTTTCTTCCAATAGACCCTCAACAAAGTCATTGTTCGTACGCTACTGCTGGCTTACAAGCGACAGAGGCTGATCATTACCACGTTGAATTTTATTGTGAAGTGTGTGGCATTCTAAAAGTGAAAAAAAATGTATCATTTTGATTTAAATTACTTTGAACTGATAATTCCATGTCAAAAATAATAATTTCTTCTTAATTTATTTAAACATATTGTTACTCTTATATATGGTGTGTTAGAATAAGATTAAAACACCTGATAAATATGATGAAACGCTTCCTTCAAGAGTAATAAGTTATAACAGATAAAAAATAAGTTATAAACTGTAGATTTTCTAAAGCAACTTTTGAACTGTCTGATATATTAAGATTTCCAATTTTGGAATATATCAATTTCTAATGAAAGGAAACATAATATACAATTCTTTTACTTTAACTAATTATCAATAAAATTGAAAAAAAAAATAAGTACTCTTGTTTTAGAAAAACAAGTACATATACTTATAGATACTCTACATATGTTTCAGCTTGTTAGGTCTTTATTGAGAACAAAAATTTTTACTTAAAAAAAAAGTTACTTATTAGTTAATTTAATAATTCTCTTTCTCTTTTCTATTCTTTACTATTTTAATTATAGGTATATGATTATTCTCCTTTGATGTCGATATTTTTCAGTTCTGCCATCATATTGGTTCTACTTTGCAACAATAACAATTTTCACCATCCTCAACACTACGTTATATATTTTAACGACTATAAATATACGAGGAACTAAAAAAAATGTAGCTGTGCTAAAACGCACAGACAGTGGGAAACATGGTGGCGAGGGTGGCGACAAGTAAGTTTTTTTCGCCTTATTCAGCATTAGTACTTTACTCTAAGGAAAAGGATCGTTTATTACTATTATTATTTGCTTATTTCAATCATCTAACATCAATACTAACAATACGTACTATCAACAATAATCTAGCAAGTGAATATTCCCAAAGCTATTACCATTAACACCCCACATTGCTACTAAAATAATGTTACTGTCTTGCATATAACAAGTGGATGCCATATAACAAACCTAAGATTGACGAGTGGGGGGGAGGGTCAGTGGTGTTTCCTCCTTTGAGGGGGCCTGGTGGTTTTGAGGGGGCCCGGGTTTCACCCGAAGTTGAAGATTATAATTTACATTGGGTAAAATGAGAGAGGTATACTTTTAAATGATTAATAAGAATAATGCATCTCGTATTGTATATTCTTAAGGAATATTACCCGTTCAAAATTTTGATCGAGCCAAATATTGAAACTTAAGGAATATCACCTATTCAAGAGTTCGATGAGACAGATATTCAATTTTCAGGAGTATTTTCAAAATTCTGATTGAGATATATAAGTATTTATTTTAAGGAATGTCACCTCCCGTTCTCCAAAATTTTGCCGAGAAAAGTATTAAATTGTAGGGAATAATAAGGCAGTTAATAAAGTATTCGTGCTAGCTGAATATTTAACTTTTTTTTCTAGATAAGCACTAATTATTGGATAAAACTTCACTGGACCTTCAATGAAATAATTGAATATTTCCCTGACGTGACAATCCTACTACATTTTAGAGCTTCTAGTTCATACTAGAGGGCATAATATGAGTATTTTTGATCGTTTACATTATTTATAATATTGGAATTTAATAACACTAAGAACAAATTAGTATCCGGATGTGTTCCTCTCGCTATTTAATATAAATGATTTTTTTGCCCCAGCAGATACTTTATTAATATTGTTCAAAATTTCAAATATATTCCATTGTAGCGTAAGCAAGTGCACTTACAAAGGGACATATCAACATAACAAATATACGTTTGAGTCAAGTTGTAATTGCCTGAAAGAACTATTGTAAACAGTTTTTGGTTCTCTTTTAAACAACAATTCTAAAATTTGCCGTTTATAATCTATCTCAAAACTTGATAGTACGAAAACTGCGGCATGTTGGAAGCTTTTCTTCGTTCTAGTGGGATATCATTGAGAACGCGAAACATTACTTCACTAAAATTATTAACATCTCTATCTCTAATAATTAAATTCTGTCTATAGAATAAACACCAATTTTCAATTTTTTTTTGTGTCAAACACATTGCTCACCAGTCTTAACACGATTATTACAGACCGCCTAAGCTGTCTGGAACTTTGGAAGTGCGTTTCGGGATACCGAATCTGCGGACGCATCTGTAACATTTTTTTTTTAATTTTATTTATCAAAGTTTATACACTACAATATGTCTGCAATAATTTTCTACTTCTATATACACACACATACATACATTTACCTACACATATAAGGTTCGAATATGCGTACGGCATGTGAAAGCGGTCATGTGACCTGCTGGTATATTCAAATTGAAATTTCACATCGATGTTTTGTTGATACTTTTTGCTTGCAATGTGATATATTATGTTTCTAGACAATTCAAAAATAACCCTGCCAGCATTTTCTGTTTTCAAGTTCGGCCCTAGGCTCAATTTCCGGAAATCTCAGAAGAGGGCTCTCGGCCAAATGGTACTTTTCACAAAATTTGGAATATTAACCTTTCGATGATACAAAAATATGCTGGCAATAGTACGTTAGCTTTAAAAAAAACACGTTTAAATATATCCCAAATTTCGTTGAAAAATTTCAACATTGCACCATTTGGCCGAGAGGAGTTTGTCCGAAGATAGAAGTTTTCATTCGAACCAGAATATTTCTCACATGAACTTTTTTTCTAGGGTTACCGTATACTGGAATTTATTCTGTGTGATGAGTACTCTTAGTACTGTTTATTATCTCCGTTTAATTCACATAACATTACGGAGATATGGATGGTATCAGAGCGCTAGCTTCGATATTTTCGTCCAACTTATGTTCAGTACATACGCAATAATGATTTTCATGGTATTTGTATGGAAAAGAAAAATATGGAGAGATCTTAAAGGAAGGTAGGACAAATAACATAAAATCGTCTATATCTTATTAAGTAATGTCAATTTTACATAGGTGTATGATACTTTTAAAAAACCCATCCCAAACCAAATCATACTTCGCTTTCATAATATTGTATCAGTAAATTGTTACTAGGATGTCCAAATTTTCTTAAAAACTCATCTAGGATACAATCCAGATAAAAATGGTTTTCACATATAGACATCCACTCTGAAACATTTAATATTCACAACTTTCAATGTGTTTCAAATAAATAAAACTGTTGCTCCGATTGTGCTCTACTCCTTTATGTCACAGGTTGTCACAATCGAGGGACCCCCCCCCCAGTTGTCCTGTCACATAATATACAGCATTGCATTTGGTACAACTTTTTGGTTTCTGTATATTTTTGAATTTTGTTCTATTAAAACAAAATTAATTAACACACAGAAGAATTCAATTTTTACTATTTTTAATGGCACCTCTGCGACCTGTTGTTTTAATATTTTAAATTGATTAATGTATGGACCACATGATTTTACTATAATTTATGTTGAAATAGGAAAGAACCTTTTGCAACAAAATCAAATACCATAAATATTGTATTCCCCAAATGAAAAAATTACACAGCCACACAAAAGAAAGTTTCTCAACTAGAGAGACATGAGTATGATTTTGTGTATTATTTGATGCTAAATCCGAAGAAATAAATATAAGCAAATTTAATCCACACCAACCCCTACGAGGGAGTTAATTCCACTCCAAAGATTAAATAACCAATGTTAGTGAAAAACAATGTGAAAAACCATAGCCTTGTATTTTGTTCTACCAGAGACAACACATCAAAAAATCCATAATACTGTATGCCTCAAATGGTTGGAAACCACCCCTTACCCGTTTAAGTCATACATTTTTTTATTCAATATTTTTACCTGAATTTTGTTACCGCGGGTTTTTGGGGTCGTTGATTACGAATCTGACGTCCGAATCCCAAAATTTCTGAATATTTGCCTATTTTCATTCAAACGACTCAATTCTTTAAAGATTCATAACGCATTTCTTTAGGGGGTAAGTGGAATTCTGGTCTGTAAGGGTCGTTTCCAACCCTTTGAGGGATAAGTTTTTTTTTTTTTGGTATGTTGCCTATAAACCAATATTTATATATTTGGTAGTACAAGATACAAGGCTACGGTTTTCATATTGTTTTGCACTAACATTCGTTATTTGATCTTAGGGTCGAATTAACCCCTCGTAGGGGTGGGTGTGGATTTAATTTGCATGTATTTCTTTCTAATGCTCAAAATTAGGGGGCTATGAGGAGATGTAATCCTCCATCTTGAGGCGTCCGCCATATTAGGTTTAGAATGACGTCACATAGTTGATCGTATTTTACTCATTAAACTCTTTCATTTGATACCCACGTCAAAGGACGTGGGAAGAAAAAGGTGATCCGTCATCTTGGGACGTCTACCATATCGGATTTAGAATAATATAAGATATACTATATTTCATTGTCACCGGACTTATACACGTATGCAACATTTCAAAGATCATTATTCATTCATTAGAACTAGTAGAAGTTTTGATTGCAAGATTTGACCTAAACATACACACTTACAAACTAACATACAAACATGTCAAGTTAAATAAAAGTTTCTAAAATCACCTCACAAATCCCAGTAAATACCATTCCAAATACACACCTCATGCTACGATGCGACATCTCCTTTCCATTTCTAATATATAGTTGGCTACCTGACAGTCACAAAATACTGACTGATTGATTGATTAATTGGCCAGCGTACGATAGGCATTACTGCCACTTCCGGATATCTCGCTGAACCGGCCGTAAGCTGGATGGATTTGTGACATGCTTGTTACCAGCAGCGAGAGCCACATGACGCTTGATGTAGAAATTCAGAGTAAGAAAGGTGTTTGTGAGACGCTTCTTTTAAATTTCCGACTATAACGAGTCTTCTATTTCTTCTGTTCTAGGATAGCGGACATTAATGTTTGAATCATATGTTCTTCATTTTAGGTTCTGTCATCTGTCCAAACCATTGCATTGCGGAGTTTTCATATAGGCATGCTTCTATTGTTACGATCTATTTTCGCACCTATGAATTTAAATATAAATCTCATAATTGTTCCCATGTTATCGTTCTAGTCGAATCTATATAGTATAACTGGTTGCCTATCGTTTGTGCTCCATGTGAGCCACGCATGGTGTTGCTGGCAATGCGTTGCTAGCAACACACAGAGGATGTTCGTTAATTTCTTAGGGTAGCGAGTTCTTAACGGCTGGTTATAACCTTCTCAGGACCGTTATTGTGAATAAAACTTATTGTTTTGTTAATGGAATTACGAAATACAATATTATGTGTGGAAAATAGACGTCGTTAGGGAGATTTATCAGATTTGTGGGTTACGACGTATAGTGGTCATTTGGAACGTACCCATGAAGAGGTTTGGTCATCCTCGGATTTTTGACAGAGGCTTCCTTCTTGGCCATTTTTGGTGATTTTTTCCTTTTGCCTGCCGAAGATAAGTTGTGTCGCTGAGCACGTGTATAGCAATTTTATGAGTTTGCTCCTTTAATGGAATATGGTGCTATAGTGACAAATTTAGCAGTATTTTATTTTGATATTTGTGTATTATTTTCTGTTGGGAAGTACTGCTACGGAATTTTCCGGATAAATCAACTTGCTGGAAGCACATGGCAAAGGAATTCTTTAAGCCCACTTAACATCTAAGATATGCCTCTGAAATCTCTTTGGAAAATAGATTTGTAATGTTCGTTATTTCTTTATTGCAGAGCTTTTTAATTTCCATTTTAGTTTCATTTTCACTTATACCTTTACGTTACTTTTATCTTGGACTTTTACTGGTATCGTTTCCTGTATGATTGACCCTACGCCCTACCTTTTTGGTTATTTGTACATTTGAGTCTGGATGGTAAGTGAACTTTGGTTTTGCTGAAACTTGGTTGTCAAGCTGTTGGTTGGATTTGGAATCCTGAGTTCCGTTGGAAGATACGCTCCCCTGGTAGGCCTACGGTAGACATTGTGAAACCTGCTGGAGGTAAGCGTTTTTAAATAGCCTAACGAGGGACCTGATATAACATCCCACCTTCAATGTGAGGCATAGAGCGCCCGTCAGGTTTTTGCGGTACTAAATTGCTGTCATTCGACCCACGTAACTACAGTTTCTATACCTATTTTGTTTAATATTTTACACATTAAATTGTCAGGTTTATTTAAATATTTTGCATATAACCAATTGAATTTTTAGTAGTTTTTGAACACCACGCTTGCAGTTTTTCACTTTTGCCAATTTAACCTATCGTCACTTACCTAGTTCACATTAACTTGCTCATTGTAACGTTATTATTCAGTAGTTTAATGTAATTTTCTAATCTAGTATATTTTGGGTCATATATTGCAGAGTGTTAGTTAAGATTTTATTAGTTTTAAGTTGTCGTACATTTTGTGTTAGGTTAAGTGTGGGCCACACATCTAGGTATATTGAGTGTGTAATATTATTTCTGTGGGATATGGTTGTAAGCGTACCTAAATGTGATCCTTAAATCTGTTATAGTAAGACGCTTATTTCTTTTCACCAGCGTACATCCAATACTCCAATTTTTCGAATTCACCCCCAAGGACTTGACTAGTCGGCCGTGTGAGCCTATTTCGCCACCAATTGAATGCTGAGAAGGGACTGCACGTAAAACATAAAAATTTTGTTCAGGGCACTGGGTGACCACCCTACCCTGCAGTATAGCTGGTACATCGCCTCTAAAGTTAAATTATTTTATACTATTCCTCTCTTATCTGGGAGCCCTGCAACACTATTATGCTGTTTACTAGATGGTGCAGCAATCCCCTGTTGCGTGAGGCGTTGACGATAGCCTCATCAATTATGACACCAAATGCCTTATGGAGGTCAATTGAGACTATGTGTAGCTTTGTTCCTTCTCTCCATTTTCCTTCCATGATAAGTCTGACGGTGCACATATGGTCATCCGTTGATCTACCTTTAATGAATGCCGTTTGACAACCTGGTGGTTTCCCGACGTACTTCTCTATTTGCTTAAGACGGATTGTGCGTAATCTTTGTACCCTATATTGCAGTGTTGTTATCCTGTCATCATCGACAACAAATTATTGCTAACGTAGATTATAAAACACTCTTTCATTTAATTTTTAAATTTTAATATCTCTGTTTTGGAGTTTTCGCATCGTACTTATCTCAAATCGTCCTTTCCTCGTGAATACGCGTACATTTCGCTTTAACGGAGGGATGGAGGATCTTAGATATGTGCCATCCTGAGGAGCTCTGATCCTGTCTTTCAGTTAGTAAAGCAACGGTGAAACCATTGGAATAGGCACAATATATTTTATTTGACTTATTGATTTAATTTTATATGATCGCAAATGAATTTGCTGTCATATTCTGATCCAGCTCTAACGATGGAGTTAACTTTTTAACATAATCGAAACATATAAGATTTTTAAAAATGTATAAATATATTTCAGATGCCGACAGTTTATTGGAAAATCTAAAGAAAATGAATCTTCTACATCAACAAACCTCTCCAGCAGAACCCCCAGTGTGGTCATAGTCCCCGATGTTCGACTAACAAGTTTTAAGAATAATAATAAATAGTATATTTGTCTAGAAACGATATATTTGGAAGCAATATAATATCTTAACCAGTCCAGTCGATAAAGTAAAAAAATCACCAGAAACTTGCAAAAAATGTTATTTGAGGTTTTCCTTCAGTAACTGTTAGTGGGAGGATTAAACAACACAAAACCACAAAAGTCAGTTCTGGGGGTGCCGCGTAATGCCCCCAAAAAAACACCCTTTCGGTGGAAAAAACCTTATTTTACTGATAACTCGTTAACCGTTGAAGATATAAAAAAAATTGCTCAAAAAAGAAAGCTTGACTAACTGCCTAATAAAAAGTCCTCTTGTAATGTTTTTGTATATGCCATGGTTTTCGAGAAAATCGATATTGATAAAATTGCAAAATTTGTATTTTTAATTTTTAATGTACCTAATTTAACTTTTAATTTAATGAATTTAATTTGTAATTTAAAAATGTAATTTTAATTTTCGTTTATTTGAAACTTTTTGTGCGCGGCCTATAGAAAAAATCGAATTGCTCGAAAACCAAACAAGCTAGGAACGAAAATCAAAATAGGTGTTAAAGACGATGTAAAATACTATCTTCTATTACCATTCTTGATGGCTACTGATATTTATTAGTATGTATAAATAACAATATAATATAGTTACCTGTTGATTTTTTGTGCATCTAACTATTCACAGGCCCATAGAAAATAACTTTAATATAAGTTATAAATCTTTTAGTTTAAGGTAGTACTTCAATGCAGAATACGTTAGGAATAAAAATATTCACATTTACAAATTTACTAGCATGTTGAAGTTGGCCAAAAAAAATCCAAAAAAGGCCGCATATTAAATTTTTTTATATTTTTATATGCAATTCTTTAACTATTAAATGATTGAAAACAATAGTTATATGACACATAAACTCAAAAAAAAATATTTGAGCTGAATTTTCAAGATGATTGGGTCTTTTTTTTTAATTTTTAGGCAACAATAAAAAATTGGCCAAAATTTGGCTAACTTCAACATGCTGGTAAATTAGTAAACGCGTACTTTTTTTATTTCTAAGTTTTTCTGCATTGAAGTACTACCTTTAACTAAAAGATAATGCATTTATAATTTATATTAGTCAGTTATTTTTTATAGGATGTGAATAGTTATATGCACAAAAAATCAATAGATAACTATATTATATTGTTATTTTTATATACCAATAAATATGAATAGCCATCAAAAATGGTAACACAAGAGACTATATAAAAATACAAATTTTGCAATTTTTGTCAATATCGATTTTCTCGAAAACCATGGCATATGCAAGAAAATTGCAAGAGGACGTTTCTTTAGTTAATTAGTCAAGCTTTCTATTTTATAATAAGCAATTTTTTTATATCTTCAATGGTTAACAAGTTATCAGTAAAATAAGGTTTTAGTGCCGAAGGGGTGGTTTTTTGGGGGGTTGCGTGGTACCTCCAGAAGTGATTTTTGTGGTTTTATGATGTATAATCCATCCACTAACAGTTACTGAAGGAAACTCTCAGATTGCATTTTTCGTTATGGAAATATTTATAATTATTGGACTATAATATAATTAAGTGCAGTTATAATGTGTTGCCTCAAACTATATACATATTGCTAGATAATTATCAATTTTCATGGTATAGGGAAATAAGTATGAAAGCGAATTTAACTGTAGAAAACGTCCTGTGTATTGTATGTTATTACATTTTTGTATAAACACGTTGAATTAAATTTATTACATCAGCACAAAATAGATATGCCCTTATGAAAAATATATTCAATTGGATTAACAAAATTGAAATATAAGTTATAGTCTCTTAAACGCATGTTTGGCAAAATAGTTGACTTTTTACTTAACCTTAAAGGAATAGCATATTTATTACTCGTCATAGTGGAATAAATTTAAATATTCTGATATTATTTAGTTATGCAGTGAATTCGTGAGGAAGGGAATAAATTCAACGCAATTATTACAAGCAAGTGAAGAAAAAACATTCTCCTACTTATTCATGTTAGAATAAAAATTTCATTGACAGACTGGGACTAATAGAGTGTCCAGCTAGATTTCCTGATATAATTCCTCTATATTATTTTTGTGGGGTTGCTTCAAATCCAGAATCTATTTGAATAAACCCAGTAATATTGAGGAAATAAAGAGCAGATCTAGGTAAGAGATTGAACTAATTGACCAGAAACCTTTCATATGATTTTAGGTGAATTTGTATTTAATTTTGGATGTTGTCAATAGGTACAGGTCATAAAAGAAGTGAGATCTAGGCCTCTAGTATATACATCGAATCTCAAGTTTTTGGACTCGTACTAACTTACTTTACATCAAAATTTATCCCTATTTACCTTCCAGCTTTTCACCGTAGTAAGCCCAAAATAAAATCCAGTTCCAGATCTCATTATAATACGTACGCGTATCAAATTTTAAGTCAATATCTTAAAACGTTCCGGAGAAAACGTGCGCACAAAACAGTTACGGACCGCCAGACATACGGACGGACTTGGTCAAATTTTGGCAGTAATAAAATGAAATGTAGGTATTAAATGGATTAAAAATGTATTTACACATACTATAAAATGCAGTGTCGGTCAGTGTCGTTGTTTATTTGTTGCTTATCATATCTGGAACCGCTTACATTAATTGTGGTGAAGTTTCCTTTATTCCAATAAAAATATGTCTCTCCGCCACACCGGTTTTAGTATAGGTGTCATCGGGCTATTTCTTCGGAGAGGCGAATAGTTAACGCAGAACCATAGAAAGCTATTCACCGATTTGAAGCGTTGCGATGTTGCGGGTAAAAGATAGTTAGTGTATATAATACAATATATTATGTACCAAGTTAAGTGCTAAGTGTTTATATGTACTGATACTGATATATTGTTCATACTTGTACGCGCTTTTATTAAGTTGGTCATGATTTTCCTAATAGTGAAATAGTAGCAATTTTGTTTGTTTTACTGGTAAAATGGTTAGGGTATGGAAACACATTTCTTTTAAAAAGTAGTCTCTTCGTCTTTATTTTAAGGCACCCTCAGGAAGATAGAATAGTTTAATAAGACATACATTGACAGATTTCAGGATAACTACAACTTTAACTTAAACATCATTTATATTTGTCATAGGTATGAATATAATCAGAGGATGCGATGGTAAAAAAATTACGGCATTGGTGTTATAGATTTGATATAGTTAATCATAAGCTCCTGTGTGCAAGACTGGAATATAGAATTTGATCAAATTCTTTTAAATCTATTTTATTTTTACTTTTCACACAGATGTCACAATAGGTGAGCTGTATGTATACCCTCAAAAAGACTCCCAGAAAGGCAACCTAAGTGACCTCGAAGTTTTGACATATTGAAACCTTTTGGAATCGATTTGTTATTTTGTCAGCAAAAAACCTTATTAAACTTTTTTGATTTGTTATTAACAACATGAAAATAAAAGAAAAAATCGTTTTCCGAACACATCCAATAGGTTAACTGGGCCTAAGTAAATACTTTTTGTCTCTTGACATTTTTTTCAAAACGCGTGATTTTTTAACTACAGGCGATTAAAAGTCGACAAATGGCCAAAAGCGGACATCTTTAAAAATCATTTCTCAGCTTCTACCAAAGCTTTTTAAAATTTCTTTTTTGGAAAATGATGATCAAGACTTACGTTTTAAGACCATTTTCTTTATGCAGTTCGTCTTTTTTAGTACTCGTGGTATTTGAAACCAAAGTTGTGTGAAATATTTCATTTTTGCATGACGGATTGAAATATGAAGGTGACAGGAAATCGATCCGCAAATCTTTTTTTGTTAATTGAATGCGCTTTTTAACACTTTATAAAATTCAAATACAAAACTTGAAAAATAATTTGCGTTTTTAAAATTTTTTCGCTTTCCGAAACTTTTCAAACGATTCTTAGAAAACGATTGTCAAAATGTATGATTTTATTGATTTTTAACATTTTTCATTCTTGTGTATGTCAAATCCACGATTACATAGTAATACAATTAACATGCTTCACTTTAATGTAGAAAATTGGCAGTATAATTAATAATTCACCAAATAATTGTTTTTAATTAATTAGATGAAATTTAACTTTGACTCTTGTACTTTACCAAAGATCTTACGTGTTCGAGCAAAAAGTGCGATACGAAATTGATAAATCAATTATTATTGCTAGGTAATTTTTTCAAAATGATAAATAGCAAACTATAGTAACATATTTATGTTATCAAAAAAATTTATTATAATCCATCTATTTATATTTACATTTTTAACTACATTATATAACTAACATAAATAATGTTATTTGATAAACGGTATGTTGTATATTAATATTCTAATGCATTTTCTTTACCAATTATAAATATTATTATTATTGTACCTATAACGTGATTACATGTGCGTGTGTTGTAATTTAATTTTAAATTGAATCTTCAGTCTAACTCTCATCAGATGTTTTTGTTTCATCAGTGATGATTTCTATGTTTTTACATTTATCTGAACAAGAACATAGCACACAACATTTAAAGCCTTGAGCAAGGGCAGATTTCTTCATCACCACATGGCGGTTTTCCGGTACATAAAAACATGAATTTCTGCAAAAGTTCCATTGCTGTATCTCTCTCAAAGTAATTAAAGCATAAAACATAATTATGCAATATCCACGCATACAAAGTAGGTTCGAATGATGTTATTTTAGTATTGAAAATACTACTGGACGCATCATATAGGACCCATCTTACGAAAAACGTATCGAGAGCGACAGATCTGTCAAGGCCACTGCGCCGGCCTTGTAACCGTACCGTTCACCCAACGCCATACTATTAGGGATATCACGTCTCAATAACAATCCAAGCAGTATCTCGAAACTGAAATAGAAATATAAACACTCTTAAACTTAATGGACACTTATGATACATGCCGACACTGTCATATCGTATGTCACTTAGTTTGCATAACTTGCGTTATTTCTTACAGAACACCGTCACTTTCAAATTAACATTAAAAAACAAAATAACCCAATAAAATATGGACTAGCTTAATTCGATCGTATGGACAAATATATTTAAAATTAGGTAAATAAAATTATCAAGCACATCTAAGTATGATATAAAAAAGTACAGTAGAAAAGCATTATACAAGGTGTTCTACAAGCTTTATGACAAAATTTGACAGATGATAGCTGGGTTAATCTAAAAAAATTTTATCAATGAACATGGGTCCAATTACAATGAACCCAAGTGGTATTATTAAATTTGATAAAAGTTTTTATTTTTTTTTAAATTTTATCACTAATCGCTAATGGTAATAATGCAAATGCTGAAAATACCTATCATCCTAGCCATCCATCCTTGAACTCCAAAAGCAGTATAGTTGCATCTGGTATTTTCAATACACTTTAGATACTTGCGATGCGATGCGAAAGATGCAAGATCTGTGAATTTTTTTTTAATCTTGCTTGTGACCATTCATTTAACCTGTGAACTTTCCTTCTTTTTAAATGCACCAGCGGTATAAACACTGCTTAAAAGTGTTTTTACTGCATGCAGTGCTTCTTGTGTGGATTAAAGAACTATATTTGTCAAATCGTTTATTTCGGAATTTTAAAGCTTAAAATATCCAGCATAGATTTGCCGTAGCTTAAAAAAGGCGCATTTTCAAAAAAATAACGAGAGTTATAAAGTGTTGAAAAGAACATCCAAGTAATTAAAAAAGATTTACGGATAGATTTCCTGTCACCTTTATATTTCATTCCGTCATACAAGAATGAAATATTTCATACAACTTTGGTTTCAAATACCACGAGTACCAAAGACGGTGAACTATGTGGAAAACCATGGTCTTAAACCATAAGTCTTGGCAATCATTTCTCAAAAAAGAAGTTTGAAAAGCTTTGGTAGAAGTTGAGAGAGAAATTTTTAAAGATGGCCATTTTTGGTCATTTTTCGACTTTTAATGTGGTTCAAAAACAGCGCGTTTTGAAAAAAATGTCAAGACACAAAGAGTGTTTATTTTGGACCAATCAAGGATGTACCTGGAAAACGATTTCTTCTTTTTTTCTCATGTTGCAACTTTTTTGTTAATACCGACTTACCTGCCATCGGAATAAAAAGTTTAATAAGGTTTTTTGTTGACAGTAAAATAACAAATCAACTCCAAATGGTGTCAATGTGTCCAAACTTCGAGCTCACTTAGGTAATTTTTTCTAACGTCTTCTTGAGGGTATACCGCTCACCTAAAAAGTTATCGTGCGTAATAATATCTCAAAGATTACAAATATTACTTCAGGACTGCTGCAAGGATCTATATTTTGCCCCTTGCTCTTTCTTATTTACGCCTCGGATTTTTATACTAGTTTAAAAACATGTCAAATGTAGGGACATGCTGACTACATATAAGTTTTTTATAGTTTCTCATTGCTCTCTAATAACTTAATAAACTCTGATTTAGCTAAAATAATTTAATTTACATCTGATGACTTGATGTAATTACCAATTCAAAAGATTCTGATCTCCTAATAGCTTGCTTTAGATATTTATCTCGTTATAATACATATGTGTAGCAAATTTCAAGTCAATAATTTAATATTACTTTGTTAACTCTTTTAACAGTAGAGTGGAGATGGTGGTGGGAGTAGCATATGTCATGAAAAAATTTGGGATCTTGGGTTTTAGCATATACACCAAATTTCAAGTTTCTGAGCTCAATTTTTTTTTGATCTAATTTAACTCGACGTTTCATGATTTTCTAAACCAATTTTATCAAAAATAAAAATTTGAAATTTTCTTTCGATTACAACAATACTTCCACTCCACTGCGTAGATGTGAAAATAATTACAAGATTTGTTATAATAACAGACAAAATTATAAACTAAATTGTTAATTAGGTACCTACTGACAATAATTTATGTTTTCCTTATAAATTAAGTATTCAAAATACTTAAACATAAATAATAATAAACAATGGCTTCAGCATTTATACAAACAATTTCTAACATTGACAAGGTATATGACTCTAATGGTATATGTATAAAAACCGCTGCCTAAGGAATCACTACTTCCACATCCAGATTTTTCATCCAAGTCACTTTAAAGGAAACATCTTGATTAGATTTGCACTCTAGTATGTGGAAATTATTGGTCATAGAATTTACTAATATTTGGGGCAGATATCACAGAAAAATTTTAGGCGTTGATTTCTACCGTATACGTTAAAAATTAAGGTTCTAGTTTACCCTACTTGTTTCCCCTATTCACAAACTACCACCTCCCGCCCCTTCAATGAAATCATCTCAATCAGATGTCATGACAGTAAATACATGTACTAACTTTCAAGTGAATATCTCAGTTTTACGTTATCAATCCATTAATAATGGAGCCGAGGTGGCGGGGTTTGAAAAATATTAGAAAGAAACCTGAGGCCTTGCTTTCTAGTATATACACCAAATCCCAAATTTCTGTACTCTTACCAGCTTGCTTTACTTATTTTCCACTATTTACTTCTATTTAACCCCCAACCCTTCAACAGAATCATATCTAAATATAATCTAGTTCCATATGTCGTTATAATACATACGTGTACCAAATTTCAAGTAAATTTCTCAGTTTTATTTTATCAACTCCTTTAATATTGGAGTAGCGGTGGTGGGAGATCGAAAAATATTATAAATAATCTGAGACCTTGGCTTCTAGTACATACAGCGAATTTCAAGTTTCTGTACTCTTACCACCTTGCTTTACTTATATTCCCCTATTTACCCCTAAATAACCCCTAACCCTTCAACGGAATCAGCTCAAAATATAATCTAGTTCCAGATGTCGTTATGATACACATGTGTACCAAGTTTCATGTGAATATCTCAATTTTATTCTATAAACCCCTTTAATAATAGAATAGGGTAGTGGGGGGTGGAAAAATATTATAAAAAAATTTGAGGCTTTGGCTTCTAGTACATACGGCGAATTTCAAATTACTGTACTCTTACCAACTTGCTTTACTTATTTTCCCCTATTTACCCATATTTAACCCCCAACCCTTCAACGAAATCATCTCAAAATATAATCTAGTTCCTGGTGTCGTTATAATGCATACGTGTACCAAATTCCAAGTGAATATCTCAATTTTATTTTAGCAACCATTTCAATAATGGAGTAGGGGTGGTTGAAAAATATTACATAAAATCTGAGGCCTTAGCTTATGGTACATACATCGCCTTTCAAGTTTCTGTACTCTTACCAGCTTGCGTTACTTCTTTTCCCCTATTTACCCCCATTTAACCACCAACCCTTCGTCAGAATAATCCCAAAATATAATCTAGTTCCTGATTTCATTGTAATATATGCTTGTACCAAATTTCAAGTGAATATCTCAATTTCATTGCATCATCCCCTTTAATAATGGAATGGGGGGTGGTGGGGGGATGAAAAATATTATCAAAAATTTTGAGGCCGTGACTTGTAGTTCGTACATCAAATTTCAAGTTTATGTACTCTTACCAGCTGTCTTTACACATTTCCCCATATTTACCCCCCAACCCTTCACTGGATATCTTCAAAATACAATCCAGTTCAAGATCTCGTTATAATATATATGTGTACAAAATTTCAAGTCAACATCTTAAACCGTTCCGGAGGAAACGTGCGGACAAAATAAAGTTGTTTTTTTTCCGCTCAAATTTAAAATCTCGACGTTTAATGACATTCTAAACCTATTTCAAGAAAAAAAATTAAATTTTTTTTTACGATTGCTATACTTCCATATGCGTGGATGTGGAAATAAAATTATCTGTGCAGTTAAAATAATTTTATTACTCACTTGTTGGCTAATTCTTTATTTTTATTACTAAATTAAAGCAGGTATGATAAATTTAGGTTCGGTATATCAGACAATTTGTTGCCATGTTTGTTATTTTTTTCAATAATTTCCAGTCTTTTTTTAAATCGTTTGTTTACCTAATGATATTAGTTTCTTGAAAACAGAAGAAATTGAAAAATAATTTTGTTTCACACGCTAATCACAGGATTTCTTATTGTCTTGTTTAGATATTTGCATAATCCCTGACGCACTCGTTTGTTTGCTTTACATACCTACTCAGCTTATCTTATACAGGGTTATGCTATGCAGGGTGTTCGAAAATAGCATCAGAATTTTTGAGTAACGGATTCCTCGCGCAAAAATACACATGACTTCAAGTCAGCAGGTGTCTGAATGTACCTCTTAAGGAAGCTATGATGGACTGAAGATAGAACAAATCCGGTTTTAATTTTTTATTTGGCAAGCTACTTTAAACAAAACAATGAAATATGAGGTAAAAGGGGTACACTTTTTATGACAAACCTGATAGCTCTATATAAACCGCTGCCTAACGAATCACTGCTTTCACATTCAAATTTTCCATCCAAATCTCTTTAAACGAAAACATTTTGATAGTATATTTGCACTCCAGTACGTAGAAACAATTGTTTACAAAATTTTAGTAATGTATTATTTAAAAGCGTCTATCCCATGGTGGTAATGGGGATAGTCGACGCCAAAAATGTTTTGAGAATTATTTTTCTCATTCACATACTAAGTCACAATTTTATTTTCTTAACCTCTTTAATAATATAGTGGGTGGTGGTGATAGGGGAGTCAGATGTGATAAAAAAAATTACAGCTTGGATTCCAGTATATACACCAAATCCCAAGCTTCTGGACTGTTATTAACTTGCTTTACTTACTTACCCCTATTAACTCTCCAATCTTTCAATAGAATGAGCTCAAATATAGCATAGTTCTAGATCTCGTTATAATACGTACGTGCACTAAATTTCAAGTAAATATCTTAAATAATACAAAGAAAGTTACAGACAGACGGATAAACCAATGTAATTTTCTCTCCCCTCAAAATAATCTCCACATTCTATGATTTTCTAAACCTATTTCAACAAATATATATTTGAATTTGTTTCAGATACTATAGTTGCACTCTACTATGTAGATGTGGAAGTAAAATACCAAAGAAAAACATAGACAATGGGCATAGGAACGAGCGGGAGACCGTTTGAAATTTTGTCATACTCTTTTATTTCAAACTGTTTGGACATTTTGGCACTAGCGTAAGATTATTTGGAGAGGAACCCATAAAGAAGGTTCCCCTTGAAAGAAATCCGTAGGATGCACTATTGATTGATTTATTGATTTGTCAGCGTAACGTGAGCATTGCTGCCAATTTCGGGCACCCAGTTTGGACGTTCATTTCAACACGCAGCTCGGTCGTCCGCCGAACACGCCCAACAGATGGGCAAACCGCGTACAGGAACCAAATTTTAGATGTTCTATATACCACCGGACCGGCTGCATATGCTGGGTTGGACATGGGACATGCTTATTGTTAGCAGCGAGACCTACATGACGCATGGGGTAGGAATATAGGATGTGAAGTGTAGACGTTTGCCAGATGCCTCTTTTTAGTTTCAATGCTTCTTTTAAGTTTGCATTTACCATCACCTCCTTATTTATTCTTCTTCTAAGGCTTACGTTTCTTCTGTTTCTGAATCCAGCAGTGTGCACCTCCTTCCGCCCGCTTGCGCTCACTTCGTTTGTCTGCCAAGACAAACATACATTCGCTCACCGCAGGGAGCTTTTTTTAACCGTTCCACAGGTAAATACCCATTTACGGTGGAAGCGCAAGGAAGAAAGAGCTTTTTACAGCGGGTTATGTGAAAGAGGCTCGAGAGAATATTTTGCACACCCTGTGTATTAGTTTGTTTTTGTAGTAATTACTTTCAACTGTCGCTTTCCAATTCCGGGCATTTTTTTGTTTTATTACCTACCTATATTTAATACATTTTCAATTTTACTTTTAAATTGTTTTCAATTTTGATAATGAAATAAACAAATAAATAAACTAATAATACACTGATAAACTAATGCTCCGAATTAAACAAGACTTATCACTTTATATCCACGGCTGGCTGTCTATATTCCCTTATAAACACATATGTTGCTTTCATGCACTTGCACTTCATTTTACGCAGAATTTTTTAATCTACCATTGACTTAAATTTTAGGAGTTTTAACCGGTTCTTTTCGCGTCTTCTTAAGAGCACCTCACTGCACATCTGCCCTCGCCTATCATCAAGCCGACTCTCCAAATCCGTAGGATATAGTGTTTACGAAAAAAACACACATTGATAAAGTTACTGCTAAAATGGCGATGAAGCTTGAACCCCTGAAATTTACTTATTTGTCTCTACTTAATTGAAACAAATATATACAAAGCTGACAGTGCCCTTTATCGTCTAGTTCTTTAAGAATACTCAAATTTATAAAGTTTTATAATGCTTGTTTCTATTTACTTAATTTAGAAAACTAATTGCAATCTCTGCACTCTCTTATTTGTCTGCACTTTATGTACTAATATTTTCATTACGATCACAAACCAACTTTACTTTGACTTATTTTGTTTAAAGTATAATGTTTTTCTTCAATCTGATTGTTTCCAAAATGCAGAATATTGACGAAAAGTGCAAAAAATGTCTGCTATGACAAATGTTGGACATTCAGCTGTACAAATCATGCATCCTTTGAAGCAAATTGCCACATTTTACAGTAATAAAATGAAAATATTCAATGGGATAAACCGTTCTATTTTATGTTTGTAGAATAATCAGGTTAGATATCCAAACAACAACATGTCGTCAGTATACATAACGTCTGAAATTAGATTTGGAAAATTTCTCAGTAGTGACATAAAGGCAAAGGCAATCACAATAGTTTATTTGATTTTCGCAACTGCCTAAAACATTAATAAATGATTTATTCCAAACAGAATCCCCGTTTTTGAGGGCATTTTCATAATTCGTTTGCTGGAAATTTCAGCTAAGAGCCAGATCCTATTATGCATTCTTTATATTATGTTATACGTCTTTGTCTATTCAAATCACCTCAGGAATGTTCCTCGAAAACTATTACTGCTAATAGTACAGTCAACGGGGGATTTCACCTCTAATTGGGGTGCTAGTGAATGGATTTTGATGAAGCTTTATGGAATGTGTTTGTAATGAAGTTAGTAAAAAAGCGGAAATAAAGATTAGAGTAGTAAATGATCGGAAGGGGTAGAAAACATCCCTTTTTCACGGGTTCCGTAACTTGTAGAATTAGGTCCAAAATAAAAATAAACAATATATCTATCCTTTTTGGTCCAGAATAAGACGTTTTTATTCTTATAAATTTTTTCAAGAAATGCACGTTTTTCGAGATATAGCCACTCGAAAATTCCTAAAAGAGGGGGAAATGTAAAAGTAGAGCAAGAAATCTGAAAAAATCAGATAAATGTATCAACGAAATACAAGACTTTTTCCATTTGCAAGTTTTCTGTAAAGTGTGTCTTCACCGAGTTTTTCCTGAAAAACATGAAAACTACCCCTTTTCTAAAATTGTAGCGCTAAAAACATGTAATTTAAAATTTTGAAAAAATTCAGACGTATGCCTCGAGGCCTTCTAAACATTTTTTGTTTCTTTAAATTTTCTTGTAACTTGCAAATTTTCTGAGTTACGCCGTCTTTCACAATAATTAATGTACTACATTTTTTGCACATTTTCAATTTACAAATTATATTGAACCGTTAAAAACGGTATAACTATATAAGTTTCATATTTTTTTATAATAATATATATAAATCACGCTCATTTTTCGAATTCTTATATATTTTTTAATGGTAAATGTGCAAAAAATGTAGTACATTATTTATCGTGAAATACTGCTTGTAGCTCGGAAAATTAGCAAGTTACAAGAAAGTTCCAAAAGACAAAAAATGTTTAGAAGGCCACAATGCTTAATGCATACGTCTGAATTTTTTCAAATTTTTAAATTACGTATTTTTAAAGCGCTGCAAAAGGGGTAGTTTTTCATGTTATTCCGGAAAAACTCGGTAAAAACGCACTTTACGGAAAAGTTGCAAATAAAAAAAACTCTTTGTATATCGATGATACATTCACCTGATTTTTTCGTTTTTGACCTAATTCTACAAGTTATGCAACCCGTGACAAAGGGGGTGCTTTCTACCCCTTCCGATAATTTTCTAATCTAATTTTTTTTTCAACTTTTTACTTTCCTCGCATACCGACGGGAAGTACTGTATTCTAGGAAACATCGCCCTCCGAGATTTTTTCGGATTTTCTCGTTTTAGATCACGTAGATTACGAAAATACAAGTTTTTCAATTCCGTCTGTCCGTCCGTCCGTCCGTCCGTCCGTCCGTCTGTCTGTCTGTCTGTCTGTCTGTCTGTTTGTCTGTCTGTCCTTCTGTCAGTCCGTCTCTGTCTCTCTGTCTGTCTGTCTGTCTGTCTGTTGGTGCATTATCTAAAAAATTACTTGACGGATGATAGTCAAAGGTAGGTAGCTGACACTACTACCAGCGAAGAAATGGTTAGACTTTCACTGAGAAATATACAGGGTGGATCGTCTAAAGCGAATAGATAATGAAAAAATATTTTTCTTTCTCTCAAATATAAAATTTCTACGTTTCATGGCATTTTAAAGGTATTTCATAAAAAAAAATTAAAATTTGTCAAAACATCTTTTAATTTTTTTTAAAACTATAGAATATATTATGGAAAGATTTCTTTCTGCTCAAATTTAAAATTTCCACGTTCCATAACATTCTAAACCTATTTCATAAGAAAAACTTTCAAACGGGAATATTTTCTTAAATTTTTTTTACAACCACTAACTAGAATAGATCGTGGAAAAAATATTTTTTTGCTCAAATTTAAAATTTCCACGTTTCATGACGTTCTAAGCCTATTCTAAAAAAATGAAGAATAACTGAAATTTCTTCAACCACTACTATACATCCATTCCACTACCTGGATATGGAACTGAAAATATGACAGATGGCAATAATATTTGACACATAGTTAACGCACTTGGCAAGGAAGACACCTATTATAGTTTTATTGAAAAATATACAGGGTGGTCATCCTAAAAAATAATTGAACCATGTTGTAAAGGTATTTACGCAAACCTACCATATTTGGCACATCTTATTTAATATTGAATTTTTGCTATCGGATGACCACTCTGTATATTTTTTTTACAAACACGTTGCACAAGGTTTCAACAAAATCCATTAACTAGTACTCAAGTTAGAGACTTTAGTAATTTTAGTGCTCCGTTGACTGGACTATAATTTGCCTCAAATAAGTTTGCAACTGCCTCCCCTGAAGTCGACCGGCTACATGCCACAAACAAGCAAACGATATACACTGTTCAGGTTATGGATTCACTAAGTTCCGCTTGCATTATTAGCGTTTCCTTCCCGCAATTTCCTGAAGTGCCTCATGATTCGTGTCCGGTATTAGACAGCAAATCGTATCTAAACAGAAAAATCCGGTATGGAACTTGGCGTGAAACGATGAGATGTTTGAAAAATGGATTTTTCATAAAAATTTCATTTCACAATTTCTTCCAGTTATCCGTACATTTTGTTTTGAGATGCAAACCATTTCCCCTTCAACATTCAAAAATGCAAAATATTAACTTTTTCACCTAACAAACGAACTATGGATTTTTCCTATTTTATGGACAACCTTATTCTGGAAAGAGTGGAATAAAAAATTGATTAGGTATTAAGTTCGATTCTAAATTATCATTTAATGAACACGTTCTCTATATTTCTAATCTTGGTTACAGGAATCTTGGTTTTGTAATTCGCAATTCTAAATCTTTTAAAAATATTAAGACCCTATCAATGCTTTACACGAGTTTTGTTCGATCTAGACTTGAGTACTGCTCAGTAGTGTCCTTTCTATACAAAATACATACGGGCGTTAGAGAACATACAGAGAAAATTTATTAAACTTTCTAACTTCACATTGGATGAGGTATATCACGGGAACCCCGAGTATTTGCAAAGTTTACCACGTTATAATCTAATGACCCTGTATAATAGACGGATTTATTATAGCATAATTTATTTATATAACGTTATAAACAATCTAACTTACGACCCAGACACCCTACCCCTGTAGCACAAGATATTGGGTAGATATTGGTACAATGTGTTACCTATATTGTATATTGGGCCAATATATGTCAGCTTTAACCAATATTGTACCTATATGATTATCTGCTGTATTTTCAATATTGTCATCCAAATTATAGCCAACATTTCACCAATATTGGCAAATCAGATTCAATATTAACATTATTTAACCAATATTGGCGCAATGTGTAGAAACTAATATTAGTTCTGAATAGAAATCAAAATGATGTACGACAATATATATCAAGTTTGTAGCAAAATTGGAGAACGATGAACAAAAATGAATGATTAATGCTGACTGGCTGAGAGCAAAATTTAATTTGTATAAAAATGTTGAGGTGGAAAATAATTTACCCAACACTTCTGGATTAGTAGGGAGACAGAATCTATCTTTTGATGAAAGCAGTGAAAGATCGGATCGTAAAAGACCACAGAACTTTGTAAAAACTTTGTGTCTGAAGAACTAGTTTATGCAACCTATAGTAGTTTGTGCGCTTCTTTATTGTAAGAAATAAACAACTGAAATGTATATTTTCTGCTTTTTTGCATTCCAACGTAAACCACCACTAGTAACAAATTACGCATTTAAAGCTATTTAGTAATTTTGTAATAAGTTTTAAGGCATTCTGTCCCACTGTTGCACCCCTTAAAACCACCCTATTTTATATTGGCAATTTTTTCGATATTTTTATGTTAATTGGTATAGGTTGAATTATCTGTGAATATTTTTTTTCAGAGTTTTACTCAATTATTTCGAATTTCACTCACTGGAAACTGCCCCAATTTTTCGATAGCATTTTTTAAATTACTTTTTCTGAAATCGCCAGCTGAATTTAGACGAGTTTCATAAGTTTCAGAATTTTTACCAAAAAATGGTTCATTTCATCCCACTTTGCTAAGGCGTGAATTTACATGTCTTCTTTTCACCTTTTTTAGTGGTCCTTATATAGGTTCTACAAAGTAGAAGAAAAAATCTGTAGTTTTAAACAATGTTAAAAATGATTGAATTTTTGCCCCACTGATAAACGTTAAATGATAGTATAAAATTTTTATTTTGGTTATAATTATTTAGCGTTTCCGAAATGTGCTACTATGTAATATAAATGTTTTTGTTGTTTTTCTTTTAGTTTTTTTAGTTTTTTTTAATAGTTCAATTTTTTTTTATTATTCGTAAATACTATACCCCCATCCCTCTTTTGGAGTTATTAATGTCACTTTATAGGCTTCTCAAAAAATGTCATTTTACACTTTTCAAATTCGATATCTCAAAAACTAAGCGGATATCAAAAAATGTTATTCTTTATTTTTAACTTATTTCATCGAGTTCTACAAGAAACCATAATCAATAGGTGGCGCCACGGTTATCGTAGTCCTGCCATAATAACGAATTATAAAAATATTAAACTATGAAGAGGAGTAAGAAAAATGTTTGCACTAAAATCTAGAAAAATGTTCAGAAACCAACTAATTTCATATTCCTGAAATGAAGTTGAATAAATAGACGATTTATGAACAATTTATAATAATGTTACATTTATATTACATAATAGCACATTTCGAAAATGTTCCCGACTGCTTTTAATTTGTACTATCGTTTAACTTTTATTAGAGGGGCAAAAATTCGATCATTTTTAACATTGTTCAAAATGTTGGAACTATGGGAACTATTTTGGGCTTGACATTTGAAATTTTTAACTTTAGTCAGCTACTCTGAATATCTTTAACTACCAACTTGAATGTAATTCCAACGAAATTCAAATTCTCGAATCGAACAAATGTTTTCCGATTTTTTAAAATAAATATGGAACTACCGCCCAACTAGGCTCCACTGTTTACAAAAAATTTCATAGAAATTTCATAAGCCATTCCAGAGGGATGTGTTCGAAAATGCTTCTTAATGGAGCAGTTTTTCTGAGGATGGCACCTGTGGAACACGATTTTACATTATAAAGGTTTATTCTTGAACAATATCAACCAAAATTTATTTTATTCATAGGAGGAGAAACGAGGGATATTTATCCATTTTTCAGGTTTACATTTTTAATTGTTTAAGACTTAATTATGATTCCCAGGATAATACATAAAGAAGGTTATCTATATAATTAGATGTATGACTTTCCGTTTTCAAGGGAAAGTAGTAAATATTGATGATTCCCTTGGTAATGAGTGTTATAAAGAAATGAGACAAAGATTGACTATCCCTCGTTTCTCCGCCTATGAATAAAGTTAGGTTTGGTTAGTAGTGTGAAGAGATAAGCCTTAATAATGCAAAATAGTGGACCAAGTCCCAAAAAGTCGTCCCAATAAAAACAGTAAAAACCTATACTTAGGCGCCATCCTCTGAGGGTTGTAGCTTCCTTAGGAAACATTTCCAGACACAGGAAATTGTCTTACTACTTTTGCATGTAGCATCAGTGTCTAAAGGGAAATGTGAGAATTTCGGCACACTATATATTTTAAATATTGTGTAGCAATGGGCCGCCAATGCTATTATCAAATATGCTACCAATACTGGTATCCAATATAATGCCAATATTAATATCCAATATGTCACCAATGTTGGGATTCAATATGGCATCTATGTTGGTATATAATATGACACCAATATGTGATTGCAATATTGGACATTTATAGCAAAAATCTGACGTTCGGTATATTTTCCCAATATGTGAATCCTGTACTGGTCCAATCAGTTTGTGCTACAGGGGCAGTAGAAATTTGTATTGGAGTTCCCAATTTAAGAACGAGGTCCAACAGGACATTTCACATACCCATATTGAGACAAAACTATGCAATGAGATCAGCTACCCTTACTATGACAACAATACTCTAATATATTTCAGCTGTTCGCAAAAAAATCGAAAAATAGATTGAGGGAAGTTTCAAACAATATTGATATATATCATTGAATTATGTAGGTTGTAGAACGTAGGTAGATATAAGTTGTTTTTGCTTTTTGTATTTAAATAATTTTAGGATATTTTTTAAAAAGAAAGTTACTTTTTCTAGTATTATTCATCATACTTTACCCGCATACACATTTATAATTATCTTATTTGGGTAAGTTTCGTGTCATCTTATTTTAGTTTAGTTTAGTATAGTGAAATTCAAGTTATTGCAATTTAAATTAGTTATCTATTGTTGGTTAAAATTTAACCTAGACAACTGTCTGTAATTGGGATATCCATCCTGTAGACATGTTTACCTAAATAAATATATAAATAAATAAATTGCGGTGCTGGCTAACTACGCAACTGACTTAAGTAGACACTGTTGACTTTCCGTTCAAATAATTTGCGCACTAATACACATGGATAAATAGATAGACAGATAGATAGGTAGATAAATACATAGATAGATTTATTTAATTTTGTATGCCAATTACAAAAATTGGGTATACTTAGTATGTAAAGTACAAAATATATAATAAATGAAATAAATTACAAACATTTTACAATAAATTGCGAACATTATAAAATACATATATACTATAATAATACAAGTAGCTGCAATTTACGAATAACTAAAATTATAAACAGTCGTTTATAATTTTAGTTACAAGTTTTAAGATATACAAAAGTGGCCATTTAAATGAGTTCTTTTTATTAACTAAAATTATCAAATTCATGAAGAGAGTAAACACCATTCTTAGATAAGAATCTAAATAATTTAGATTTGAATTCGGTTAAATTCTTGACTAGTCTAACGTTTGAGGGCAGTTTATTAAATAAATAGTTTCCAGCATAATAATATATAGGAGATTTTTTATACAGGGCTAAATTGAAATTATTAGCATATAAATTATTACGGTTTCTTGTATTGTATTCGTGTTTGTCACGGTGTGTTGATAAGATATTTTTTGTATTATAGATATATAAAAATAATTTATATAAGTAAATGTATGTGACCGTGAGAATTTTATTATTTTTAAAAGTACTGCGACAAGAATCTCGGTACCCAAATTGAAAATTACTCTCAATACTCTTTTTTGCAGAACAAATACCCTCTGTAGATCTATACCTTGACCCTAGGCAATTATATTAAAAGATAGATTTGAATAGAATAAAGCATAATACACATCTATCAAAGAGCTTCGATCTAAACTATTTGTCAACATTTGAAATTGCAAGAGAATTGACTTAGTTTAGTACAAAGTTGATCAATATGTTGAGTCCAACAGAAATGTTCGCGTCCAGAATTATTCCTAGAGCATTTGTGATTTTTTCTAAGACTAAGTGATTATCATTTAAGATAAGATTAACAGTTTTGTAAACATTCTTTGTTCGTGTTTTGAATAAGACACATACTATATTACGGATTTTTCATAATTTATGATCAACCTGTTTTCATAGCACCATGTGTTGAATTTATCAAGGGTCAAATTAGTTACAATTTCTAATTCTTCGACAGTCTGGGCTGAAATGATTATAGATGTATCATCTGCATACATAAATAGTTTCCCGTGATTGATAAACTCGGATAGATCATTAATAAATAAAAGAAATATTAAAGGGTCAAGCACACTTCCCCGAGGAGTTCCAACTGATAATTTATATCCGTCCGATAGTGAATCGCTTAATTTGACACAAAAACCGAGTCTTGAGACTATTTTATATGACCACTAATCTAATGTAAGAAAGTATGCAGTATGGTTGTCGTATGATTAAAATATCAAACCACATACCTAAACACAGTTTTAGTTTAGACATGTGTAGCAATCTTTTATATGTTGATTCATCTTCTCTTTCTCCAAAGTTAATCCATCTATAATATTAAATCGATATTTATAATTAAATTAAATTATTCATTATTCAGTTTTTCGGCTTCCTCGAATCGAGCAATTTAATAATAAAGAAAAATCCAAATCATTCGGAATAGTAGTAATTATTTCTAATGATAGGATATACTCATAATTTGTTTTATTGTGAACTTATAATAATTGCTATACTGGTTTTGATCTAGAGTCTAGCTAGTCTAGTGTATAGTGAAAAAATTAGAATAAACATGAACATGTGATTAATAAGACAAAATCAAGAGACAAACAATATACAGTAGACGCAAAAGTTCTTCGATCATAGGATCTACCAGGCGAATTTACAACTTCCAACGAATGGTATATTATAAATGCATACACATGCGTAACTAGTAATCGACTCGCCGCAATCTCACATCGCATCAAACTCGTACTCAAGCTAGTACTGTTTGGGAACTGAAAGAGTGACCTCGTCATTAAATTAATTCTTAAAAATGTTTGAAACGGCCGAAAAAGTTCAGATGGTTAAGTGGTACTATCAAGGAAAGTCAAGGCGTCAAATTAAAAACACATTTAATGGTGCATTTCCCGGTCGACCTTCACCTGCATTATTGATTATAAATAACATAAAAAATCGATTCCTCCCAATGAAGCCCGAGATGAAAGAGATATTATGATTTGTGCACTGGCAACCACCAACCCCTTACTTACCACTTCCCAAATTGCTGCTGAAGTAGGTTCTACACATCAACGGTTAGGTCGGTTTAAAAAAAAATTAGTGCAAATCATACAAGGTTTGGAAAACTCATGAAATTTTTAGACGGAGAATATCAGAAGAATGGAATTTTGTGAGCAATTAATGGAAAAGGCGAATGCGGATGAACATTTTCTTAGAAACATTGTTTTTACCGATTAATCAATTTTTCCATTAATTGGTAAACATAATTCTACTCGGGCACGACATTGGTCGCGAGAAAATTTACATAAGTTTTACGAACTTCGCACTCAGTATCCTCAAAAACTAAATGTTTGGGTCGGTATACTGGGTGAACATATTATTGGACCATTTTATGTCGATAAATGGCCAAAAATATTTGGATTTGCTTCAACAGCAAATTGTCCCTAGGATTCAGGAACCAGTAGGTGCTAGGTTAGTTATCGTTCGGCAGTATTTGGAGGAAACATTTCCGAATAGACTTATTTCTGGGCATGGTAATATCTTATGGCCAGCTAGGTCACTAGATCTTGGGCCTTGTGACTTTTTCTTGTGGGGCTACTTAAAATCGAAAATTTATAGTTTTCAGGAAAATGGGCCCAACAATTTGCAGGAACTTCAATTAAATATTGAAAACGCCTGCTTAAATGTTACCCCTGTTATGTTGGGTAATGTCCGCAAAGGATTTTATATTCGTTTGGGATATTGCTCAGCTCAGCAGGGAAGTCTATTTGAGCATTTATTACATTAAATTTGTTAGGTGTAAGTAATAAATGTTTTCCTTAACTCCATACATTTTTAAAAACTTTCAGAATATTGTTATTTTGTTTCACCCATTTTTAAGAATTACTTGTGTTGAGAATTACTTTTTTAGTTTCCAAATTATACAATTTTTCCATAATAGTGCCAACATTTATAAAAACCAATTTTTTTCGCAATTTATTAGATTTCGCAAAGGGACGTGCATCCCACTTTACCTTTCCTGCATTACTAAACTCCTACGCCGCCTGTCACCTAGATGGGCAGCGGTAGTGACAACCCTCTCGATCGATATTTCGATGTCCTTATCGTGCTCAATAGAGAACAATCCTTCAAGGTATTACTGCATCAGTGTTGCCAGATTATTTCATTAATCATACAAACAATTTATATTTTTTAAAACCCAACTCTTAGTTACGTTTTGGTAAGATAAAAAGGCAAATGAGCTAAACAGCGATTTCATTGTTTAATATAAATTATAACAAAAATATGAATTTTATTTTATTTTAATCAATTAAATTCTATCATTCTACAAAACTTGGCGTCATTATGTATGAATAAAGTAGATCTGCCAACACTGGATACCTCATTGGATATTTACGATAGTGAGATTAGGTAAGTGTAAATTGCGCTCAACTTTCCTATGATCGAAGAACTTCTGCGTCTACTGTATAGTAGGTGAGGGATATGGAGGTACTAAGAGAGGAGGAAGACGAGGTCTTATTTATGTCATTATTTATACTTTTTTTAAACTTCATATGAATATACTACATGTACATGTCTGCCAACGGTTCTTGGCGACAGTACACACTAGTCAACTCAAGCTTAAAAGAGAAACAGCTTAGCTATGACAAACTTGCATAGTTTTTTCGGTAACTTTCTGTTGTCGCGACGCCGTAATACACCCACTCTAGCAGGTCAGACTACCGATCTCATACTTATAGAATATAACAGCATACTATCTGAGAAAATCACCCTTAGTAATATTCCGTAGGTTACGACGTTACTAGTTATTAGACTATTACAGCTAAGAAGGGCTGGTCGATGTTGTCTTCGGTATTTTGAATTTCAGTTTTGAGAATTGTCATAATTAAACGTAACAATATAAGCAATAAGTGTCCTAAAGCTATTTGTCTTATTTTAGTATATACTACAGATTGACCAGACTCCTCTTATTTGCAGGTGGTTCTTAAAATGCAACGACTCGATAATGTCATTTTTACATCAAAAATAATTTCAGAGACAAAATGATTTACTATCTGGAAATCCTTCAGTGATATATAGAATAATTTAGAAGTTTAAAGTCAAAGTAATACGTTTACCTTAAAAGAGCTATATGGGAAACAAGACATTAAATTTATTGTTGTTTGTTTTGAATGTGGGATGGGCAAACCTGTTGTATAATTGAGAGAGAATATTCTTGGATCCGATATTTAAATACTAGGCGGTATTCTGTGGTTATTCCAAATTTGTTTACAATGTGAATCACCAGTTTACATAAGTCAGCCCAGTGCTTTAGATACTAGATGTCATTATGATTTCACCCACACAGACACTGCTGCTACTATTTTTTGCAATTCGAGCCTCTACAAGCTATTTAACAAATTACTCAATAGACCTTTGTTCGAATAATACAGTGAACTATAATAGTTATACGCCACTAAGCGTTGAGGAGTGCGGTTGTGAATTGTGCATAAGAAAGTGTTGTCGAAATGGATTCTACTATCATCATGAAGGGTATTCAGCTGATGGGCAGTCGATTGGTAGGTGCAAGAAAGATGACTCAATAAAAAATTTTAGTGTACCTATTTACGACAACGATAAGAAAATTAAAGATCTGGATTATGGATTTAGTATTGGAATAATAAACTGTATTAATCATGAAGTGGTTGAGGTCGATTTGGAGCGTAAGGACACAATAAATTACTTTTACATACAAAGGAATGGTAGCAGATATTATCCACATCTCTATACAAGTGATAATGATAATACACATTATTGTATGAATGCAAGAAATGGAAGAACAACATACTATCATTGTAAACCTCCCGTGGATGGGAAAGTGATATTTCGTCGAGTAGGTAATTATAAGTGCAAGAATTTAGTTATATTTAATATGATGGGGCATTCGTCGCATTAGTGCTTATTTAATTCAAATGTGAAATTGTCATTACTATGGATTAATTTGGATGAGTAATACTGTATCACTTCTTTTCATTTAATGCTGGTTCAAATTTCTTCTTCGGAATTTTAAAAGTTTAAAATGAACTACTCATCTTATTTTAAATAAATATCAAATTTATAGTTATGCTTATTTAATTCAACTCTCCGATAGACCGCTTATTCATGTAGAAGTTTTTAACACGATCGCTTACTTTTCATGCAATGAAACTGTACGTACTATTTTGAGTAAAGCATTAACTGAATATGGAAAAAGAGCTCGTATAATTAAATTTATTTTTATTTCCACTTTCTTTCAATCCAATTATTCTTCATTTTTTTATTCAAATGTCGTTGTAAGGCGACTTCTTCCAAAGTAAATTATCCATCGCATATTATACAATTGTTGTAATTAGTGTAGTGAGCAGACAAACTGTTTTTCAAACTTAAAATTTGAGCCATTCGTAATCTAAGAGAATGTGTGAAATTTGGTTGTTGCTTTTAGTCGAAATATTCTTATTTTGTATTTTGTTTAGTTCATAAGAATTACCATTTTTGAATATATATAAAGTTGTGTGCAAAATATAACATTCAAAGCGGCATCCCTTAAGAATTACATCACAAAGAGAGCCGCCTCGAGAGCCACGCGCTTGCAAACAAACACCTATTTAAAAAAAAGAATAAAGGAAGCCGCAAATGCTGCTTATATTTTGGATTTGAGTTTACCTGTGATACAAGACTTATAAGATATAGGTATCTATTCGCCTAGCGTAATCAGGTTGATCTGCGCTCTGTACATCTCCTATATGCAACAGGAAATAGGAGCATATATATACAACAGTATGTGGATTAATTAATGCAAAAAATTGAAGGTACGTCAACATTTCGATAGTATTTCCAGTACATCTTGAAGATAAAATATGCTAGAAATACTATTAAAATATTGGCTTACCTAGTTCTTTGTAATAATTAAATTATATTAACCCCTTCAGTTGAATGCAACATTGTTGTTATATTTTGTTTTTTATTTTTTTGAAATGTATTCTGAATTCCAGCCAGATGTTTCCGTGAAAGAAAAGTCTGCTCGTCTACTAAATTAATGATGTGTTGTGTTCATATTTTAAATGTTCTGTATGTTGTCTCTTTTGATCACAGAAAATATTCTAAATGACTCCAAAAATGTTACCTTTAGTTTAATTTTATCAACAATATTTTTCTTGCTCAACCCTGATCTTCGTCTTTATCACGTATTTTTCCATTTGCACCTTTGTTCCCTGTCGAGAACTCGAATTATTTTCTTCTCCTTCTTTTTCGTTTGTTTATCTTTTCGTCTTCTTCACGCCGCTTTGTAACGTATTTTTCTAATTTTCTCTTTACCTTGCCTTATTATTACCACGCATCGTCTATCTTTAATTGTCAATTGCTCGACATCTTCCAGTGTTTTCACATAAAAATAAACAAAGTCATGAATTCCGGAAAATTGCTATTTTATTTATTAAATGTGACACGTGAATAAGGATGGTTTTCTTTATATTTTCGGCTATATTATTATGGGAGATGGTCACATTTTTCCACTTAATATGAACTTGAACTGCCTATTTGAAACGTTTTAAATAATCTTGTATATTAGAGTCTTTCAAACCTAAATTATTATATCTGAACAGAATTAGTGAGCACTGTGTGTTTTCGTTTCTAGATTTGTTTAGAATAATGCAGTTCAGCTTCCCCATATTCCATAGAATTTATATGTTGTGAATCTCCATCATCTGGTTATATTTCATCCCCATTGTCTTCTTCGGAAATTTGAGATAGTCGTAAACTCGATTGGAAACGCTATAGTTTTATTTTATTCTCTAGTTTGTTTGTAGTCGACTGGTGGACGTTGAGGATACTGTGTAAATATTTGGATGTGATGGGCGAGAACCTCACTAAAAACATTATACATAAACCGGATAGCTACCTTCATGCTTAAGCATATAGTTTCCACTACTTGCTCACTTAACTGCACCGCAACTGACCTTCACGCGTCGAGTAAATGACTTCTAAATTACTTAGGTTAAATGTCTTTCCATCGAATTGTCTGAACCTTTGCTATTTGATACTTTATGCATGCTGATTAAAAATTTTTAAGGACACAATCCATTTCTATGCATTGTTTTTGCTGTAGAACATCTTAAACGTTTCTTTACCCTTCAGTCGTCGCAACATTAATATGCCATTTGGTGCGTGTAAGATGTAAACAAACAATGGCAAAATATGCATGTAGTAAGTTAAATAAAGGGTATTTGATAATTTTATTGTGAATTGAGTATTACATACATTTAGTGCACCAGTTTGAATAAAGTCCTTTATGTTTACTGATATATTTGTCATATCAATATGATATGAAATAGCTTAGCAAATGAAAATTAATTTTTTTAAATCATGCCCCATGTGTAATTTTTTTAAATTGGTAGGCCCATAATTAAACACTGTGTGTAACCATAATATAATATCAATGGATGGGCAAATGCTCATCTAGCTCAAGCAATGCTATGCTTAATAAGACTAAGAACCAAACTTACTACAAGCTTTTGTAGAAAATCAGTACTTCCAGAGAAGAGTTAGTCGATTGATCATCCTACAAAATAATTAGCTAGGTGATATTCCACACCTGCCAATTGACCAGGTTACACCAGGTAAAATTAGCAACATCTAGCATTCAAGATACTTTACAGATGGACGATTCTTAAGTTTTATAGGAAACGCTTAGGAATGAAGCAAGTATTATAACAGTTTGGCTATATTCCCGCTTCTGCAACACGATAAGGCACCGGTTATGAATTAAATCCAGGGTTGATAACGAAAACCATTGCAATCACGAAGAAGATTAAGATAATTCCATTGAAGGGTATTATCGCACCTGCAAATCAAGTAAGAGAATTCTTGGTATTTGCGGTCACGTAGCGGGGATTTCACGGTACCTCAGGTACTCAAGGTACAAGCAACGTATCCAATTACCATCAGACAACTTGCTACATGTAATTTTAAATGCTACTGGCATGTCAGTATAATGAAATAATAACGATCTTCGACTAATTATGAATTAAGAGAATATTTTTCAATAATGTAAAGTTTCATATTGTATGTATTTCTGTCAAATTTATTATTATATTGTTTCTACCTTCTATTACTTGTTCACATCTTGCATATACGAAATGGTATACACAATGTTGCACTCGAAAGAGTGGGTAAAGTTGCTATGATTTAAGGCTCAAGAATCGAGTTTTAAGGCGAGAGAAACGGTACATAGAATCGGTTGTGTCCATAAGAATTTTTAATCAGCACGATATGAAGTAACAAACTGCAAAGTTTCAGACAATTTATCAGAAAGCCATTGTGCCTATGAAATGTTCTGGGCACTTTGGTCAGTCTTTATTCCATCTAGTCCCATCATGTTTCTTGAGACATATTTTCTACCTCGACTCCCTACTCTTGTCCTCTCTCCCATGTCTACGGTCTCGTTTTTAAAACTCTGATGGTATGAAATTCGGGTACTACTTAATAAATATAGAGAAAAACATGTGTTGTGTTAGAATTTTCAGAATGTGGATGCCCATTGCAAAATAAAAGTAAATTAACAACTCGATAATCGCTTTTCGAGAATTGATTTCTGTAAATTATAAAACAAACCTCATAATCCCTTGCATAAGTTATTTAGAATTCCAAGGCTCAAATTAAAAAGGAGAAATAGGTCATAAAATAACAACCACTATCTTGCTGGATTACACGTGACTGCTGTGACTGCCGTGACTGCCGGTGCAACTGCCTACTTAACTATAAAAGGACTACTAAAAATTCGTATACGTAGACCGATGGTGAGTAGTATAGGTATCGGACCACGAGATCATTTTTTATATGGAGTTTGGACCTCGAGGCATGTGTCCATCCAGAGCGACCGTATGTGTTTGTGGGGGATGGTTTGTTTGCACGAGGAGAAGTATCCAGCTGCTGCTGAATGTGTTTTAAAATAGGTCTGTATGATTTTAAACAGGTCTGTACAAGCTTAATAGGTCTTAAACAGCTTTAAAACAAGTCTGCAAGTTTAAACGTGTCTTGAGCAGCTTTAGAACAGGTATACAGGTATATAATAATGTTCGTTAGGTTAGAAACGATGGCTGCGGCTGTGATCATCCTACCTGACCTTACGGACATCACGTCGTACATGTATAACTGTTTAAGACCTGTTTAAACTTGTGTAAACTTGTACAGACCTGTTTAAAACATTTTCAGCAGCATCTGGACACTCCTTCTCCTTCGCCTAACCACTCGCCCAATACCCGGTTACTCCGGATGGACAAATGCCATCGAGGTCCAAACCCCATGAGAAAAGTGGTCCCGTTGTCCAATAGCCATACTACTATGATGGTACTCCTCGGTCGCTTAGAAAGGCGGTGCTAGTGATGCACGGGTTGCAAACCATGATAACCTAAAACCTTGAAGGGAAGGCGGTCGGGAATAGGGTTATTTGGTAGCAAAATATCGCAGTTAGGAGTCTACATTAAATTGTTTTCTAGGGCACAATGGGCCCAATTGGGGTTGTAGTTGCCTAGTAAGACGTAATATTATCCATTGTTCACTGTAACATTATACCTATAGATAGGAAATCATATTTATTTTTATTTTATATATTTTAGAAATGTTGAAAAATATATTTTATGCGCGGCATTAGGAAAAAAAGATAAATAAGAGAGTTGAATTTAAATTAAGTTGGGGGTCCTCAGAGGATTCTGATTTGTTACGTCAGAAGCTGCGCAATATCATATTTTATAGCATTTGTATTATGATATGAAACAGCTAAACCCAAATCGAATGACGTGCATGTGTGGCAAGTCCATGATTGTTAAGAAATATACAGCCAATTCTTATCCAAATTAATTTTCGATTTTGTCACAAATCCGAGTGAAAATATTTTACCGGTGATGAAATTTGTCAATGAACAAAAGAACAAAAGACTAAATTAAAGTTAAAATATTTGACTGTGTTTTTCTTCGTCTGGTACATTTAGTTTGTAAAGCAAGTAAGCACTAATACGGTGAAAATTAAGTTAAGAAACCAGAGGCCTCTACTCTGTAAATCGTTATTTTGGAATGCGAGTTTAACAGCCCCAGTTAAAAAATATTTTTCTTAATTCTAAATTACAGTTGCTTTATTCCGTAACTTAAGCTGGTCAACATGTGGGCGTATGAGTAAGGTCACTTCTCGTTTTCACATAATAAATTTCACAAGAACGAGTAGAAATAAATAATTAAAATGCTAATCCAACTCTTTATACTATCACTAAATTTACATACAGTCACTGTAAGCTTTGTGTGTTTTGTCAACGACAATATCTGGCTACAAGTCTTCAGAAAGAAAGAAAGCATGAATGGGAAGAGTTTCCTTAAGTCAAGGTAACAATAACTTTTTGTTATTTGCAACAGTTCTAAAAGCATATTTTACTTTTTTGGCTTTTTCTGTGGGAAATTTTAAAAAAGTTATAACTGTTGAAGACATAAATTTGTCATGGAAATATTTGAAGTAATTTTCGGATTTTTAGATACCTAACAGAAATAAATTGTTTTTCCGAAACGTCGAAATGGGGGAATCCCTATTTTTAATTCAAAATATTTTATTTAACAACTTTGTTTCAGATTGATTTATGTTAGGTGTGAGTCGTTTTATAACTGTTAACTAAATAATTACAACCAACTTCTGTGAATTTCCAACACACGGTGGAAATTCCGCGACATTTTTATATAATTGTTACCTGTGTTTGCAACAGCATCAGAGTAAAGTGGACAGAGACCTCTATCTCGCTTATTTAGGGAAATGTTTTCATATTAGAAAGAGACGGGACCATAATTATTCTATTAAGACACCACGAACTGGGATTTCCTAAATCAAATTGATAATATAAATGAAGCTGTGAACGCCTTCTATACTTCTCTTCAAAGCAATACACCTATATGTCCCTAAAACCTTATGCAAGCAAAGAGAACTCCGTTATGGTTTAGCAAAAATCTTAAAGCATTAATATTTGAAAAGAGGGCTGTTCACCGACAATATGAAATGTCGGGTAGTAGAATGACATACAATCAATTGTGGTACAAATGTGGCAAACCTGTTTGCAAGTAACTTTAAACACTACTGTAATAGCAAAAATAACAAAATTAATCTCAATTCAGTACCGTCTAATATTATTAATGGGGTCAATATATCCGTTGAAATCATATATATATGACATTTTTGCTAACCTAAATGCAAACAAGGGCCCTGAATATGACGGAATACCCCCTTGCTAATGAAAATATGTAGACTGACCCTATCAACTTCGCAATAGGTACATGATTTCTTATAAATCGCCAACCATTGGAATTTTCTCAGATGATTGGAAACAGGCTTGGAGTTGGAGTTTGTGGGAGGGCAGTCACAAAGAGTGACGGCAGCACCTAGGCCCCGTTGGACCCCTTGTGCATCCTCCCAAGGGATACAAGATTCCACCTAGGCCTCCAACCATCCTAATCTTGTGAAGAAGGTGGTGATGCTGCCTAGGGGAATATCCCTCAAGTCGGCCAAAGTAGGCCAGCGTTCTCCCAAAATGGATTCTCTGCTAGAGGCGACTGCCGGGCACTCACATAATACATGTTGGACAGTCTCGTCTTCTTGTTCACAACTTCTGCATAGGAGGGTGTCGTTTGGTTTCATGTTATACAGGTGCTTTCTCAGCTGGCAATGACCACTAAGAATTCCTGTCGCGAAGTGAAGGTTCTTCCTGCACATTGCCAGGTAGGTCATCGTTGTATCCTTGTATCCAGAGAGTGTTTTCTACACCATCCTTCGATTATAGAGGACTTCTTTGAATTTACCAAAGAGGAGGTGATAAGACACCCCCTGAGGATAGCCTCTTGCAAACATTCCTCTAACAGCGATGTCTCTCATATTTATCTGTACAGATCTTTTTGAAAGCATGTTGGGTATCCAGCCACTTACGATCGGAGAAACATTTCTGCTCGTGAGGGCTGCTGTAATTTTTGAAAAGGTAGTTTTATCAAAAGCACATTTTATGTCTATGAAGATACCCAGGGTGGACTTTTTATTGTCCAATGACCTTTCAATCCGACCACTGACCGCATAAAGGGCGGTGTCGGTGGATTTCCCCGGGGTGTATGCATGCTGACCGGGATGTGTAGGATTAGCAGTGATTGCAACATCCCTCAAGTGTCGCTCACATAGCTTTTCCATCTCCTTGAGAAGGAACGAGGTCAAGCGAATGGGTCGGTATGCTTTGGTGGTAGTTTAGTCCATCCTTCCCGCCTTAGCTATGAACACTACTTTGACTTCTCTCCACACCTTCAGAATGTAAAGGTGTGCTAGGCACGTCCTGAATATTACTGTCAGGTGCGGCATTATTTCATCCAGAGCCCATTGTAAAAGAGCTGGATGAATGCCGTCAGTACCTGACGATTTGAAGGAGGGAGAAGCCCAGTATTGCCCATTTAATTCTGTCTTCACTCACTATTTGTTTGGCAGTTTGCCAATCCAGTTCGGTGGGTTGAGTGTCGGTTTCATTTGGCCATTCCTTCCGATCTGTCACTACAGATTCTGGGAAGTGAGTTTCCATAAGCAACTCTAGGCTTTCATGTAGGTCGTTGGTGCTGGTACCGTTATCCTTTTTCAGTAGACCTAGGTGATTGTCTTTGTTTTTGGCAAGTATTTTATGTAGCCTAGCAGCCTGCGAATAATCCTCGAATTCTTCACAGTAGGCTCTCCACGCTTCTCTTTGTCTCTGCCTGACTCCGAAACAGACTTATGTTGCTCCTGTTTTCAAAGCAGGCAATAAATCCAATCCAGCAAATTATCGCCCAGTAATTCTTACAGCAATTCCAAAAGTACTAGAAAAGATAGTTACAAACTTTTTAACGTCTCAGCTCAAAAATGTTATCATTAACGAATAGTTCCGGTTTCTGAGTTTAGTAAGGCTTTCGACAAGGTAAACATAGAACTCTTAATCCAAAATCTATTCAGGATTGGGGGTATGTTGCTGGAGTGATTATCCTCGTACTTATTAAATAAGTGTCACCAGGCGAGAATCATTGGGCACTTGTTAAACATTTTCACACCAACCTCTTGTGTGCCTCAAGACTCTCACCAGGGACCATCACTATTATTTAATATGTTCATTAACGATATTTACGAACGCTTTAAATTATATCACATATCATTATTCGCAGATGATTTAAAAATGTATTCAAGGGTATCTGATTTACATGATTGTCAAAGAATTCAAGAAGACCTCGATAGATTGACTGGTTGATGTTATGAGAAAGTAATGAGATTAATTGTTGATAAATGCCACTTTATTCAATTATTAATGAAAATAAATAGAATTATTAATGTTATATATCAAGTTAATGGCCATGATCTCCCTGCAACCAATCAAGTACGAGACCTTAGAGTTTTACTTGATCCTGAAATTTTAATATTAACATCGATCATGTAATCTGAAAAGCTAATAGAATGATAGGCTTCATGAAAAGTTCCACTTTAACTTTTAAGAGTGTTCAAGCTCCTCGTATGCTAGAAATTTTGAATACAATACATTCATTTTGGTCACTTTTTGATAAAAATTAAAAATTTTATTAAAAAATCTATTTCTGAATCCAGAGTGCTGTGGTGCCCAAAATATATTTTAGTTTGTGTGCTACGTTACTATAAAAATAATAAGAGCAATACTTAATTCTCTAGAGGCGTTTAAAATTTTTAAATGTGATTTTTACCCACTAACTCGGTTTTTATAAATGGGAATTTAATCATTCACCAACATTTTTAAATACCTCATTTTCATACGAATCTAACGATACCAAAATTTTGAAAATCCGTTCAGAAATATTTGAGATTTCAGCCAAAATACAATGCAACCAAGCTTTTAGAAACATGCGGCTAATAGATAATAGATTAGTGGGCTTTGGAAACTAAAATTGCACATTTCTGTATAAATCTGGTAACCTAATAACATTGGAAAAGTCATAGAAGCCATTGAATGTAATAAAACAATATCAGCTGTCAGACAGGTACAAAATAAAGTGTTGCGGAAATCTCTTTGAGTAAAAATTAAAGAAAATGAATAATTTTAGTAGAAATGAAAAGGTCGATATGTTACTAATATGAGTAGAACAAGAATTAAGAAACGAACCCAATCAACAAGATGACCATCAAACATTTATTGTAAGTGAGGACAAAGAAATTGATGTATTAGGATTTGTGATGGTACACCCAACAACATCAACAAGGGAATTGTCAATGGAATGCGACATCAGTCAGTCTTCGGTTTGCAGAATTTTAAAGAAACATAAGTTTCGGTCTTATAAATACCAAATACACCAACATCTTTATGGAGATGATAACGACAGGAGGCTAGTATATTGCAACTGGTTCTTAAATGCAGTACAACAAAACCCAGGTTTTCCTTTTCATATTTTATATTCAGATGAAAGTAGATTTACGAACCAAGGTATGTTTAACAGAAATAATACTAGATACTGGTCTCAAGAAAATCCGAGGTTGGTAGGGCGGGGGAATATTCAGGAAAGATTTGGGTTTAACTGTTGGCTTGGAGCACTTGGAGATCGAATAATTGGACCCATATTTTTTGATGGAACACTTACTGGCGAACGATATTTATTCTTTTTACGAAACCAGACAGCAGAATTTCTTGACTTACTTCCTCTTGCCTATTTACAAAATCTGTTTTTCCAACAAGATGGTGCTCCCCCACATAATTCCAGAAGAGTGATGGAATACTTAAACAACTTGCATGGTGAACGCCTTATCGCAAATCAAGGTCATATCAGGTGGCCTCCTAGGTCACCTGACTTAACACCCCTCGACTATTATGTATGGGGCACTCTCAAAAATAAAGTTTATAAAACTTCTTCAAATACCCGTGAAGAGTTGCAAAATAAAGTTGTACGGGCTCTTAATGAAATAACGCAGGCTGAATTGCGTAGAGCCATTCAAGCAACTGTACGCAGAGCCGAATTGTGTATAGAAAAAAATGGTGGACATTTTGAACAATATCTATAAATGTCAATTTATGATTTAATTATATTAATTATTTTAAAGATACCTACTGTTACCTAGTTTAAGTTTAATTGTTCAAACGGAATTGATTTTTATTTATTTATAGGCCCGATATTTATGTTCATTTAAATAAAACTCTGAAAAGCGAACTGATGTCGCATTCTATTGCAAATGTCCTTGTGGATGTAATTGTGTTTACCTCCACATACCTATGCTAAACTTAATTGTAACGTTCTTTGCGCTCACAATTATTAAATGTTTGATAGCTCAAGATTGACTATAACTACACGAGTCTATCTGACAGCTAATATTGTTTTATTACATTCAATGGCTACTATGATTTTTACAATGTTATTAGGTTACCAGATTTACACAGAAATGTGCCATTTTAGTTTCCAAAGCCCACTAATCTATTATCTATTGGCAGCATGTTTCTAAAAGCTTGGTTGCATTGTATTTTGGCTGAAATCTCAAATATTTCTGAGCGGATTTTCAAAATTTTGGTATCATTTGATTCCTATGAAATTGAGGTATTTAAAAATGTTGGTGAACGATTAAATTCCTATTTAAAAAAAACGAGTTAGTGGGTAAAAATCACATTTAAAAATTTTAAACGCCTCAAGAGAATTAAGTAATGCAATCATATTGCTCTTTTTATTTTTATAGTAACGTAGCATACAAACTAAAATATATTTTGGGCACCACAGCACTCTGGATTCAGAAATAGATTTTTTAATAAAATTTTTAATGTTTATCAAAAAGTGACCAAAATTGATGTATTGTATTCAAAATTTCCTCTAGATTCCAAAAATGTAAAAATATATAGGGTGTTCCATTTAAAATCAAAAGTTGTATGCATTTCCCGTTAAACCGGATGTGCACCAAACTTGATTTTTTATTGAAAATATGGCATTTTAGTCATGTAATAAGGCCTCCAAATTTCAATTTTCTATTCCAAATATTTTAGAAAATATCGGGGCGAGCGCAATTCGTGACTCACCCGGTATATCCAGCTCATACTAAAATAATATCAATGTTTATGTTTATATTCTGTATTATGTGTATTTCGTGTTTGTGAAACTAACGCGTAATATGCTGTATATCTATATTCAGTTTAAAAATGAAATATTATTTGTTTGCTTATAATTGTATTGAAACATATTCTTTATGGAATTTGGCAAACAGCAGAAAAAATAACTGTCTATAACTAAAAGAAAAACTATGTGTAAAAATATTAATGAAATCTTTGCATTCTTTCGATTACCTGAATTCTGGTTATGCAAGCAAAGTAAAATCCTAAAATGAATTTGTCTAATTTCTTATTTGACAATTGTCATTCTAAAACTGGCATCCACACAGTCCCCTAGGGCCATGCAGATTAAACTAGTATCTATATAACCCCCTACAATCATGAAGATTTAGTTAAAAATCAGAACAAAGGCCTAAAATGAATTTATTTATCTACCATGTCTTAAAAAAATTTCGTTCTAATGGATTATATTTTCATGAAATCTATCATTCTGTTTTTTGGAAATGCTTAGCCTTTGAAACGTTTTTTCCCTTATTCTGGAGGTCATCAGAGAGACATAAAGCCACTCATAAAGATGTTCCATGCAAAACGAAGACAATTTCTATGAATAAGTGTGAAATAATTAAATTTGACATTGACTGATAAAAACAACAGATCTTCACCTATCTATTAGCTAACTAGTATTGGACCCTATGTTTCTATACTCAGTTATTTTAAATCTAATATGTATGCTGTTGTAATCGATCTTTTTGTCCGAAATAAAGAATTATTATAATGACACTGGAATTTCGTTTTATGGCATTCTTGCGTGGTACTGACAGAAGTTAAGACTGTTTGAATTTGAGATTTGTGTAATTTTATAATACGTGAAAAATTAAAAAAAATATATATTTTCCATCATTAATATACACAAAGGGCTATTTTTCCAAATGTAATAGGGTAGCTACTGGGAATAAAAGAGTGTTAGTGAAGTTAAAAATCCCATTAAATTTTGCAAGAAATCTTGATTTTTGTTGTGACTCCACAAAATTTGTGAAGATCCGTCTCTAAATATACATACCTTTTGTTTCGTTATATAGAATTTAGGTTTCTTGTTACATTGCGCTAAACTGGAGCTTCGTCAAGATTTTATTCCAAACTGTCGTGTTACAAAATTAAATTGTTAGAATTCTTTACATGCAACCTGGTATCTAATATAACTTGATCACTTCAAGTGCGAGAGAGGGCGAGTATACGATAAATCAGCGTATATAAAAAATATTTAATGTATGAAAGAAATACACCAATCTTGGATTCAAATGGTTCTACATTTGACAAATTTTTGTCAGTACTACAGAAAATACCACAGAAATTTTTGTTTAATGTGATTTTAGTGCCTTTAAAGCTCTTCGGTAACATGGCTGTGGTGTCATATCTGTCTGTTTCAAAAAAATTTCTGCCATATTATATGGCACTGCCAATACAATATACTATATTAAAGCCATCTACCAGTACGAAAATAACATTTACTTATCAAGAGATTGTATAATATTGTTTACACTATCGTGTAAAACATGAAATGGGAATATTGAGCTTTAAATACTTTTGTTGCGTTATTTTAAATTAATTAAAACATCAGCGATGATAAAAAATATGACAGAAGTCATGAGGTTTAAATTGCTTTCCAACTCCGCTACTCCAACTTGAATCAAAATGTGTATAACTGATTACTTAGAAATATATTTTTATTCAATTGCAAATTGGTTTGGGATAAACTAACCAAAAATATAATAAAAATATTGGCCACTAATCAATTTCATCGACTTTTGAACGAAAATTCTTTGTCGATCTACCTAATAGTCATAGTCTATTGATATTAGGAAACATAGGTGAAGTTATGTTTTGCCGTTTGGAAATTATACGCGCAAAATGGCTCGTTTTCAGAGGCAAAAGAATTCCCAAGTTGTAGCATCACGCTTAAAAACATACTAAGTTGCGGATTTTCATATTTTCCGCCAAATAGTTGATCTCTCAGAAAATATACTCTGCAAGGTCGTATGCATACTTCACCAGACTCAGCGGCTTTTGAACAATGGGTCATCAAACTAGTGGAGTACTTTCATTTTGTGGTGAAATTTGCAAATCAAACGGTGAATAATTGCCTAGATGTACTTCTGGATAGACCTAGACCCTGAATAGACCTTCTCTACTTACCATGGAGGGGAGGACAAGAGTCACATTAGCGTCCTATATCAGCAATATCGCCACAAATTGTAATTACGAGCAAAAATGGGTATTTTAAACACTTTTAGAGAATGTGGGGCCATCATGTATATTCTAAACAATGAAATTTCATTAAAAAATGTAGCATCAGTGTTTCTTTCTTTATTTTATGATATTGCATTATTGAATACAATAAAAAAATAATAAAGTTTTTTGTGCGCCTCTCAGTGACGTAATAAATTAGCCTTCGCCTTGGTTGGCGTTTGTCACCGATAAAATAGATACTTTTAATGGTTTAACTATCCACTTTCTACTCAAACCCGCGGCGATAATTCCATAGATGGCTTTTACGTGACAATAACAATATAATAATGTAAATATCTTATATTAAGGTATAACAACTGAAAATTATAATATATTGTAAACATCTAATAAAATATTCCCAAACAATATAAAGGCGACCAAATGATGAAATAATAATAATACCTTATCTCCTTGCGTCATCTTCTTCGTCTTGCTTTGTACAATACCCCGTGTTATTTGTCATTACAAATAACACTGTTTGGGCTCGCCCAAACGGAATATTTTTGTGGAAATCTTGAATAATCGACTTTATGTAAACACGTTTCACATGTTTTTTAATCGTTATCTGTTCAGAGTATTGGATTTTTTTCTCTGGTTTTATGTTTTCAAATTAACATATTGAAAGAGCCAATGTTCAAAAGTTGAAGCAGGTTTTAAATTATCCCATACTGATGGTAAATTTTTGCGTCCTTCCAAAAACGTAAAACATTTTTATGAATGAGTCAGTTCCAACAGCGCAGCCTCTTCATAAAACTGACTTATGACTCCTACGAAAGCTAGTTTTGTTCGGTGAGTGAGTTTGCTTGGATTAATAGTACAAAATGTAATGAACAAGCAGAAATAAAGTCGATGCGGACAGCCGAGTTCGACAGGAAATTATAATCAAAAGTTGACACGCCCTTTTTACGATGAAAACATCCTGAAAGTAATTAACTGGCAACCCTCACTTAAGAAACAGCAGAAGATTTTACTAAATACAACATTTTGGCAAAACCTACACAAGTGTATGTACATTACTAACAGATTTCACAAAAATTCATTAAAATAATTAATATAATATTATAATTAATATATTTGGTCGTAATCAATAAAAAATTGACATATTTCTGATACTTTCTACATTTAAATTGATACATCTCAGCCTTTTCCAAACGTATCCAAAGGTATAGAATTTACGGCAAGACCAACCACTCCGTGAGAAATTACAATGAGCCGCCGAAAGGCATTTTGGGGTGGTTTTTGGGAACTTCTTCATTTGTTTTTTATTTAGAATCATCCTCTGGTGCTTATAATGTCCAAAAGGCAAGATACTAATGTTATTTCCTATATTCGCCGATTTTAGATTTAAATTCACATAATACACCATGTACAATGTTTCTGTTTTAGTCTAAAGGCATTGTACCTAAGGAATGCCACTCTTTTTTGGACACTTTTAATACTGTTTCTTTTTAGCCTCATCTATACCTGCACCGTTTCTGCTGGCTACGGCTCTGGTATATGCTATTCTTCCAAAAAAGAGCATCTTCACAAAATCTCTGATTTTACATACTGTATGTCTAGCGTTTTGCAATATACTAATACATGTGGACCAATTCGATATTATGGAAAATGTTATGATTTGCAAAGTAGTAGGTAAGGATGTTTGGAATAATTGTGACGTTAGTACACTATTTTAATGATAAAAAAATATTCAAGTTGTGCACATTACGCTGAGTAATTTTGTAATATATAGAAACTTCAATTAAATACTAGAGTTTATATGCCAAAAGGCGTGTTTTGACTGCTATCCAATTACTTCAATTTTTTTTTAATTTTGTGGAATATATCCCAAATATTTTCTAGGTAGTCTCATGATGTATTCCTGGTATGCCGCAATTTATTGGATGAACGTAATGTGTATCGATATCTGGCTTACGTTTAGGTGAGTAGTCTTCGGTTTTTAGAATGGATATAGAACGTATGTATTTACAATGTTTCCTGACTTTGAGAACGTCATAGATACATTAAATTAAAAGCCACCGCCTTCAAGGATTTTCTGGTTTTCTCAGATACCTGAGATTTGGTGTATATAGTTACTAGCAGCCAAGGCCTTAGATTCCTTTATAATATATTTCAACCCCCACCACTTCCTCTCTATTATTAAAGAGGTTGATAAAATGAAATTGAGATGTTTACTTTCAATTTGGTACACATATGTATTGTAATGACATCTGATTGAAATGATTCCGTTAAAGGGGTGAAGTGGGGAATAAATAAGGGAAAATATGTAAAGCGAGCAAATAAGAGTCCAGAAACTTTATTTTTGGCATATATGCTAGAAGCCAACACTTAACATTTTTTATGATATCTGCTTCTAAAATTCTATGACCAATTATTTCCACATACTATAGTTCAAATATAATCAAGATATTCTCATTTAAAGAGACTTGGATGGGAAAGCTGGATGTGGAAGTGGTACTTTTATTCTTAAGTGTTGATTACAAAGTACCGGTGTATAGCTTAACTCTGTTTCGTTACACACATTTTGAGTTCAATCGTTTTCTATAATATTTGTCTTCATAAAATAAAATAGTAATAAATACCGCTGCCTACAGAATCACTACTTCCACATCCAGATTTTCCTTCCAAGTCTCTTTAAAGGTGAACTGCTTGACTATAGTAGTATAATATCAAAGTTTATCAAAGTTTTACAAAAACTACGCTGGGCGTCGGTCGGCGTAGAGACGTAAAGATGCAAAAATATGAATCTAGGAATCAAAATTTATCAAATACACGGGTTTTCAAAAAATGACGCTAGGCGTCTGTCGGCGTCGAAACTTAAATGCAAGAACATAGATATAGATATCAAAATTTATCAAATACATAAGTTTTACAAAAACGACGCTAGGCGTCGGTCAGCGTCCAGACATAAGAATGCAAGAATATGATTCTAGGTATCAAAATTTATCAAATTCAAAATTAAATTCGGATCTGACAAAAGTATACGATGTAACTGCACCGAACGCTTGTGTCAAAAAAACAACCGAATTTCCAAGTGTTACACAAATCAATACTGGACTTCTGTATTACCGTTACATCTTCGATTTGTTAAACATTTTCAATGTTAAAATTTAATTCATTGGATTCTAGCACATACCCTAAAAATGAAATTCTGGACTCTTACTGGCTTGCTCTACTGATTTTTTCCACACCCCCTCTCCACCCCTTTTACAAAAAATGCATACGTGTACCAAATTTCAAGTGAATATCTCAAGTCTATTTCATCGACCTATTTAACCCCCAACCCTTCAACGGAATAATAAAAAAATATAATCTAGTTCCAGATGTTATTATAATATACGAAATTTGAATATATCAATTTTATTTTATCAACCCCTTAAATATTAAAAAAAAAATTGAGGTCTTGATTTCTAGTACATATACACCAAATTTCAAGTTTCTGTACTCTTAATTTCCCCTATTTACCCCTATTTAACCCCCAACCCTTCACCGGATATGTTCAAAAAACAATCCAGTTCCAAATCTCGTTATAATATATACGTGTACAAAATTTCAAGTCAATATCTGTTCATAAACTGTTCCGGAAAAAACATGCGGCAGACTGACGACAGAAAAATTTTCTTCGCTCAAATTTAAAATCTCGACGTTTAAAAAATGAGGCACACGCAGTTTTTCCAAAGGAATATATGAATTTTGACCTCGTGAGTCCGAATTTTGTATAACAAATATAGATTTCACGGTTCAATTTTGGCTAGCTACCCAAAAAACACTTTTGAGGGGTCTCAAAAGTGGTCTCTCGATAGCTAGCGAAAAACCGAATTGTGAAACCTATATCATTTATGAGCAGTTCAGATTCCGGAGGTTAAAATACATATGGGTAAGTTAGTAAGTCCTTTGTAAAAACATATTTTTTATGTGCCTGTTTTATTTTTTAATCATTTTTAACTAATTGTTCTTAATGTATATGTCAGCATTAGCATTAATAATTATAAAAATTAAATTGTAAAAAAATAAGGTGTACGGAATGACTCTATTTCTATGGTTTTTATTGGGATCGTGTTAATTAATAATGTTCAGGTTCATTTATATACTTCCGCTGCATCATTAGATAAAGGTTCGTGGTCAGCATTTCCTTCCAACCACAAGTTGTTGCAACTTATAAGAAGGTAACTTTTAACTCAGTTAGATTATTTTTTTTTAATGACTGATCACTGCAACAGAATATTGATGTCTGATAAGCTCAAATTCTAATAAAATAATAACACTAAAGATAAATTGTGCTTAAAATAGATTAAATATGCAAAGAACTAGTTTAACAATGCATAGCCAAACGTGTGCTTGCCAAACTAGCTTGGCCCGTAAACATCGGATTGCATAAGTGCATGTCCACTACGGAGCATCGACCCTCGCACCGACCCTTGCACCAAACATAGCATAGCACTGGCGGTGCGCTAGATAGTGCTTCTAGGGAAACCGAAATGCGAAAGCTTCGGGCATGCGCATTACCTTGTAAACGTGTAATACATTCGCGCAAGTCGAGAAATTGAAATATATCGTGTTATTTTAAGGGAAAAAAGGGGGGCACCCCCCGCACCCCCCTTTTATTTGTCTGCGACGCTAATACTGCCTGCGGCGCTAATAATTATTAACACTTAGATATCAAAATAACCTAAAGAAATTTGAAAAGAATTTGTAAGAAAATGCATTAATCGTCACAAAATTTAATAAAATAAACTCATCGGACGTAGGAATTCGATCCAGGGACCATTCGCATCATCATCATAATCATCAAACAATTTATTAAATTTCAAGAATACAAAATTGCCTCCCCGAATCGCGATCCAGAGCCAACCAGGCAATCACGTCGCATAGCGCCGTGGTGGTGCATAGGGTTGAGCGGATCGCGACAAGCTCGGCATAATAAAATGGACAAACAAGTTAAAACTCCTGTCGCCAATGGCGGCCTAAAATTAACATTAAAATTAAAATATTAACATTAACACAATAAAAACTAGAGCACAAAACTCTGATTCAATTTTGGTTGCTGGTACGGGAAAAAGCGCAACGAAAAAACCCGTTCGAAGCAATTTGGAGTCCCAACGGTCTACCAGCCGTTAGGAAGGTAGGGAAGGCGAAAAGTTAGGATTTTTAACACTTACAAGTTTTTAGGGATTTTATCGGTCTAAAATGAATTTGGAACAAAATAGGACAAAAGGATAAAAAAGACAAAAACTATAGCTACTAAAAGCTAAACTTTGTAGATATGGAATAAGATGCTCTCCTTTAAATTTACTGTCCTCATACCTAAAGGACAGCAGACAAATTGTACAAATTCCCAATGGTGCATCCAGTAATCGTCTAGAGGTAAAACAGGGAGTTCCACAGGGATCTATACTTGGACCCTTACTCTTTATACTCTTTGCGAACGATTTAATTCTATACCTAAATAAAATAACCTAATGTTCTTACAATCTGTTATGCTGATGACACTAACATCCTTATAGTTGAGGATAATTTAGCTAGTTTAAAACTTACCACTGAAAAAGTATATAATGCAATATCTAACTGGACAGACAAAAATAAATTGTGCTTAAACAAAAATAAGACCAATTCAATAGTATTTAGCTTAAAGGGAAACCCTGAGAAATTGCATTTTTCTAACAATTTTCAAATATTTCCTACAGAAGCCATTAAAATGTTAGGCATTACCGTAGATATGCATCTACAGTGGAATCAACATATAGAAATGCTATGTGGGAAACTAAGAAGCAGTTGTTTTGGATTAAAATTTATGTCCAATCATTGCAGTGCGGAAATTCTATTAACTCTTTATTATGCCAACTTTCATTCAAGATTAAAATATGGCATAATTAATTAGGGAAATAGTTCTCAAGTAAATAGGGTTTTTACATTACAGAAATATGCAGTGCGCATAATTGCGGGATTAAAATGTTTAGAGACTTGCAGAAACGCCTTCAAAAATCTTAAAATTTTGACTTTGGCGAGTACTTATATATTGGAGATCTGCACGTACGTTTTCAAAAACAAGACTATGTACTTAAACAATAAAAAAAGACACGGGTATGAAACGCGGCATAAAGAGCAAATGCATTCTACTTCCTTTCGAACAGCGATGTACCAAAAAAGTTTTATGTATAATGGCTGTAAATGTTTCAATTTTTTAACCGATGAAATTAGATCATCTTCAAAGATTAAGATTTTTAGAGTAAAACTCAAACATTTATTGGTAAATAAAGTATGCTATACCCTGGATGAATTTTTTGTTTAATACAGATATATTTAAATCTTTTTACTGTCTACAGGTTTTATGTAAGTAATTTATGTTTTCTTTTATTTTTAAGTGTTTTTAATTTTGTTTGTTGACTATTGTATTATTTATTACAGGTCTAGTGTTTATGTTTATATTTGCACTCTAGTATAAGGACTGACGTATTCTTCCTTTTTTTGTATATTTACATTTTAAATGTGGAAATAAAGTATTATTATTATTATTACTATTATAAAACAAATTGACAAACAGAGAGGTGAAAGAAAAGGATAGGTATTGATAGGTGGGGAAAGGCGAAGTATAGGGTGAGAGCAAGTTATAGTTAGGAAAAGTGTGGCTATAAATGCTGCCGGAAGATAGGCAACGCCTGATATGGTAGGGGGTGTTTGATCTGGAAGGGAGCAATATGCAATCTGATTTGGGTTATGTTGCGTGTTAGCGGACTATCGCCCAATTGAAAGGAGTAGAATTTTTGAGAGATTTCCCGGACGTGCTCCGCTAGTGGCGTTATGTCTTTGCAACGATCATATAAATCTCTGAGGGAGGTGTACCTGCCCGAATCGGAGGTGAGGCGCACAAGTTTATGTTCCAGGACCTGAAGTTTTTTCATTGTCGTGGCCGGGATGCTGCACCACACCGGCGCTGAGTATGTGATGGCTGGTCTGAGCACCATCGTGTACAACAATTTTTTATTGTGTCTGTTTAGTCCGCTACCCCTCTCCAGGAGCCCTTCGCACCATAAGCGAAAGCGTTACTTATGCGCTAACCATGTGGCTGAATGTAAACACTAGAGCTAAGAAGAAATAGTAAAACAAATGATATCACGTTTTGCGAATGTCGAAATTTTCGTATTTCGGTTCCCTAGACGCTTATGTGCGGCGTAGCTGTAGTGGCCACCATCATTTGATAACACAGCCGATATAAATATTGGTGCGGTGCGTAGGTCGGTGCTCCATAGTGCACATGCACTAAGAAATTATGCATATTAGTTAACCCCTTTCTAGTATTCGATATTCAGGTACAAAAACTTGTGTCTTTTCAATAAATCAGTATCTTGCATATTTGTCGAACTGTAACAACTGTAAACAAATTAAGGGAGCCAAGTCCGACCCTATCGCATAAAGAATACCGCATTTAGTACAATAACGTAAAATACTGGTCATAGAAACATCTGTTTTATGTTGCAAACTGATTTAGTTCAGAGCCCAGGAAACATGCTTTATTAACTTTAGTCTTTAGATTATTTTATGTCCAATTCGCTTTGCTCACTTGAAGTTAAGGACACTTGATGAAATACCCACCGGGGGGTCTAGTTAAATGTTCAAGACTAAGGTAGTTGAGGAGGATTCCAGAAAACATATGTAATAATAGACCATAAGATAGACAGACCACATAAGGTGATTTTTTTCCCCCATACAAAAGCAAAGTAAGGAACAAAAGGGTTTTTTTTCATCTGCTTTAGTGGTAATACAATGTTAAGATATGCCATATGATAAATACCATGGTCCGTTAGGTAATTTCAAATAGGGGTACGGTTTAAAGTAGAGAAGATTTTAATTGGTCGAGGGTTTAAAGTTTACTGCCCACTTTTGAAACGTCTTATTTCGATCGAGATAATATCGACACTTTTGGCTTAACGTCTGATCGGTCGTCATCTACCTACAGGGTATAGTAAATTCTCGTTTTGCAAACCTTTTTTTCAAAAGGATATAATCACCTAAAAGGAAAAGGGTAAGCACAGTTTTGATTTCGATGGATATGGTATAATATCGACGGAGTCTATAAAAGTAATTGGGACACACCGTACTATACCAATGGTAATGTCTGATTAAATCATGTAATTAGGGGAATAAAACCCCAGTTATTACAGAACACTGACCCTTTCTTTCCCTTTTGTGCGCATTTCACAGACCAAGCTTGTCTTGGTAAGTGGCAGATACGGATATCCAACAGATAAAGTGGTTGTTAACACTTGAATTGCTTATCATGCGTATTAATATATATTAGTTAAGGAGGTTGAGGCGTTAGACGAAAATAATGAAAAATCTGAATTAAAGTTTTTTTAATACATCTTTATATGACACAATTTTCTATAAAAAATTCAAAGTCATTAGGAAACTCATAAAGTTGAAAATTTTTAAAAACTTTTACATGCAGTCTTCTGGAGAATATGTCAACCCAGCATGCAAACGATACATTTTAGCACAAATAACTAAATAAAACACACTACTATGTTTTCTACTACATAGTGGTAGCAAACATAGTAGTGTGTTTTATTTAGTTATTTGTGCAAACTGATTAACTACCACAGAGTAACGGCTCCTTCAATCAATTTTTTGGGGCATTTTAATTTATAGCAAATAACCAAATAATGTCAGCAGTTCCGAAAACTAACTATGTAGAGCATATTTTAATATTGTTTCCAATTTAATTAGGAGACTTTCAAATTTCTCTTTTCGCTAATGATTTTTAACTGATTTTTTAATTATTTCATGATTTAATTTTAATTTTTAATGCTTCTCGTTTTTTAAATTATTTAATGAAACAATTTTGTAAAATACACAGATATTTACATAAATTTGTTTGTTTTTAATAAGTTTGGACAAAACATCCAAAAGTTAGTTCATTAAGTAAATAATTAAATCTACTTAAACAATTAATTAATAATAATAAATGATTTATTTATGCCTTTAGGGCAACAATTTTTGGTATCATCGATTTATAAACTTTTGTAATGATTTATTAGGAAAACTTCCGATTTAGAATTCGACTTACTTTTGGTTGGGACTCCAACGCTTCAACCTCCGTAATTACTTTCTAGTTTTTAGAATTTGGCTGCAGTAATAGCTCAGGAAATCTGTGTGAATGGCTGCCTCTGTTCGAGTATCTATGAAAATATGATACACATTTTTTGAGAAATACCTAACCTCAAATCTTAATTTATGAAATGAAAAGTTCGATGTTACAAACACATTTTATAAATTAAGAACAATTTAAGAAAATTAAAGAATATGCTTTTGAAATCGAACTGAAATTGGTAAAAATGCACAAAAAAAACAATACGTAATTATTTCAAAATAATAAACGTAGCGACGGACGCACCATGAGCAAAACTTTCCGTTTTTCTAAGTATTTTGAGTTCTCTGTGCTTTTACGTTTAATAATTAGATCTAATTTCACTAAATTTTCCATTTTAATTGATACATTTTCCTTAACAGTTTCAGTTCGTTTTTAAAAGTTTGGTTCTTTTTTTTTTATTCTTTATTTATTTTCTTTTCCCAATTAGACAAGCGTATTTGTTTCATTCGGAAGCAGTAGTAGTACTGCTTTCAATCTGTAGAGATCAAATACATAAATCTGAGGTGTCACTTAATAAAATTCCCTACTCATATATCACTGAACCTATTCGTCGTCTTAAAGCTGCCATTTTAAATTTTTTAGTCTCAAGTAAATATTTATAATCTGCTACTTTGAACATCACCAGATTTTTATATGAATCAGACTATAAATTACCAAACCTATGCGCCACATCGACGCCGTCATTTTGAATTGTTAAATTTCGACCCCTCAGATACCGATTTCTAGTCCAATCAGACAATAAATGTTAACATATCCAACATATTGACACTGCCAGTTTGAATTTTTGAATTTCAGTCACATATTTATAATCTGATACCTCAGAAGTCTCCAGATGCTAATTTTTAATATAATTGTATATTCAATAACGGCCATCTTGGAAAGTCCATATTGGATTTTTCTATAAAAAATATGAAAGATATTGCCATATTAATATATATAGGCCATATACAGGGTGTCCCAGCTCTAGTTAGACAACCATTATGTGGAAAACGGTGAGACACAGAAAGTTAAATGGAAAAGTTATAATGTTTAAAAGATACATTTAATTTTCAAATGTACAAGGCGCCTTTAAAAGGGGGCATGTTATTTTTTCAAATGGAATTCCCTGTATAATTTTAGATTCTCCCTTTACTTCGGAACAAATTTTATTAACCATGTACTATAGTTATCGTTAACCATTGTTGAGATATTAGCAGTTAAATTTTTGTGATAACATTTTTTTATTAACGTAATCATGAGGAATAATACAATACAAAAATCAATAACTATTATTATTATTATAAATGATGTACAAATTATTGCGCATATTCTATTTGACGCAACCCATTCCTCCAAAAGTTCTCGTGTACAAGAATTCCTTACAACTTCTGGGGTTATTTGGAAACAAGCATGAGTTATCCTATTTTGTAAATTATTAAGATTACTTAGTTTCTCAGCGTATGCAACTTGCTTTAAATGGCCCCATAAGAATTATTGAGGGGCGACATATCAGGTGACAGTGCAGGCCACTTAACAGGTTCCCTCCAAATCTCTCACCATTGGTAAGTAACATATCAACATATTCATTAGATGTAAACAGTGACGGCATATTTCTGATTTGAAAATGAAAGAGTCTTAAAAACTACGTGGTGTGGAAGTAATTAACAACTGTCAGCGAAACTGCCACAGATTGTCAATAATTTCGGCTCTTGTGTGTAATTAAGACCAGCCTCATTAGTTTAAGAAAATGTAACATGGTAGATATATTGATATATCGTAAACCATAAATGATAGGTCGAGCACACGGTTAATAAAATTTGTTCGGAAATAAAAGGACAACAAAAAAATCGGTAAAGGTATTTACACAGAACTTCCTTCGTTATTTGTGCATGGCGGTCACTCTAAAAAATTATTAATTACGAAATGACAGAGAATAATAATCTAAATATAGTTATTGCTATTATTACAAAGAAAACCTGATAACTTTTGGTCAAAAAATATACAGAGTGCTCATTTAACAGCAAAAGTCCACCATGACTGGATTATTTCTTGGGATGACCACCACGTACATTTTTCAATAATGTATAATATTTTCATATGCCAAATGCCAAATATTATTGCCATCTGTCACATTTTCAATCCCACATTCACGTAATGGAGTGGAAGTAGAGTGGTGGTTAAAAAGTTTCATTTTTTTTTTAATTTTACAAAAATGTTGGTAAAAAAATTTTCAAATTTTTTTCTTCTGAAATAGGTTTAGAATGTCATGAAACGTAGAAATTTTAAATTTGAGCAAAAAGGAAAGTTTCCTTCTATTCTATAGTAGTGGTAAAAAATTACAAATTTAAAAATTATATTTTTTTAAATAGGTTTAGATTGCCATGAAACGTGAAAATTTTAAATTTGAGCAAATAAAAAAAAAATTTCCAACTGTTTTAGTGGTAAAAAATTTTCAAAATGTTTTTTTCTGAAATAGGTTTAGAATGTCATGAAACGTGAAAATTTTAAATTTGAGAAAGACATTTTTTCATCTACTCTAGTGTTAAATTTTTTTCCTAAATGGTGAAAAAAATTTTGCAATTTTTTTTTTCCGAAATAGGTTTGGAATGTCATGAAACGTGAAAATTTTAAATTTGAGCAAAAAAAAATTCTTCTATTCTATAGTAGTGATAAATAGATCAAAAATGTTTTCAATTTTTTTTTTTAATTTTTCAAAAGCATTTTTAAATTTGTTTGAATACTTTTAGAATGCCATGGAAACGTGGAAATTTTAAATCTGAACAAAGAAAGAAAAATTTCTATCTATTTTAGTGGCAAACTTTTTCAAAAATGGTAAAAAAAAATTCAATTTTTTTTTTAAACTGATTAGAACGCTATGAAACGTGGAAATTTTCAATTTAAAGAAAGAAAACAAAATTTCCATCTATTTCAGTGGTAGAAGTTTTTTCAAAAATGGAAAAAAAATCAAACATTTTTTTTTTGAAATAGGTTTAGAAAGCCATGAAACGTGGAAATTATAAATTTGAAACGAGAAAAAAAATTTTTCATCTATTTTAGTGGTGAAAAATTTTTCAAAAATGTTGGTGAAAAAAGTTTTCAAATTTTTTTTTTCTGAAATAGGTTTAGCGTGCTATGAAACGTGGAAATTTTAAATTTGAGCAAAAAAAAAATGTTTTCACTCTTTATCCCGTTTAGATGGTCCACCCTGTATATTTTCCAGTGAAAGTTTTACCATTTCTTCGCTGACAGTAGGGTCAACTACCTACCAAATTTGACTGCTTTCCGTCAGTAGTTTTTTAGTTAATACACCAACAGACAGACGTAGTTAAAAAACCTATATTTTCGTAACCTACGTGATCTGAAACGTCAGAATCCGAGAAAATCTCGGAGGGTGATTTTTTCTCGAATACTTGCCTTCGGTATGCCAGGGAAGTAAAATATGAAAATATATAGGATGTTTCATTTGAAGATGTACTTGCACATTTGATAATAAAACGATTAAATCCATTTTTATAAGCAGAATAACATTTCCATTTAACATTTCCTTATATGTCTTACAGGTTTCCAGATAATGCTTGACTAAATAGAGCTGGGACACCCTCTACACATAAATTTCGTAAATACAACATCTGTTCAGCATGTGAAGTTGAGCAAAAGCTTATGAAAATAGCCAACACCATGATTGATGGCAGATAGATGAAATATGAAAAAAAAATTGAACAAGTAGAGAATTTCATTTTCGTCTTAAAATCAAATTCTTGTTCAGTGTCCAAACATTTTTTCAGTAACGACATATTTATTAACTGCTCTTAATTGTGATTTTTTTTTTCAGGGGCCTAAATGGATTCCGCCGTCGGTTCGGCAAGGAAAATGTACTTTTCATTATTTTAAGTATATATGCCTGGGGAATGGGTGCCATGTATTTGTTAGTGATTCGTTTGTTCGACGTTTCACATGGATCTCCTGCAATTTACAATCAAGGCTGTTTCAAAATAGGTAAAAGATCTCAACTGATTTAACTCATTTTAAGATTACTATTCGCTATAAAATTTCATTTAACTTATCAGTCCAGAAAGTAAATAAATGGCAATACTGCACTTTAATTCCTTAAATTTTAAAACTAAATAGAGTATTAAGTTAGAATGGACTGGATACCTTCTGGCTTCAGATAATAAACTTCTATTATAGTTTAAGTGTAAATTACAGCAATATGAAAATTATAACCAAGCAAATGATAACCGCGTGTCCTCCGATTAAGTTCGCTATAGGTGAAATGGAGAAAAAAATTTCGATTTTTTTTTTTTCATATTTGAGGGTTCACCTCTGCTTTTAGTGCTCTATAACTGTTCTGGATTTCTGGAAGAGGTATACAATCAACTGCTTCTTTAATTTTGGCTTTTAACAATTCTAAATTATTGTCAAAATTAAAAGCATAAACTTTTTCTTTTAAATAGCCCCATAAGTATAAATCCATTATCGTTAGATCCGGACTACTAGGTGGCCAACAATTCGGCCCGTATCTTCCAATCCGTGTTTCTGGAAAATGACGGTCTAATCATTCTCTGGCAATTATTGCAGAACGTGCAGGGCATCCGTCTTGCTATAGGAACAATCATCCTTTGCGATATGGATATATTTTCAAGTTGATACAACAAAAAAGCATTTAAAAATATGGACCAATTATTCCAAAGTATGAAATCGCACACCAATCATTCACTTTCTTGGAATATTGCCGTCTACATCGTATACGATAATTAGGATTTTCCGAGGACCAATACCTACAATTCTGTGAACTTACTGTACCATTGGTGGAAAACGTTGCCTCGTCAGAAAAAGAATATTTTGTGAAAGTGTCTATCACTTAAAATATTTTCGCCCATCCATAATCAGAAATCCAATCTTTTTGCGTCGTCATTTTGTTCAAGAGTGTGTATAAATTTTGATTTATATGGATGAATTTTATTGGCCTTGTATATTTTTTGTATCACACGTTTAGAAATTCCAGTTTGAGTTGCTCTTTTTCTCAGAGATAATTTTGGGAACTCATTCACCGAATCCATAGCAATTAAAGTGCCATCATCTTCATTAAACCCCTTCTTCATTTTCTTTATGTTTGATACACTACCAGTTCTTTTAAATTTGTCGACAATTTTTTAGCACCCCTATCTGTTAGTAGTCCATTTGGCCAATGTTCTTTGAATTTTTCTACGACAGCCTTATAGCAATATGTAAATCCCAATCCGTAACACTGAACAATGAATATCTTTTGCTCTACTGTAAGCATGATTTTTAGTTAATAATTATGATGCTCATCTGACATTAATATTACAGATAAGCACATACATGCATTTGCTTTTCATGGAAGAATTGATGAATATGCATTGAAACTTTTCAAAGATGAAAATTTCAAAAATTAATGTCAATATAGGTTGTTCCTTCCAGGAATATGTGTATATTTTGATATCGTTCACCACTTTTTGAAAAATACCTCAAAAGCTATGTCGAGGTAAATGAAAATCTTATTTGTGTTAAGTATTGGGATTACCTTGGAAATAAATCATAACACGTAGGATAAAAATATACGTAAATAACTAAATATTTCAATCGAGTACAACTTTAGTAAACCGACATAAAGTTTTTTGTTTTCGTAAAATGCAATTATATTAAAAAAATCAAAATCATCAAAGTAGGCGTATATTTTTAAAATTTTGCACAGGACTATAACTTTTTAATACGAATAACTTTCCTTAATGACATTTTTCTCTATCTTTTACAGAAAAGGTACTTTACCTACCAAGAAATTCGTTTTGACTTAACTGTCATGGCCTGCGTGATTTAAAAACAAAACAAAAGTACACCCAAAATGACTTTTTAGATAAGCAGGGGTGAACCCCTAAATACGAAAAATAAATTCGAAAATTTTTTGTCCATTTCACCCATAGTAAACTCAATCGGAAGACACGCTGTATATGCGAGGTAGTAAATAAGACGGTATATAATAATAATAATAATAATAATAATAATAATAATAATAATAATAATAATAAAGCAAGCCACTACACGGACAGTTCTTCCGAAATTTAAATAAACCTACAACTAGCAAAGAAGAGACCATGGCATGGTTGAGAAGTTCACAATTAAAGGGGGAAACCGAAAGTCTAATAATAGCCGCACAAGACCAGGCTCTCAGCACAAGATATTATAAGAGGAAAATCCTTAATCAAGAAGTAGATCCTAAATGTCGAATGTGTGGTAATGCAGACGAGCATATAAGCCATATAGTAGCAGGGTGTACCACGTTAGCTCCAACCGAATATACACACAGACATAATAAAGTTGCAGCCTATATCCACTGGGTAGTGTGTAAACATATGGACATACCAGTCACCGAAAAATGGTACCAACACAAGCCAGAAACTGTTACCGAAGCGCACAATATAACAATAACATGGGATATGCCAATATTGACTGACCGCATGATATCAGCGAACAGACCAGATATAGTCGTGCATGATAGACAATCAAAATCCTGTCTGCTAATTGATGTATCAATTCCTGATGACGCTAATGTTGCACTCAAAGTGGCTGAAAAGCTTAATAAATATAAAGACCTAGAGATCGAGGTTAGCAGAATGTGGAAAACCAGAACACGAGTGGTACCAGTGATAGTAGGCGCTCTCGGTACAATTAAAAAGGGAACCCAAGAATATCTAGGAATGATACCCGGAACACCGAACCTACACGATGTCCAAAGAATTGCTCTCATGGGAACAGCACACATTTTAAGAAAAGTTATTGGATAGGTGGAGATCCTTAGTTTTCTGGTAGAAAACTGGAGTACGCCATTAAATCGTCCGAGTGTAGATGTACATTTATAAGTACATTACAAATAGCAATTTACAAGGCGAAGTTTAGCCATGTGGCTATTCTTACTATTACTACTTACTCACTTACTCTTCTATATCTAGTGAACAATACTGAAAATTGCGATTATAAGATTCGATGAAGAATACAGATGGCAAAACATGGGCCGTTAGCGAATCAGAGACAAGTCAAATTGATGCTTTCGAGATTTGGGTCTGTAGACTTTTGCCACGAATTCTCTGAGTGATGATACTAATAGATCGATTTTCTAAAAAATTCGTTCCTATTGGCCACTCTCTAGCGTCGTATTCTCCCAAATTCTCTCATTTCCTGGCCACATCAACCAAAGAGAAGACAATATAGAACGGATAACGATACACGGAAGCCATATGGCAAGACGACGAAGACACTTTCCAAAACGTTGAGCTGATGTTACCAATCAGTTGACGGAAAAGAGCTTTGGTGAAGCTGTACCCCTAAGAGGTAATCATTACACAGTGATGATGTGTCATACAACAAACAGACAAACTAGAAAAACGCATGGATCACAGAATATCATGCAACATACTGTAAATAAGAAGAAGGAAGTGTCTCGTATCAGTTTCTTTCAGAGCAATTTCAAACAAAACTGTTTGTTTTGTTGCCTAAAAAGTAAAAATTACTTTGTCGACCATGAAAACGTTTACAAAAATATTAAGCTTTAAAAAACATAGTAGGCTTGGTATAATCGAAAAATAACATTACAAAAAAATATTAGCTTATATACTTTTTGACTGAAAACATTCCCATTTAGAATTTAGTTGAATCAAGTATTTAAAATATCACTTAGTCATTTTTAAAATATTCTAATATTACTATAGTCTGTTTTTAAACCAGGAGGAGTAAATACGAAAGTTACATTCACACCATAAAAGTAACTAGAAAAAACACTAAAAGTTTGTTGGCGTTTTGGGCAGCCAACAATACGCGACTACAGTGTTTTTGTGTGTATTTTATTATATTATACAATCCAACGACCTCTATTTGACCTCTAAGTAGTTTATACAGTATCCATACCATTTACGCAATATGAAGGCACCATGTAATCAGCTACTTTTTCTTCAGATTTATACAAAAGAGATTAAAACTGATACATAATGTGCAAATGATAAAATAGAAATTATAACCAAATAATTTCATGACATGAAATTTAAATTTTTACAATATGTCAAAATTTTCGACTATTGCCTTGTGTAAAACTGGCGAGGGCCTAGCCAATCACAGATGTATGATTTAGCGCGTTAAATTTAAAACGCTCCTCCTGGTTTAAAAACAGACTATAGTATCAAGGAGTGTACAGAATTTAATACAAATTACTTAATTAGCTTCGACTAAACAACCATCCAACATAATATGTCTATATCTTTCATATATTTAAAAACTCTTCTTAGTTCCTGGAGAGTAATTTCTTCTAATGCTTTCCGAATTCTGACGCAGAGTACATATTTATTGTTATGAGAATTTTTGTACACTTTTTGTTTGGGTAATGGGCTTGTTCCATGATGTTCTTTTCATATGGTTTTTATACTTTTTCATATAGGTAGCACTCGATATTCTCATTATGCACTTAAAATTTCGTATTATTAACTTTTTCCGTTCTCGAGATATAAGGAGTAATAGTAGCAAAAACCAAGCGCTCATTTGTGACGTCACTATACGCGGACAAGTGGCTTTCTGGGATCTTTCAAATTTAACCTGAAAAGTCGAAAAACATGGAATTTTCAAACGCTGGTAACTAAATAAATACGTCGAATGTAAGTTCGTTCTATGTCTCTACGGGAAGGAGAAGTCGGCGATGAATCCTAATCGTAAATGGCAGGGTCAAAATCAAAAATTCGTCCCGTCAGGAGCGAGGGAAAATTGTAATTTTTTGACATTTCACCAAATTGTACTCCCCTACTGTCAAGAATGAAGCAAAACAAACAATACTTCGAAAACACTTATAATTATAACAACTAAGGAGCATCAAGTCTATTGAGATCGCCGAGTCTATGCGTATAGTGACGTAGCGCCTGGCCACGCCCCATTTTCGCGATGTGGAAGTTTGTAATAGTTTTTAAGATACTAAACGTGCAAATAAGATTCTGATTTTTTGCAGATCCATTATTTTATACTTGCACTTTCGATTTACGAAATAAAAAAAAATGCCGAACAAGCCCATATAAATATCCAGTGGCGTCTGGTCTGGAGGATAGTGTTTGTATAACCGGATGCGAATTACTCTTGAGTTATGAATGGGTGCCCCATCCAGTTGCAGATATCAGTTTCCAAATACGAGTAATGGTAATTCATTCACTTGCAACTCGGTATTTCAAAAAGTTAAAAGTACTTCAGAATTTAAGTTGTTTAAAAAATATTCAAAAAAAATTGTGCCATTTAAATAATTTCTTTGTGCATATAAATAAAAGTTTAAACATCTTACTACCCTCCATGTTCAAGTACAAACCTAATTTTCGGACACTCGCTTTCAGCATGCTATGGATACACTATCATTTTATCAGCCAATCTGATTATTACTTACATGAATTATTATTTTAAATGAAAAATTAGCAAATGTACCTGATACCTACTAGTAATATTATTAGTATATTTGGAAAAATGACTAATTGCTATTTTAACTATTTCAATAAATTGAATACTAAAAATTAAAATTTCTTCTCAAAAATTTGTGTATAGGCTAAATTTGGAACTCTGAACATTTTCTTAATGAAAATTCTCGATTAAACAAAGCCCACTATGTATTATTCAAATTATCATATTTCTCAACCGTTCTTAGTAGGCCATGATCAACTAAGTAATTTTTTTAGGCAAGAAATAATCAGTTTTATTGATTACATAACTTGAAAAAAAAATTGAAGTTGATCTGAAAAACTGAGCAAGATGCGAGGCTGTGTAGGCGAGGGATGAGATACGGTATATAAAGAACTCCTAGATAGAGCAAAGCTGCACTTGCGGCTGGCTGTTCGATGTTCAATATAGTCAAAAACACAGAAAAATGTACTTATTTTTCTTATATCTCCAACTGACTTATCGTTATTTTCTGAAGAATACATTATAGTCTTGTACCTGTACTTACTTCTGTAAGATATTTTGAGTAGGGAGATTTCGTTTGGAAGAGTACTTAGTAGGTGTCTTAGTAAGTATTTCTGACTTGGGTGGACATCCGCCACCTGGTACATTTACCCGTTATGACGCCATCGAAGATGGCAGCAGCTCGATCACAAGAACTGCTTATATCTCTGTTAATATTTGACCGATTTTCATAAAACGTTCACTGTTTAAATCACTGGTTTCACAAGATACATTGAAAAAGATTTTTACCGTATTATAACCGGCGGTAATTTGTATTCCACACTGTGAAAAACATGGTATGAAGACAAAACAGCAAGGATATCAAGTACCATCCACAAAGGTATGCTACCAGCATTTGATAGCAACAAAACATTAAGTGCAGGTCTTCCTACAGCGAAATCTTGCGAAAAAAAGTGAAACAGTGCGTGAGCTGATATAAATAGCTCAAGGTCGTGGATATTATATGCAGGAGCTCTTTCAGTGTGATCTATCTGATAACTGTTCACTGTTTAATGATCAAGGATTACTGATAAAGCCACAGAAAAAAGTTCATCATTGAAGGAGCTAGAAACATCTCATAGTAGCACCACCACCAAAGATAGCGACCATAACCTGTTTAAGTCAATTCAGTCAACTCCATACGAAGTTATTACAAGCTATCACCGGAAACACCGGAAAGATTACAGAGGCAAGGTAAGAGCATTGTTATGGATATCGCCCACATCTCTGAAGGGGTTCCATTGCCGGTTCAACTCAGCAGTTTCTGGGGATCATTAAGGAATGAACTGATCTTGAGTTTATTGCCAATACAATGATAGATTATTTAACCCAAACATCATGTAATACTAACCACACCTTTAGTGCCTTTTATGGTGATGAAAAAGTTAAGATATCATTTAACTGTATATCTGTGTAAGATAGAAATCCAGTAAATCACCCAGAAATAACTTGTTTGACAGTAGAGGAAGCCGACTTTAGAATGCTGATTCATTCAAAGCATGCATGCCAGCGTGGGTTTACTAAAATCGTACTTGTGAGTGCTAACACTGACATAATGGTTTTAGCATTATTTCACTGGGCTACTCTTCATCAACTTGGTGTAGAAGTAATGTGGTATGCACTGGGGTTGGTGATTCCGCTCGACTTTTGCCTGTTCATGCCATTCATCACAAAATGGGCCAAAACTTTCTTTTCTTTGCTTCCAGCCATTCACGCACTACCTGGATTAGATTATACAAGTTTGGTGCCAAGAAAGCAGCTCTTAATAGTGCATCTACAGCATATTTGGAGAACTTTGTAGAGTCACATGACTGGGATGAGATAGAAAGAAGCTTTAAACCTGCAGCTATTACGAAAGGGGTCATCTTGCAGATCTCTCAATTAACTCAGACTGTGGCTGTATCATCATGGAAAGAATACAGATATTGAAGATTTTTCACCTACAAGCAGAAGTGCTAAGGGGCATTTGTTGAGATCTTATTTCTACACATACCTTCAGCAATACTGTATGGATGACACGGTCGTTCACTTAGACCCTTGTGAATTTGGTTTTGACGTGATACAAGATTATTTGGTGTCAGAAAAGAACTTAAAAAAATATCCCGATGATTTTGTTGCGGCATGTAGTTGTTTAAAATGTGCCAAATCCTCATGAATTTGTAGAGAAAATGAATTAACCTGTTGCTCCTTTTATAAGTGTAAGAGTGTTGAGGGGTCAGATTCATCTTGATGAATGATAACATATCACTTTATTCATGGTTTCACGGTATTATCATTATTACCTTATTTTTCCAACAGTAGCATTGAATTTGTTGCAATATATAACCTATTCATTCAAAATACCGAGGAACTGTAAAGACCAAAACGAACTCTAAGATCACAGTAAAAAATCACAGAGTACCTAGCAACAAATCAAAAAAATCATGAAATATATCTCCTGGCGACACTACGTAAAAAAATGCGCCTAGGACTCTATCTCTGTCATGGTGTGGAAAAAAGTCTTCATGAAATGTATATTGTACCTATTGTAATGTGAGTAATTTGTATGTATATTCAAATGTAAAAAAATACGAAGAAAAGCTGAATAATATTAATATACTAGCACAAATATGTATTCGCACCTACTATTAACAGAAAGCAGATATTTCCCAACTCACAATGTCCATAACAATTGTTGTTTCCAAGTTTATAAGTTTCATAACCTCTGAATAATAAAAATGTTTACATATGCATAAAATAGTAAAAGCACGTTGCAAATAAACGATTAAAAAAAAATTGTTGCTCCGTAAAAGTTTGCCTTACCCCCAATCGACAACCGTTGCAGTTACGGCAAAACTCAGAAGAAACTGTAGCTCTAATAGAAGCTCAGATAATTGAAAAACAATGTTTACCCCTGTTAGACCCCCCCCGGGACTTAAAAAATGTAGAATTTTGTGTACAAATACCGAGAGGAGGCTTAAAACGTATGCAAGAAATCAGGTGAGCTTGTCACAACAACATAGAGAAAATCTTCCTGTCACCTGGACTATTATAAAATCTAGCAATAAACAAAGACGGAACTCTCTACCTCAACTTGACGAGTGTCATGTCCCTTTCTGTCTTTGGTGCATGGTCTATATATATCTTACAAATCGTTTACCATCAGCCAATTCTTAAAATAATCTCTACTGTCTCTAGAGATGTAAATACTAAAACTGTAAATACTTAAACTCTTGAACACAGCACTCAAGAACTACATACGGGCTCACTACGTTAGCAACATCGGGAGATATCGAAACAGTTAATTTTAATCAGCCCCCAATGATACTAACATGGTGAGCGAAACGACCGCCGAGAGTTGGCATTCTAGTGTCGTGTTCTAGAGTTTTTTTGTTTGTGGAAACCGTTCTCCAGAGGCATCGTCACACCGAAAGTTCTAGCCCCCTCCAATACACTACTGTATAATTCACTAATTTAGTTTTAGGTAAATAATATTCTTACATATTGATTCTTTTCAGTTCTACCCTCTTATTGGTTTTACTTTGGAACTATTACACTTATCAGTGTCCTCAACAGTACCTTTTATATTTTAACGACGTTAAATATAAGAAGAGCTAAAAAAGAGGCAGGTGTGCTACAACATGATGATAGTGGGAGGCATATCAACGAGGGCGACGAGAAGTAAGTTTTTCTTATCTTACTCAGTATTAAAATTAATTCTTTATCCCAGTGAAAGTGCATCTCTTACTATTATTATATTTATTTAAAAAGTTGTTCTATCAGTTCCTGAGAAATAGAATTGAGCATTCAAGATGCGACTGCATGAATAGTAATAGTCGACATCGAACAATGGCGATATAAGTTGTCTATGCGGATATTTATAAATATAACGCATACATGAATTTTGATTTACACTCACTTCAATTTGGATAAGATATCTTTTTGAAAGTGTAACGTTGACTCTGACCAAAGCTCTACATTTTTTCCCTCATTTATAGCAAGAAAGACTTTATTATTTACACTAACATCAAGAGAAATTTCTGATATTTTTTACAATACGACAGATGTATTACTTGCGACTTTCTAACATTTTGTTTTAAATTATGGTTAGATATACGCTCGGAATGTTTTTGTCTGACGTGTATATTCGCCAGTCATATGCATACTAATGTAGATGAAAACTTGTGACTAGATCTGAAATATCTGAAACGTACAAGATAAACAACAGTGGTCTCAAAATGGAACCTTGGGGCACACCTACATTTAAAGTCGTATATTTTATTTAATTCCAGTACCATCATCATCATCTGTATTCACAGCTTCCCCTCTTAATTAATTTCTTATGAGATCTGCCGCAAATATAGAAAAACCAAGATAATGTAGTATTGCTTTTTCTTCAGGACGAGCCCAAGTATCGATTAAGCACTTTTCTCTGATATTAGGGATTATCTATCACCTCTGCCAAAGTTCTAACTTGCGAGAAATTAACTTCACTTCAATAAATAACTTGATTGATTCATACGTACTTTACTGGCGGAAAAACAGCTTTTAAAAAATTTTATGTGAAACTTCTCACAAATTATTATTAGGAACTGAATATTTTTCATTTATTGCGATTTTTTTTAGGTTTACGTTATATTGGAATTTATTCTGGGTGATGAGTGCTCTTAGTACACTTTATTATCTCCGTTTATTCCACATGACATTACAGAAATATGATTGGTATGATTGCCCAGCTTTCGACTTTTTCGTCCATTCTATGTTCAGTATGTATTCAATAGTGATTTTCCTCGTATTTGCATGTAAGAGAACCATCTGGAGGGATCTTAAAGAAAGGTAAGCCAAATAAATATTATAAACCAACCGCTAAAGAATTTTTGGCGTGTTGAATTTCGTCATTTATTTTCATTATAAAATTATAGTTACTAAGTTATTAATAATAAAGACGTTCATTATTATTATTATTAAAATGAGGTAGAGAATTGCTGGCATTTTAACCGACATATTTTATGATTCTTAGGGCCATTACTTTCGGTCTCCGTTATACTTTAACCGTGGGCTAAATCATTGAAAGTACAATTGTTTCCATGGTAACTGAATTAGTCTAACAATGATTTGGCCGACGATTAAAGTTTAATGGAGACCGAAAGTAATGGCCCTTAGTATATATACAGGGTCCGCCATTTAAAACTCCCCAGACTAGTAACTTCGTTATCATTTAAACTACGACCATGTTCGCACATCAAATTGTAGATATTTTTAGGGCCCTTAAATATGCATACAGAGTGATTTAGAAATAAATATTTTGAAGAAATTATTACGAAATCAAACTTAATTTTCTTCAATATTTTTTTCACTTACCCTGTACATGAACTGTGATAATATTTTCTTATAAAGGTTTTAATTAGCTTCAATTTATGTTATTATGCCATATTCGATAATCTCTTCCATTTTATAGAAAAAAAATTAAAAAGTCTCTTTTTGACTCCTAACTGAATTCTCTTAAAATAAATTTGAAAAGATTGCAAATAATAATTTTAAGCTTTGTTTGTAAAAGGCATATAATAAACAATATTTAAAGTAACAAAACAGCAACAACAAATAAAAGAAAACAATTTTTTTTCTCTTTTGTGACATCACTTGATGAACCCATTGCTAATAAATGTATGTTTTCATGTAATACACATTTCTTATTTAAAAAAATTTGTTGCTGTTCTAGTGGCTCTACAGATATTTAAATAAGAAATTTTATAATCAAGATTCAGTTTCATGCACTTCCTTACTTTTAATCATTTTATTTTATTCGTTCGACTTTTAAGTTCTTCGTATGTAATAAATCAACCATAGCTTTGTTATTAGTAATATTTCACATTTTCTAAGTTAGCCATGAAAGTTTTAATAAAAACACTTAAAAAAATAATAAACTGGTAGACTTATTTTTATTAAAAATTAAGAATATTGTGCAAAATTATTTAAAAAAAAACAAACAAAATAACTCTTAATTATGTTAACAAGAATACTAAAAATAAAAAATGTTGATTTTGCAATAAACATTAATGTTTTCTTAAAAATTTTTATCAGGTAAAGATAAAATTAAAAGTTTTTTATAAATATTGTTCAAAATTTTGCCCATTAACGTGAATGCAGTAGTTAAATATTTTTATTAATTCACCATTCACTGTACGTATCGGTCGGGTCCAGCGCATGGATGGGTGAGTTCTCGTTCAGGTACGTCAGTCTATGTCATGAGCTGTAATAGCCTTGACTGGACTGAGACGGCTTGGCGAGAAAATAGAAACGAAGGGCTGATAACTTCACCAAGGAGCTCCTTATCAAGCAGACTGAAAGTCTAGTAAGGACATGTCTGGATAATGAGCCCTAAGGTACAAAGTAGGAGTACTACAATAGACCTCTACTGGTCGCAGTAGGCAAGGCCAATCGCCAGCTCCACTAACTAAAATTTAATCTATTCACTGTACGTAATAACGTATTTCGTCGAATAGAATTACATCCATTTCTTGTTTTTTTCTTTTAAATCCTCAATGTTCTGAGGTTGGGTGCTATACACAAATCTTTTAAGGTAACCCCACAAAAAGAAATCCAGCGGATTTAAATCTGGTGATCTGGCTGGCCATCGTACAGGTCCGGTATTGCCTATCCACTGGTTTCCAAGAATCGTGTTAAAATAATTAGAAACAATACGGGCATTGTGTGGAGGAGCACCATCTTGATGGAATCAGATACGTCTTCTAACATGCAGGGGAATTCCTTCTAAATAATTAGTCCTTTCGTATAGAATCAAGCTTTTTTTTCCTTCTTCCACATTTATGTTTTCTTTTTAAGCGGGGAATCTACAAAATATCACAATTAACCAGTATGTTACTGGTAAATAACCTTTACGCCTGTGACTTTTGTGTCAAAGGATTAGTTAGAGGTTTCTTTTTTAAATAAACAACACAAATAAGTATAAAAACTTGAAACTAAATATTTCGCCGACGCGACGTTTCGGAAATCTAATCTGTTTCCATTTTCAAGACTTTTTTTGAAAAATCTTTTTTGCTGTTGTATGATAAATACACAGCTCTAAGAATGTTTGTTATATTCAATATCCATAGATACTAACTATTTACATAGAACTGTTGATACAGTTAACAGTTTTTTTAGTTTTTATACAATGCTAAGTTTGTGAACTTCTTCTTTTAACATTGGCAACCAAGTTGCACAGACATCTACGGAACAATTCGACACGCATCTATCCTCATTGTCGAATTGTTCCGTAGATGTCTGTACAACTTGGTTGCCAGTGTTAAAAGAAGAACTTCACAAACTTAACATTGTATAAAAACTAAAAAAACTGTTAACTGTATCAACAGTTCTATGTAAATAGTAATTATCTATGGATATTGAATATAAAGAACATTCTTAGAGCTGTGTATCTATCATACACAGCAAAAAATATTTTTCAAAAAAAAGCCTTGAAAAAGGAAACAGATTAGATTTCCGAAACGTCGGCGAAATATTTAATTTCAAGTTTTTATACTTATTTGTGTCGTTTATTTAAGAAAACAAACCTCTAACCGATGATTTGACGTAAAAGTCACAGGCGTGGAAGTTATTTACCAGTAACATACTGGTTAATTGTGATATTTTGTAGATTCCCCGAGCACCGCTTAAAAGAAAAACATATATGTGGCAGGAAGTCCCAAAGAATTGAAAGAGGAAAAAAATTAAGATAATGCCACAAATAACATTTAGACAATATTTAGAATCAAGGTAAATTTCACTATTTAAATTATTTTAAAAAAAATGTGGCCCTGTTAATCTGCCACCAAGCATACCTATCCACACATTGACTTTATATTTCATCTAAAAAATTTTTTCTTGCGTCCACCTAGGATTTCTTTCACTCCAATAGTGCATATTGTGCTTGTTTACACTATCGCCATTTCACTTATTTTCATGGAGTTATTTTAGAAAACTGATCTACGGGAAAGAAAAGCTACACCGAGAAAAATTTGCGGCAGAAAATTAAAGTACCGACCAATGTAATTAATAATAACGAACAAGCGTAAACAAAACAAAATCAAAAGGAATTTTATCCAGCGATGCCGATTATATGCGATGGACCCATGTCAAAGTTCTAACGGTTCTAATCGCTAGGGAGCTGGTGGCAGAAATTTTTCTATGTGAGTGAAGTTGAACATTGTAAAAATGTAATAATATAAAGCTGGAGAAACTATTTCAGTCATTAGGGTGTTGCTGATTTTTTAATTAATAATAAATTAAACATGCAATAAAAAAACGCTCCCATATATTTTATTACCAGCCACTTATTTTATACGTTGCTTGTCAGTATGATATTAATATAAATGCAGTCGGCTGAAATGTATGTCTGCGTTTTTTTTTGCAATTTAATTTTTAATAAGTTATGATATCCTAAAAATTAAGTGATTTTATTGTCGGTGTACCTTATATCAAAAGTTTCGCAGAGTGATAAGAAACAATAAAACAAACTTCAGTCACTCGTGTACTGCTGCATTTAAACGGGGTGCATTTTCAAAAATGGGGTAAAAAACTCTTCTGCTTTATTTTATTGAGTCAGTCACTTAGCAGGAAGCTCCCTTTATATATAAAAAACAAAACAAAAATAGTGGCTGAAATCTGCGTTGCTAATTTTTCATTGGCTCACGTTTCTTAATACTTACACGGGTCGACAAGAAACAAAAGGTGTGTGCTGTTTTGATTAGAACTGTCTTATCCCATGTTTGCTGACGTGCTGAAACTGATTCTGACATTAAAGAAAAATCCAACTTTTCTGAAGTATTTTGGCGCGCTGAAGCCAATTTTGGACAAAAATAATGTTCTGTCGTGTCAGTTTCCCTCTACAACCTTCTTATATCTCCTAGGGGTGGCAGAGGGAATTAGACGATAGAAATTTTTTTGCCCAAAGTTGGCTTCAACACGTCAAAATTCTTCAGAAAAGTTAGATCAGAACCTTAGAACAAGATCTTTGTTTTATCCTTTTTAGGGGATAAAAGGGGTGGTATTGGTATAATTTTTTGGCCAAAATTGGCTTCAGCACAACAAAATACTTCAGAAGAGTTACATCAAAGCCTATGGACAAGACCTTTTTCCCCCTTTGAGCGAGGAAAGGGGTGGTAGACAAAAACTGAAGCGGTAGATTTTTTCTTTAATATCGGAATCGGTTTCAGCATGTCAAAAAACAGGATCAGAGGATATTGATCAACAAAACTTTTTTGTCGGCCTATGTTATTTTTATAAAGCTTTTATCGCTATCTAGGTAATCCCAAGAAATATTCGAAGTTTTTTACAATTATTTTCTTTCTGCTTTGCTTTTATGTATATACAGGGTGTTTCGTAATAACGTGCAAAGAATTTAACTACCAATTTCGTATCGTGGGTTCATCATATAAAATTTTGAAATGCGCGTGCAAGAAATTTGGCAGATCTCGATTACTAATGAAAAGGCATTTAACAAAATTATTTCGTCCACCTAGCTTGTATACAAATTTGTGATATAACCTACCTTTCTTATAATTCTGTGAATATCTTTCTATCTGGCATTTTTTCTTTCAAATAAAAAAACAATTAAATATTATGATTCATTTAGAAACTTTTTTAATTCTTGAAACAATATTCTATAATCGACCGTTCTTGAGAAAGAAAAACAAAACTAAATAACATCTAGGCAGATGTTGTTTAGATTTGTTTTGATCAACCAAAAGCGACTAGTGCGATTATATTAGTCAAAACACTAAGTAGGCTGGCGCCAAATTATAAATACAGAATTACGCTCTTTCTGTAATACTGCGTAGTTGAAGGACAGTTGTGTAGTAATAATATTAAGTGCAGTTAATTCGTAATATATAAAAAAAATTTTACTATTGAAAATACTACTGGACGCATGATATAGGACCCATCTTACGAAAAACGTATCGAGAGCGACAGATCTGTCTAGGCGTCTGCGCCAGCCTTGTAACCGTACCGTTTACTCAACGCCATGCTATTAGGGATATCACGTTTCAATAACAATCCAAGCAGTATCTCGAAACTAAAATATAAACATAAGCACTCCTAAACTTAATGGTCTCTTGTGATACATGCCGACACTGCCATATCGTATGTCACTTAGTTTGCATAGCTTGCGTTATTTCTTTCAGAGCATCGTCACTTTCAAATTACCATTAAAAAGACAGAATAACCCAATAAAATATGGACTAGCTTAATTCGATCGTATGGACAAATATATTTAAAATTATGTAAATAAAATTATCAAACACATCTAAGTATGATATAAAAAATCATAGTAAAAAAGCACTATACAGGGTGTTCTACAAGCTTTATGACAAAATTTGACAGATGATAGCTGGCTTAATCTAAGAAATTTTTATCAATGAACATGGGTCCAATTACAATGAACCCAAGTAGTATTATTAAATTTAATCAAAGTTTTTATTTTTTCAAATTTTATCACTAATGGTACCTAATGCAAATGCTGAAAATACCTATCATCCTAGCCATCCATCCTTGGGCTCCAAGAGCAGTATAGTTGCATCTGGTATTTTCAATACGCTTAAGATACTTGCGAAAGATGCAAGATCTGTGAATTTTTTATCATAAATCCATCTGTCTGACGCCGTATATATTTAAACATTAGACTTGCAATAAATATGTATTTACGAAAAATGTAGGAAATTTTATACTTTCGAACGTTGTTCACATCATTTTTCTCGTAGCATCGAGCATTGCAGATAAAAAAAACAACTATTTTTTGCAGCTTTAGTTTGAGATGGCAGTTCGCGCCTCACTCCACCCTCTATGTCGAAAACTTGTGTTTTTTATCAGAGCCACGACTTAAAAAATATATATCAAAATAATTACTACTCCACCTTTTGAAAGGCAAGAACCCCTACTGATTGGACTATTTTCTTTTCTTTAACATTTTCTAAAGTAAATTTGGAATATTTCTAAAGATCTGCAACGTACACGTCAGCCATTGTTTTTCTCTACTAATAGATATAAAAACTAACAATTTAAAACCAATGAGAAGTACAATGAAATGACTTAATAGCGCTCTATTTTTACCAGTTAACAATTAATTAAAAAAAAAGAGAGGCAATGACTTCAGCCAACCATTTTTTAATTTACATTTTTGATAAACAATTTTGTAGCAATGGCTGAAATAATAAAATAATGTAAGAGCATTTTTTTGCAAATTTGACATTCATTAATTTACGGCAAGCGAACTCGGTGGCTCCTCTAATCGGCGGATATTAGGGTTCATAGAAAGTGTCTGGCAATAATGAACGTCGGTTTTTAACAGTATTCTGTCAAACATGTATGAAAACTAGCTATCATACTTTAATGTAGGTTAGTAAGGTCTTTTTTGTACGTCAGTTATACCAATATCTTCATTCCACATTATTATTAACTACAATGAAATCATATACCCGCATTGCCATCAGCTTCCTAGCTATACTGTTTAAATAGTAATAGAAATCCTTATTTTACTCACTTCGTTTTATTTCCGACCTACCTTAGGTTTTGAAATTTTGTAAAAAGTATTTTGTCTACAACCGAGCGAAAAGTGCAATTTTGCGCTTCCAAAACAAAGCGTAAAGTTGCACTTTTCCGAGGAGCGAACGTTTTTTTACTTTTTCGCTCGCCGAGAGACGAAGTAGCGCAAATTGATACTCACGTTTTGAAATGTGAACTGTCAAATTTGAGGTTATCAATGATTATAAATTTTTACCAAACATTTTAATAAAAACATCGGTTGTACTTTGGGCTCTTAGTACACAAATAGTTATTTTAATAAACATGAAAAATTTACAAAAAAATCTGTTCTAGATAACTCTATGTATTGTACCGTGTTAGAATCTGCACTAAATGGATAACTTTTTCTGACAGTTGGTCAGCTATTTCTAGTAATTTTTTTGTCTGCCAACGTCATTTCAAAATGAGCTAAATTGTTTTTGTGAAACAAGGGTGTTTGCAAAACTATTTTCATTATCTGACAGAGTTTATATAAATGCGTTTATTGGAAAGGTGAACTCACTTAAAACACTCTTATAGCAGATAAATAATATAACCACACAACTTATATTTTCTTTTACTTATTTCTTTATAGACCATGCGATTTTGGGGAAAATTCTAAAAATTAAATAACTTTTTTACCACAAACAATTGCATATATGATTGTTTTGATTGGAGATGACTTTCCCATCACATCGCTTCGTTGGATGCTCCCATTTTTAGGACACTCTGTATAATTATTTAGCTAGTTATCAGTTTGACGGGTTTCTCACCGCCCGCGTCCTCTTTTTTTAAATAATAATATATTCACTGACGTGAAGACGTCTATGTTATAACAGATTTAATAAATTCATCAATTTCTGTTCCAGATACCATCAGTTTACTGGAAAACCCAAAAAATCCTGTCCGTCAACAGATCTTTCCAGCCCAGTCTCCAGTCAAGTCACGTTATCTGAAGGGCGTTTTAAGTATTAGGAATAAAGCAACTTCTAGAAACATAACATATTTAAAAATACTTGTTAAGTGAAAGTAGTACAAAATATTGATATATAATTAAGAATTGTGCCAAATTTTACACATATTACTAGTACATAGTATAGGGAAAAATGATATAGGGGCGCGAATATCAAATTAAATCGTCCGGTATATACAGAGTGTCTCGCTTAAATGTGGAACAAGCTTGTAACTCCTTTGTTTACTGACCGATTTGAATTTTTTTCTTTTTGTAATGTAGTGCTACATAAACTCTATTCTTGAATAATACAAATGATTTCTGCAACGCAAAACGCAGCCTACTGCGAGATATTTTCAAGGTCAAAAATCACTCATTCATATTAGCGTTTTTTTTTTTTCAAAAAACTGATGGCATATTCTTTTTCACCGTCCCTCTAAACTTTGTTCTTCAAAGTATCATATAAATCGACTATTGTTTTTGGACTTTATTAATATTTTTACGAATAAAAATTATTAATTAAGTAAAACCTAAATAATTAACTTCTAATACCATTTTATTTTTTTCCATAATGAATATAAACAAAAAATAACTAATATTGCACCAAAAACACCTGAATATGAAGATAAAAACTAACACAAACAAATTGTACATTTTAAATCGAACAACAAAATAAAAAAATTAACAGGAGTAATATTTATGAATATAACACAGTTTACTAAACTTAAATATTTAAATAATCTAAATTGTAGTTCCTTCTATTAAGTCCCCATTGGCAAAAATACATTTTTCTACTCTCCTTCTGTTATTAATAACAACTTTTTGCAGTTGCTGTCCTTCTGTTATTAATAACAACTTTTTGCAGTTGCTGTCGAGTAATAGCACGACAAGCAGCGGTAATTCCGTTTATTAGTTCGTCTACGGTAGCTGGACGGTCCCTGTATACTTTTAACGTACCCCATAAAAAATAATCTAGGAAGAAGAGGAATAAAATATGGAGATCGAGGTGGCAACCCGATGACAGGACTGTTACATCCGAATAATGCATGGAGGCTCCATCTAATTGGAAACATAAATTATTCCTTTGCTGAATAGGCATATCATGTAATGCTTCCCACAAATCATTTTTGAGGTATTGTAAAAATGAATTTCCATTTAAATTTTCTCGAAAAAAGTATAGTCCTATTAATGTTTGGTTTAGAATCCCACACCAAATATGAATTTTGTGTGAGTACTGTCTTCTACAGTTGATAGTCCAATGTGAATTTTCATTATCCCCAGCCCAAAATGGAGAATTATTTGCGCAAACTGTCCCATTTGTATTAAATATAGCTTCGTCAGGAAACAAAAACTGAAATATTGGTGGCAAACTACTACTGTACTGTACTATACTAAAGAAACAAAAATAAACATGATTATGTTCTATTAAAATGATAAATTGGTGTTAGAAGTTAATTATTTAGGTTTTATTACTTCCACATCCACGTAGTGGATTGGAAGTATAGTAATCGGAAAAAAATTTTCAAAAATTTTTATTCGTGAAATAGGTTTAGAATGTCATGAAACGTCGAGATTTTAAATTTGAGCGAAAAAAAATTTTCTGTCTGTCGGTCTGTCTGTCGGTCTGTCGGTCTGTCGGTCTGTCGGTCTGTCGGTCTGTCGGTCTGTCTGTAACTTTTTTTGTCCGCACGCTTTCTCCGGAACGGTTTAAGATATTGACCTGAAATTTTGTACACGTATATATTATAACGAGATCTGGAACTGGATTGTTTTTTGAGGATATCCGGTGAAGGGTTGGGGGTTAAATAGGGGTAAATAGGGGGAAATAAGTAAAGCAAGCTTGTAAGAGTACAGAAACTTGAAATTCGGTGTATGTACTAGAAGTTAAGGCCTCAGATTTTTTTATAATATTTTTCAACCCCCCACCACCCCTACCCCATTAAAGGGGTTGATAAAATAAAGTTGAGATATTCATTTGAAATTTCGTACACTTATGTATTATAACGATGTCTAGAATTAGATTATATTTTGGGATGATTCCGTTGAAGGGTTGGGGGTTAATTTGGGGTAAATAGAGGAATATAAGTAAAACAAGTTGGTAAGAGTACAGAAACTTGAAATTCGGTGTATGTACTAGAAGCCAAAGCATCAGATTTTTTAATAATATTTTTCAACCCCCACCACCCCTACTCCAATTTGAAAAGGGTTGATAAAATAAAATTGAGATATTCATTTGAAATTTTCTACACGTATGTATTATAACGACATCTGGAACTAGATTATATTTTGAGATAATTCCGTTGAAGAGTTGGGGGTTAAATAGGGGTAAATAGGGGAAAATAAATAAAGCAAGCTGGTAAGACTACAGAAACTTGAAATTCGGTGTATGTACTAGAAGCCAAGGTCTCAGATTATTTATAATATTTTTCAACCCCCACCACCCCTACTTCATTATTAAAAGGGTTGATAAAATAAAATCGAGACATTCATTTGAAATTTGGTACACGTATGAATTATAACGACATCTGGAACTAGATTATACTTTGAGATGATTCCGTTGAAGGGTTGGGGGTTATTTAGGGGTCAATAGGGGGAAATAAGTAAAGCAAGCTGGTATGAGTACAGAAACTTGAAATTCGGTGTATGTACAAGAAGTTAAGGCCTCAGATTTTTTTATAATATTTTTCAACCCCCCACCACCCCTACCCCATTAATGGGGTTGACAAAATAAAGTTGAGATATTCATTTGAAATTTCGTACACGTATGTATTATAACGACGTCTGGAATTAGTTTATATTTTGAGATGATTCCGTTGAAGGGTTGGGGGTTAATTTGGGGTAATTAGAGGAATATAAGTAAAACGTTGGTAAGACTACTGAAACTTGAAATTCGGTGTATGTACTAGAAGCCACAGCGTCAGATTTTCTTATAATATTTTTCAACCCAACCACCCCTACTCCAATATGAAAAGGGTTGATAAAATAAAATTGAGATATTCATTTGAAATTTGGTACACGTATGTATTATAACGACGTCTGAAACTAGATCATACTTTGAGATGATGTCGTTGAAGGGTTGGGGGTTAAATAGGGGCAAATAGGGGAAAATAAGTAAAGCAAGCTGGTAAGACTACAGAAATTTGGGATTCGGTGTATATACTAGAAACCAAGGCCTCAGATTTCTTTCTAATATTTTTCACTCCACCACCTCCGCTTCATTATTAATGGGATTGATAACATCAAATTGAGATATTCACTTGAGATTAGTACACGTATGTATTGTAGTGACATCTGATTGAGATGCCTCCATTGAAGGGGTGGGAGGTGAATAGTAGAAAATAAGTAGGGTGAACTAAAAACTTCATTTTTAACGTATATGGTAGAAACCAACTCCTCAAACTTTTCTATGACATCTGCCCCAAATATTATTAAAATTCTATGACCAATAATTTCCACATACTAGAGTGCAAATATAGTCAAGATGTTTCCTTTAAAACGACTTGGATGAAGAATCTGGATGTGGAAGTAGTGATTCCTTAGGCAGCGGTTTTTAATTAATAACACAGGCACACAAAAAGAAAGTGATCTACCGGGACCCGACACAGTAATCTCTATGTACTTCGACAAATTGAACATGAATCCGATGTCCACTTAACTCCATCACCCACTAATTTTTTTAATCAAGATGGATTTTTTTTATGGGGTACGTTAAAAGAATATACAAGGACCGCCCAGCTAGAGAGTAGAAAAATGTATTTTTGCCAATGAGGACCTAATAGAAGGATCTACAATTTAGATTATTTAAATATTTAGGTTAAATTGTGTTATACTCCTACATAAAAATTAAGTATTAATTATTTATTTTTTGTTTATATTCATTATAGAAAAAAATAAAATGGCATTAGAAGTTAACTATTTAGGTTTTATTTAATTAATAATTTTTATTAATATAATATAAAAAAAATTAATAAAGTCCAAAAGCAATAATCGGTTTATATAAAACTTTGAAGATCAAAGTTTAGAGGGGTGGTGAAAAAGAACATACAATCAGTTTTTTGAAAAAAAAATCGCTAATATGAATGACGGATTTTTTACCTTAAAAATATCTCGCAGTAGGCCACGTTTTGCGTTGCAGAAATCGTTTGTGTTATTCAAGAATAGAGTTTATGTAGCACTACATTACTTAAAAAAAATAAAAAATTCGAATTGGTCAGTAAACAAACGAGTTACAAGCTTGTTCCACATTTAAGCCAGACACCCGGTATATTGCAGTCATTAATGTTATATAATCCTTAACGTCATTTGCTGGGTATTCTGTTAACAGCAAGTCTGTTATGATATATTACCTTGTGATCTTGTAATTTCCAGTTGTCGTTGTTGGGCTCTCAGACGTCTATGTCTTGGCGTTTAACATATATGGGTTAATAGTCAGAATATTCTAACAAGTAAGTAAAACACATTTATAGTACAATGGTATAGTCGGTAGTTTGGTGGTCTCACTTCGGACTAATTCTAGATCAGTTTTAAATTAAAATATTTTGGGTAGTTTGGTTTAAAATGGGTCAACTTACAGATATTATAAAGGAATAATGGTGCTTTTTCGTTAGGGTTGAGACACACCCCTATTCAGGGGTTTTAAAAAAAGGGACCATTGGAACATATAGATCGTTGAATTCTACCCCAAAAGAAATCCTATAACGCTATTTTTGCTCTAATGTCCGCAGAGTTACAGGGAGGTTGAGAACGTTGATTTTTCCAGATTTTTAAAAGGTTTTAAGCAAATTACTCAAAAAGGATCACATAGGTATTCGAAAAAGTTGGTCATAAGAAAAAAATTACCTTATGAAATAACAAAAAATAGTCCATGAAATAAAAATTTGTTTACAGTTAATGTTATGTGCATTTGAACGTAGCACTGTAAAGGTCACGCTCTTCAAACAGTCATAACTCTGGTTTAGATAAACCTTTTAACATGTACCTCGAACCAAATTAAAGCTTATTACAGTAGCCTAAAATTGTCTTTTGGCAAATTTTGATATATACGGGAAAAGCAAAATTTTGATTTTTTTATACAGAAAAGTGTCCATTTTTTGGTTCCAGTAAATTACAAATTAAAAGAAAAATCCAAATCATGTTTTCTGTTAGTCCTAACTATTACGCATAGGCTCAAATTTTTTTTAACGTGATGGATGCATTATCTAAAAGATTTTACAAAATTTTTGAAAAAAACTACTCTTTTAGCATTATGGTTAAACATGCTAACCATTATACTCTTCGCCGATTTACTACACTTGTTATATTATTGTTGTACATTCTATAGGATACTCTTCGCAGTTTTTTTTGTATTTTAATTGCGAATATCTCAGAAACGAAGGAGCAGAAAAAATTGGAAAAATTACGTGTTCATTATGAGTCTATTCTAAATCAATCACTGAAATTTGAATAATACCTATTGAATACTTTTGAACATCTGCTGAGTTATATTGAAAAATGATAGATAGATAGATAGATAGATAGATAGATAGATAGATCTTTATTGGTCATATAAACACAAATTATGCTTTGACACGTCAAATAAAAATAAAAATATAGCAAGAAACCAACAAAAAATAGTGGTTGTCTTAGATAAAAAAATTATACAATAAACGAAACAAATAAATAACACATAGAGTAAATAACAATAACAATATAGCACATAGAATAACGAACAAATAATCATGATCATACAAGAACAGACCAGAATAGAACAGAACAGAACCTTATTCATGTATACAATAAAATTTTACAAAGAAATTTATGTTTACGTTCGTCATACAAGTAGGTAATTTATGTACTGGAAAGCGATATAACAATATTGTATATGACAAAGATCACATTGGGTCTATAACAGAAGTACAGAGCAACTAGAACACATGATTTCACCTATCATTATAAGTGTATGTCAAGTAAACATTTAAGAGATAGGAAACATATATAAAAATTGGCAATTTAAAGGTATCGTATGTATCTCCCTAGACAGTTAAAACATTTCATAGAGAATCAAAATAATCAAAGTATTCATCATATGTGTAAAAGCAGTTTTGTAAGAGAATATTCTTAATCTTATATTTAAATTTACTTATCCTCATTTCAGGGTTTTTTAAGGCATCAGGTAATACGTTAAAAAATCTATAAGCCAAGAATAAGTAGGTATGTTGTGATGTTGATAACCTAAGTCTGGGTAGTCTTAAATTTGCTTTTATGCTAGTGTCATGGCAATGTATGTCCTTCTGCTTGGTCACTTTGTTCTCGTCATTTAGCTTTTTATATAGCAAAGGCATTCATAAATAAAACACGATGGTAGGGGTAGTATATTCAGATTCTCATAAATTGGTTTGCAATGGTCATCATATTTAGCTTGTGCCATAATTCTAACAGCTTTTTTTTGTAGCTTAAAAATTTTTTTTGAATGACTTCATCCCCCCATAGAATTATTCCATACGTCATTATGCTGTGAAAAATAGCAAAGTAAGCAATTCTTAAACAGTCCAAAGTAGTTTTGGAACTAAGTTGTCTTATTATGTATATGCTAGTCGATAGTCGTTTGGATAGCTGTTCAATGTGTGATTGAAAATTCAAAACGGTGTCTAATGCATATGCATATTATGTAAATAATATTTTAGGTCCCGATAAAGCACAGCATTTTTTGTGCGAGGAAATTTTTTCATAATTTTTTATTTTAAAATTTTGCAGTTATTCTCCAAAACGTGACGTCATGTTTATTCGGTTATTCACCAATGTATTTAAAAATTTGTCGATAAAATAGTTAATTATATAAAATGGTAGTATTTTCAGAAAAAAATAATTGGTATGTATCAAATGTTAATTCAGTTATCAACCGTAATAGATAATATTATTGCAAACTTGCAATGATATTATCATTTACGCTTGATAGCTAAATTAATATTTAATATAAACCGATTCTTTTTTCTGAAAATGCTTACATTTTATATAATTAACTATTTCATCAAACATATTTTAAATACATTGATGAATAACCGAATAAACATAACGTCACGTTTTTGACAATAACTGCAAAATTTTAAAATAAAAAAATATGGAAAAATATTGTCGTACAAAAAATGCCGTGCTTTATCGGTATCTAAAATGTTATTTACATAGTATGCATATTTTCCAAGATATAATGGATTTAAAACTGGTATGGTCAAAATTTCCTTAAAAAGTAGGACGTTTTTCAATATAACTTAGCAGAACTTCAAAAGTGTTCAATGGACATTATTCAAATTTGAGTGATTGATTTAGAATAGACTCATAATGAACACATAATTTTTTCAATTTTTTCTGTTTGTCCGTTTCTGAGATTCGCGGTTAAAGTGAGGGATCAATACATTTGAAACGTATATTAGTTTCAAACATTGTTTGTTTAATTACAAAACAAAACTTTGTTTTTTTCATTTCAAAAATTAATAACTTTTTTATTTATTAATCGATATTGTTACAAAATAATAGCGTTCTTTCTCTAGCTAACACTAATATACTGTCCAAATTTCAATGCTATCGAACTTTTCATTCTTAAGTTATCGTGCTTACAAGAAACGTGACGGATGGACCGGTAGACGGACGGACGGACGGACGGACAGACGGACGGACGGACATTTTGAAAGTTGTTCAGAACTCGATCACCTACACAGTGATATGATTTTTTTTTCTCAATATTACCGGTTTTAGAAATGTGACTATCGAATGCAATATACTCCTCGTTTTGTATTTTCGAAGAGTATAATAACTAAGCAGGGAACCATCTTAGGTGTGTGTTACTAGAAAGATAACAAATTACGGCAATAAAGTAAGAAAAATATTGCTTTTCTTAT